>CM055905.1:7267571-7771494 GCA_029582155.1 Panopea generosa | reverse complement strand
AGTGTTATTCATGGATGGGGTACACAGGCTTCATACAATACTTCCTATGAATGGATGACAGTTGAGGATCCCGAGACCTGCACATACTTTCTAGATTTAACACATGAAGATCTGGGTAATGTCATGTCTTTCGGAGGATACATGCTGCCGTTCTGCTCTGTTCCATCAAGTGATTTTTATGAGTATTGTGACTCATGTTACTCAGTTCCTGATAAGCTGATTGAAGAATTCCATACTACAAAGTACAGTGAATACTTACCTTTAAGGAGGGCATTTTCTTGCCCTTGTTTAAAGTTTAAAACAAGTTAAACTGATCAAATCCCTGTTGTTATGTTTGCATGCTAGCTTTAATTTTTACATACCGTCTCAAAATAAAGTTCCTTTGAAGTCTTTAAAGTGTTATGGTAAGATTTTTTACTTTTATATTTTACTATGTGTACAGTTAAAAATTACTTGTCTATATAAAAAAGTCCGGTATTTTCGATAGTTTGTTGAGTTTTAGTTTCGGAAAGTTCAACAATTCTTTTCTTTCTGAATGTTACAAGACAGTTTATAATAGTGAAGATATCACACATGATGACCTTTTGCACTTTCTACAGTCTAAAAGATTTTGTGAAAATGTATCTTAAGATGCCCTACGATCAAAACTTCTGAACTAAAGAAAGAGAAAAAGGAGTTGAAGGTAGAAAGAAAAGGTATCAAAAGAGAAATTGAAAGAAAACAAAAAAGCCTGTCAGCATCGAAAGAAAAGATCAGAAAATTATCAGAGGAAAATGTGACATTACAGAGAAAATCTTTAAATGCAATAAATCGCACACATAAAGCAACAATAAAAACTTACAAGGACAAACAAATGGTGCATGAAAAAAGAGCAGAGATAGAACAAGCAAAAAGTGAACACTTTAAAGAAAAACACAGCCAAGCTGAGATAAAAATACAAGAATCAGAAAGGGAGAAGCAGAATTTAATTGACTCAGTAAATAAACTAAAATCAGAAAACAAAGATTTACTTGAAAGCATAGAATACTGCGAAACATTGCTGAATGATGAGTGTGAGTTCTCTCTATATGACGAGAAAGGTCATTTAACGAATCAAGCAGAAATTTGTATAATGAACCTGCTGAGCGCAAAGGTTGGTATAAATCATGTGGGCAATGTAATAAAGGCAGTGTTTGAAATGTCTGGTAAAGAAATCAGTAGAGTTCCTGATGAAAAGACTGTGAGAAATATCAATGACAGAATGCTAGCTTTGTCGCTCAAACAGTTATCAGAGGAATTTACCCAGAAAGAAGAAACAACACTCTACACAGACGAGACAACTAAACTGTGTACAAAAATAAGTGGTTACCATGCATCAGATAAAATGGGAATTTTTGGGTTTTAGGTCTGAGAGAACTTAGTAACAAGTCTTCTTAGATGATTCTTGAAGTCTTCAAACAGATACTTGATGATGTAGACCTAGCAGCTAAAAAAATAACTCCAAGTAAGGGACTTGACAAACATGCAGGCAACAAGATACTATCAAAGATTAAAAACACCATGAAGGATAGGGCGGCAACAGAAGTTGCATTCAATGAGCTCCTTCAAGATTATAGAAATCAGGTACTTCCAGACATTGTGAACAAGTGGGAAGAGCTCGATGCCAATGAAAAAGATATCATGTCACGTATGAATAATTTTTTCTGTGGTCTGCATCTACTTGTAGGATTTGCAGAGACAGCAGAAAAGGTGATCTGTAAGTATGAACAGGCAAATTACAAACAACCTCTTGGTGCAGCAGCCAATCCAGCAACAAAGCATTTCACAAAAAGCAGTGAATCTGGGGTAGCAAGAACAGTTCGAACCACAGCCAAAGCTCTTGCCAGAGGTGCAGATGAGAAAAGTGATTGCTACAGGTCTTTCAAGAACTTTCTTGATGAAGCGAATAAAAGAGAACGACTTGAGAAGTATTTAGGAAATCACTTTAACATTATTTTCCATGACGCTGAAATTCTGTTCTACTTGCATGAAGACAGAAAATTTTATATCTAATGTCTATGGTGCCACAAACCTGTTATTGCAAGGAGTCTTGGCAGATGTAAGAGAAGAGAAATACATAGAAGGCTGTAAATGTCTTGGGCTGTGTAGCAAATTGTTCACAGCTCCATTTTGGAGACTAATAGAAAGTGATGGTCATATCCTTGACATGAATGATCACTATCTTAATATGCAAGGATTTTTACAGGAAGCATCAAGAGATCCTACAGACTTCATGACAGGCACAAACATTCCATTTGAAAACTTGGTTGTGAAAGATCATATCTATGAAAGGCTCATTACTCCTGATGAGAAATTGGATCCTACGGTTCAAAGCATGTTAATGGTAATCTTCACAGCTTGCCACAGTTACTTAAAAAAGAGTGTAGGAGATCATTTGCCAGGGGGAAAACACATCCTTCCATCAGATAAGTTAAAGAGGAATGTAAATCTGCATCAAAACACAACAAATTTCCAGAAAGAGTATTTGGATTAACGGATTCACTGGTGAGGCACCGACCAAATGCCAGTGAAATGTGCAACGAGGCCTTCATAATGTTTACAAATAACAAAACTAGTTCCTGGTTGGAAAGTAAGTCTGATACAGAGAAAGCAGCACTGTTGAAAGATGCAGAAAACTTGGTTCCAGCTTGCGAAAGCAGTTTAGAATAAGAACCAAAGAAATTGCACGGCAAAGAATGGAAGGTCTTAGGAAAAGGCAGCAACTTAAAGAGCAAATAAGTGCCAAGAAGATCAGAGAAAAGGAAAAATTAACAGATAAAATTATATATTATGGGTTGTGGCAGTCAAAAGAAACAGTTGAAAGAAAAATGAAAGAGATCAAAACTAAAGCTGACAAAGAAAAAGCCTTAAAAAAACAGCTGAAATTCAGACAGGAAGTATTGCAGCAGACATCAAGGGACATGGGTTTGTTCAAATATTCAAAACAGAAACAGAAACTCGAGATCAAAGACCTACAAAACAATCTGGAGACCCTAATCACCGAAGCATTTGAACTTCAAGATACACAAGAACAAAGTCAGGATAGTCACGACAAAGGGCCACTGTTGAAGGGAAGGAATGTGAATCATTGGTTTGAGACTGATAATGTCAGAACAAGTTACAAAGGCTATGTTATATCTACAGTGCCAGGTTTCAGCAACTTTTATAACATAATCTATGAAGGAGATGATAATGTGTACTCTTATAAGTTACTAGAAGATTATGCCAATGGGGATTTAGTAATATTAGGTATATCAGATTAGCCAGTTACAAAACGTTTACAGTTATAGTTTTACTTTAAATTCAGATCATAAGTATTTTCCATTTATGGTCCATGATATTTGTGATGTAATATTTAATGGTAAAATTCTATCTCTTGCAGATTTTTCTGTTAATGGATATAAAATCTTGAAAATGTAATAACAGACTCAAACAAGCAAATTTCAATAAACCTTGTATTTTTAAGAGACAATTTTATGTTAACTGTTCTTAATACATTAAAGTATATATGTGTAAATAATGACATTCATATTTTAAATTAGGAGTCTTTCACTGCTAAATTTGTATAATAGACTTGTGATTTTTGCAATGAGTCAGTACAATTGATAGATTATACTCATTTTTTTACAATTATATTTACTGACTAAATATTGAACTGTGCAGATCAAGATCAGACTTCACGGGCATGTCGGCTGGTCTCGATTTTCATTGGTCACAATATGTTTCTATAAAACATAATGATTACGTTAAACCAGTTTTCTTAATTTTCTTCTATTTTTTTCAGTTGATTAAGATTTTCAACATCCCCAGAAAGTGGCTTTTGTCTGCGAATGTGAGGATTGATACTGACTGAGAAAAACATGTTTGTGGAAGTATTTAATTCATGTCCTGGATTTATTAATGTCTTGGATTTATTAATTAGTGCCTAACAAAGAGATAGACTCATATCATTCAGAAAACCTGTGTGACTTAACTGTTGCTATAGAAAATATTGTCAACTGCAGACTTTTTTTCAGTACTGTAGAACTGTGTTATTGGTGTTACATGTTTTTTTTTTATTTTAATTTCTGAAAGAACATTATTAAATAGTTGTTTCCTTACATCTTTACATTGCTTATCAATATTTGTCACTGAAAATCAAGTTACAGGTGGAATATATTGAATATACAAGAGCTTAGCTACTTTTCGAATTTAAGGTTTTATTAGAAGTGGGGGTAAGAACAGGGAAAAATGTTTTTCTACCTTATATATATATATATATATATTTGGAATAAAAAGGCTGTTATTTACACTGTTTCACTCAACTTTATTGACTTAATAGCAAAAAAAACATATAACAATACCATAATCTTAAGGGACCACTAGGGGACCATTTTTTCATAAAATTAGCAAAAAATTGTGTAAAATTGAGATCTACACGTACGTTGCAAAAATGACCCAGCTATGATCCTATGGTATTTTCATATTGATATATTGTAATTTTGAAAATTTTATTCCTATACCTATCAATAGCGCCAAGTCTTATAGAATGTTTTTGAAAATATATATATTCAGCCAAACTCAACCAAACATAACCTTACCTCTATGATGACGTTTTATTCTTTTCTTTCCCACCAAGTATGGTTTATAATACTTTTCATTAAAATACTTTTCATTAAAATGACAATTTTGCGAAACTATACATAGCCAACCATAGAGAGATGCACTACTGTACGACCCTCCCCCCCCCCCCCCCCCCCCCCGATGACGTCACTTATTTTGATTAGTATTGTAGCGCAGCGGTGGTAAGAACCGTTGTCCTTTTTCTCCTTGAAGTAAATATTGATTTTTTTTCACTCACAGGCGAAACACCGTTCAGAAGTATTTTTTAGTAAAAAAATGACAGACTATGCACGCGCAGTGCAATATCTCACGAGATCATTGAAAAAAATATATGGCAGCGAATGGATGTTTCACGATACATATTAATAACGTGAATTTTATTAATTATGCGTTACAAACAGGCAAGTTATCTATTTATTTAATTATTTGCTGAAAAAGAACCTGTAAACACTATTACTAATTAAAAGTCCACCAAATTTCTCATTAATGTACCCAAAAATGAATTTTTCACGTCTAAAATTTCTGCGTCTGTTTTTTGTTTGACATTGTATCAATGGAAGTGACGAAAGAAGCAATATCAATAAAATGGTGTTTCTCATAGCTATGCTGTAATACTCACTTTGACTCACCTGTTGATACATCAGGAGCTCCCAAACAGCGTATTTTTTTTACTACAGCTTAAACCTTTACCTCCGTTTTTAATTTTTGTTTGTTTACTTGGCTCTATCCTCGGCCTTTATGATCAAAATACAGAATATTGACCTCTTCGAAATCCCGAATTCTCGTCGCGTGCGAGAGCGAGATTTCGCCCGAGACTATGAGCTCAGAGGAATTCGTTTCACCGCGGTCGCTGCTGAAACAATGTAGATTTCACTTAAGTAAATTGAATTTTCATACATTAACAACACAAATATTTATTGAAGCAGTTTAATAAAGTTTAATTTGAGAGAGTATGCTAGTATCAATGATGAACATAAGAAATAATGCGGTTGTTGACCATGATTACCTTTTTATTGAGACTTTTATTACTGTTGTAAGTGGGTGGTGTTAGCATAATGCTAATTTCATATTATTTTAAAGTAAAAAGCGTTGTGTGGTATTTTTAATATTTGCATAATTTTGGATTTTTTTTGTTTTATCATATTGTGTATTTTACCTATAACAAGCCCATATGACATCGTTACCCAGTCTACTAGTTACCTGGACAGATAGGATTTTTTAACCTTTGTTGGATAGTGTCATCTGGAATATATTTGCATACAGGCATATTGCCATAATGTACGCTACTGTCCAGTTTCTGGCATCCTGCTGAGCTTTCATAATTCATCAACACTACAGTCACACCATGTGGTAATGAGAAAAAAACATGCATATTGTACCCCAATTTGCATAATTCACCACATGTTTTATGACTCCAGGGTTTAAGATAGGATGTATGTTATATTGCATAGTATTATGGACAATTACTTAATTTAAACATTTTCAGTTATTTATGGGGTCAATACCAATGGTAAGAAATTATGTAACGTCCGTCCCCTTTTTGTAACGTTCATCCCCTATATTAAAGCGACATTAAACAAAATATCTAAATTTTTGTTCATTTTTTTTTTTGGATAAATTATTCATATCTTAGATGCACTCTGCAAACATGAAATACATTGAAAAAAAGTGAAATTGACTCTATAAATTCAAAAAAAATAGAATGTGTATGCAGGTGGGGGAGGCGGACGTTACGGGGACGGACGTTCCATTTCCGTGTATATCTTTCCAAAATGACCGATTTTTTACATTTTATATAGTACATCGGTATAACAACAGGTGAATGTGTATCATTCTATTTATCTTCTTGGAAGAATATATACCAGGGTTGCAGTTTTTTGTCACAAATTGAAATTTTCTGAGTTTATGTATCATTTCACAAATACACATTTATTAAAGAAAGCAAATATATCTCTTCGTGGTCATGCATTACAATGTGATACACGTAAATGTTATAAATATGATAAAATCAAAATTGTATGTATATTATTTTGTGTGATTTGTGTCCGTAGTGTATGGCGTAAATTTACAATAAATATATCAAATTTCTCGTTAATACAATAAATGTATAAACAAAATAAAATGTATTTTAGTTACGTTTCAACCCCAAATAATAGCAATCCAATACTATCACACACTACAAACAAATACCGTAAGTAAATGATTGTGACACCTAATCATGGTGTGAAATACTGTAAAGCTTATGCATTAACATTTGTGTGGTACGAAACTTCCATTTGGTGGTACGTTTCGTCTGCAATTCATTCAAAGCTCTCTTAAATAAAAGAAAATCATAGTTTTTTGGCAAAAAAACTACATTTAGATGATATTGATATGTTATAGTCATAATGTTGTTTTTTTTAAAAGGTACGTTTGGGTCAGTTGGGTCCGAAATTTGGTAGATAATACATCTTTAAAAAGACAAGAATTATTAATAAAATCGTCATGTCGCATAAACTATAAAACAAATAAAATATAACCATTCCCTATTTGTAAATGATAGTAGGGATATTGATAAAAAATTAATACAAAACTTCTCAAGTTTACAAATTATCCCACCCATCACCAGAAATCAAGCATTAATTAAAGTATACAAACATGCACAAAACGATAAAAAGTAATTTTATTTTATCATGAGAAACTTATTTTTTTATTTTCTTTCATATCTTTTATTGTTTTCTTTCTTTTTATGGCTGATTTATGTAACTTTGTTGTAATTAACTACTGTCAGAAGCACCACTGCGGTTTGTTATGGTGTGACGCGATTCCCCTGAGCTCAAGTCACGTACAGATCTCGTCACGCACGAGAGCGAGATTTCACCTTTTCGAATTGGAGATTATTCGCTTTCTGCATTTAACAGTGCCCAGAAGCGTAGAAAAATCTGGTGAGTCTTTTCGAGGGCCTCGAGATGTATAGAGTTAAAAATTACGCTTAGAGACAGAACCCTGGGGAACATAGACACCGAAACAGTAGTAATGGGTAGTTTGCCTCTCTTCTATCAAAGATCAAAACTCGCTTTAAAACAATGGCCAGTTTTGGTTACCGTTATACGAGACAAGAAATTTAATGATGTTGCTTGGTATGTACCCTTTTATAGGATCAACAACAGCCTATGCCATAAGGTTATAAGACAGACATCAGCTGCTACATGTACAACAATATACAATTTTTTTGTGACATAGCTTTTAGGTATATAGCAAGTCCTTGTGTACGGAGACCGTGCAAGCAGCATTCCGGAAGACCGGTATATACCCACTTAATAAAGAGGCAATTCCAAAATAGTTTGTGATACCATCAGATAAACCCATTGACAGTAAGACAGCTGATGATATACTGTGATGGTACAGTGGAAGGGGGATCAGATAGTTGCACCTTGTGATATAGGGGAGGATTTTTTGGAAAGAAGAAAAAAGATATTCGAAACAGTTTTGAAAGTCAAGAGGTGATAAAGAAAGCAATGAGTAAGCTTGTCTCGGTAAAAGAACTTACCAGTGACAAAGTGCTATACGCCATTAAAGAACATGAGCTTAATCAGAAGAAAACTTCGAATAAAAAAAAGAATATTGAAAAAGTGAAAATCAGCAAAGGAACAAAAACACAACAAATAACCCACAGGCAACGCCAAAGCCAGGATCATCGCATATTAACATGCTATTAAAGGCGTTTCTTCGAGTAAAAAATTCTAGCGCGGAGATTTTTTTTTAAATTTTGCACACAAGTACTTTGAAATAAGACAAGTTTAAAACACTAAAAAAAAATATAGGTCACCATGCTTGTTTTTTTGCTATGACTATTTTTAAACAACACCGTTTTACCTTTTTTAAAGAAAAAACAGCAAATGGGTGTAAGTTATAAATCTTGTTTAATTTACTAACAAAGTGATATATTTCAACAAAATAAGTGTTGTCACTCATGTAACAAAAGATAAAGTATCTAAAACAGAAAAAGTCATGATGCTATTTTGAGTTTCACATTTCATACAGTGATTTTCATAAATTTCTACGATTATAGAATTGGCCGTTAACAATGTATTTTTACACTAATTTAAAAATAAAAAAAGTTCTAACGCGGAGAATTGTTTCATTCTTTCTACAAAGAGGCACCATAACAAACTATATCAGAAAATAAAATAAAAAATATAGGTCACCATGCTTTTTACTGAGTTACAGTGCTAAATGTTACCTCCCTTTTCATAAAATGGCCGTAAACGATGCATTTTGACACTAATTCAATAATAAAAAAAGTTCTAATGCAGAGAATTGTTTCATTCTTTCTACAAAGAGGCACTATAACAAACTATATCAGAAAATAAAATAAAAAATATATGTTGCCTTACTTGTTACTAAGTTACATTGCTAAATGTTACCTCCCTTTTTCATAAAATGGCAGCAAACGATGCATTTTTACACTAATTCAATAATAAAAAAAGTTGTAATGCGGAGAATTGTTTCATTCTTTCTACAAAGAGGCACTATAACAAACTATATCAGAAAATAAAATAAAAAATAGATGTCCCAATGCTTGTTATTAAGTTACAGAGCTAAATGTTACCTCCCTTTTTCATAAAATGGCTATAAACGATGCATTTTGACACTAATTCAATAATTAAAAAATGTTCTAATACAGAGAATTGTTTCATTCTTTCTACAAAGAGGCACTATAACAAACTATGTCAGAAAATTAAATAAAAAAGATATGATGCCTTACTTGTTACTAAGTTACATTGCTAAATGTTACCTCCTTTTTTCATAAAATGGCCGCAAACAATGCATTTTTACACTAATTCAATAATAAAAAAAATTGTAACGCGGAGAATTGTTTCATTCTTTCTACAAAGAGGCACTATTACAAACTATATCAGAAAAATAAAATAAAAAATAGATGTCCCCATGCTTGTTACTAAGTTACAGAGCTAAATGTTACCTCCCTTTTCATAAAATGGCTGTAAACGAGGCATTCTGACACTAATTCAATAATAAAAAAAGTTCTAAAGGGGAGAATTGTTTCATTCTTTCTACAAAGAGGCACTATTACAAACCATATCAGAAAATAAGATAAAAAATACATGTCATCTTGCTTGTTACTAAGTTACATTGCTAAATGTTACCTCCCCTTTTCATAAAATGGCCACAAAACTGTGACAATGAATTTTTACACTAATTCAATAATGATCTTTCATTACAATTTTGATGTTACAAGTATTTTCCAGTCATTTTAATAACTGAGTAAATGTGGTTAATTCTTTCGGAGATAACTGACTACACTTTCAATAATACGTTTCATGTTTGTAACTATAGGCTTCCCATTTTGCAGTTTCTCCTTAAAAAGTTGAGACAATCCTTCCATACCATTGCGCGTTATAGCCAAATTAAGGTGCTGTAGGCAGAGCCCACTACTTGCAATTTTTTTAACCATGACACTGGATATTACTTTGTCGTTTAGGAAACAGTCCATTGTAGAAATATTATAGTCACAATCTTTGTTATGTTTGTAAACACTTATAGAGTAAGTTGTCAGTTTACTATGGGTGAGTAATATATCATAAGTTATACTGGAATGTTGAACCAATAATTGGAGACTTTGAACATCTGCCAACGCGTCATGTGCAGCATAACTTGTATTAAGGAATGTTGACACTAAGTACTCTTGTTTGTTACTTTCAAGTTCTGGATGCAGGGTTTTATATAAAGGTAATGTATCAATAGACCCCATCACTATTTCCTGAAAAGCATTTAGGAGTTTACAAATTTCAAAAGCTCTGATTAATCTTGGTAAATCAAATTTCCAAAAATTATGGCCAATCAGAATGCACTTTCCTATGCTCTGTAACCAAGCCAAAAACAACTGAAGGGCACACTGTAAACTTCCACTTCTGACTATTTGACCTTTGTGAAACATTTTACCACCTTGCACTGTTAACCCTGTAATGTCTGACGCAGTAGAAGAAATAGGCTGAGATGGCATAATATATTGATTAAAATGTTCATTGCCGCATACAGCAGCTAACTGAGTAATATCACAACTTTTGTGAAGAGATGTCTCAATATCACAGCAAACCTTTTGTTGCGCTTCATCACCAGCAACCTTTTGGGGTGGTGGTATAATTACAGGGGTTGGTATTTCTGTTACATCACAAATATGACTGGCAGCCACACCCGACATGTAAGAGATGCCTTCTCTAAGCTCATTCTGAGAAATAATATTTTTGTTTTTAAGTTTCTTTTCAAGTTTCTTTTTCTTGAATGTTCTTGTATTTTCAAACTGTAATCTCTTCACCCGTGTATTGTCCCTTTTCTTTGCCAATTTAGCATAAAAATTTCCAGGAGAAATTCCAGTTTCTACATTTACACGGCTAACATATGAATGTCCAGCCTTTTTTTGGGCCACCGCACAATTTAGTCTATTTTTTAAACTATTGGAAGCAGAATAGTGGCATCTCTTGAGGGCTTTTGAGGCTATCATGTTATTAAAAGATTCTACATCCTTAGTAGACGCTGCAGGAGCAATCTTATCAACATTTGATACTGTAGCTATCCGGATTACTATGGTAACCACACCAACTGTCACAGGAATCATGTTCGCCAAATGAATGCGGAACAATTTGATTGATAGCTTTTGCAAGTCCATCAGGATTCACCTTATTCTGTATTACAGAATAACTGAAACATTTCTGAAACCACTGTATAACCTTGGTTGTTAAACACTTATGTTTCTTCTGCAAACTATACAGACTGTTACCGAGATGTTTTTTAGTGTGATTGACATCTAACCATTTAGCTATTGGATGAGCTACTACCTTATTTATCTTAGCCATAGTGGTTGCATCATCGTCCATTATCATTACACCAACTTGAACATTTTTTTATTCTATTTCCTGCACTAGGCTACTTCCAACATCAGGCTCCATAGCTTTTGAGCTCCCATACCAATTTCTAGAACACTTACGAACTGGTGGTGTTTGTTTTTTGTTTTCATAATGTGTACATTTTCTGCAGTCTTTTGATCGGACATCATATGCGACAATTTTTCCAGTACTATTGCCTAACATGGTACCAACATCTGATTTACTGTCGTAGCATCGTCCTGAACCACGCTTTTGCCAGCCCATATTATATTTGAATTGGCCCGATATTGGTGTACTAGTACTTGGCTGACTTTCATCACTGAAAATTCAGGAAAGTTTATTTTAGATAAGGAAATAAATGGCAATGTACATTAACAAAACAAACCGCTGCGTGGTCTAGTGGTAGAGCGTCCGCCTCGCATGCGGAAGGTCGTGGGTTCGATCCCAAGTCCGATCATACCAAAGACTCTGAAAAAAGTACTAGAATCTGCCTCACTTGATGCTCAGCATTTAGATGAAAGTTCTAGGTCTGGCCGGCCCGGTGTCATTATAATGTGACTGGGTGGGGAATCATACAATGTGTCTGTGGCATGATACTCCAGTGTGACAGCGCTCAGAATACAGTCTCAAGTAGACACCATTGCGGTATGACTGAAAAATTGTTGAAAGCAACGCTAAACACCATACAACAACAACATTAACTCAACAGTACAAAATAGATAGTTGAACAATCCAAAGGCCATAACCCAGCAGCAGCTTCTGTTATGATTATGTTCAAAATATTGACCAAATTCTTTGGGTGCAAAGTCAAATCACGGCTTACCCACAGTATTTGTGACGATTCATATATAACAAATGTATCATTGTCATTCATCTCTCTACACTGATACCAGCGAAGCGAAGGTGCAGTGGATAGTGTTCGTTACATCATATTCGATCACCATGCTTTATCATTAAACATATATACTATGCATTTCTAGATTTAGTGTAAAATGTCTATTTTTTATGACCAGATGGTGACAGACAAAGCCCCATGACATAATCTCTATCAGCCGCTAGCCAGTAGCTAAAAAATTATATATTTCAATCATTGTTAGATGACTTGTCCCATCAGTGCACTGATATGAAAACAAACAACATAAAATATAGTACACTTCATACCAGACCAGAGAACCAAACAAGTAGTCACGGGTTTGATCCCCCTCAAATTCTCAGTCATGACGACATGTATATCATGGTGAAATAAGCTGAAAATTATAATACATTACAAATTACCATTTGCACCAGGTTATAAGAAGACACACAAAGGAGAATCCTGGCGTACCTATTAAGAAACTTAATTTTGCAGAAAAGTTAAAAGATGCATATAACTTCAACAAACCAGTGATTCTAATAAAAAAATTTTTTTACAGCTTCAGGAATATACCAGGTTGACTAAAGTGTAAAGAGAGATGCGCCCTTGCTCGGCTTTCATGGTAGACAAAGAATAAACTTCACAAGATAAGCCTCTAGTTTGAAGTATAGAGAAACCTATTCAGTCAACATGATTCAACAGAAGTCAGTCCTGTAGATACATCACTAAAGGTATATGAAAGTGTACTGGAAACATCTGTAAGAAACAAATATAAACAACGCTTAGAGGAGGCGTATGGCATTGCTGGAAATTACCTGGTTTCCATACATACGTAAAATTGAGAACAAACGAAAATGCCAAAGTTGGCAAAAGAATGTCTTACTTGCAGATGTTGCTCTCAAGAAAGGGAATACACTAAATGTGCACCCCATTAGTGGCATTCCTTTTTCTTTATTATTCTAATATAGATGACATAGCTGTTGTTGTCAACGAATGAATGACAAATCTTATTAATACGCAGGTGTAGTAAAACACATCTACATTGTTTACACAAATTATTTTAAATAAACACAATGTCAATCTTTCTCAGCAACATGTGTATTTCATGCCGTGTTTATAAAGATAACAACTTTTATCTAAAGTTGCACATATATTCTTTAACTTTTAATACATATAAAACACAAAAGTAACACTATCACATGTATGTATTTTTCGAAGAAGCTGATGGTGACGACCGTAGAAAGACTGGTTCTATAGGATCTTGCAACAGAAGTTGCCGATTTAAATAACACGCTTGATGGTTTCACTTTTTTACGCGCAGTTTCAGTAATTTACGTTGATACAATAATTAATTAATCTAACACATTTAGTACTTAAAGCTGAAGAACTAAAGTTAAAGCACATATTAGTACATCAACAATAGTCACATTCAAAATTGAATGCTGCAACTTGCTCTTTATTCATTACAGATGTTACACAAGACCTGTGTATAATGCTCCAGTAACACCAACCCCATTTAACTACATTGTCAAAGTTGGGCTCCATTAGGAGCAGTCTGTGAGTTATAGTTCTTTGCCCGATGAAGATGTTGGTCGAGATACATTTGTGTAGATTTTCAATCATTTACTAGTTTTGCTTTTTTTTTAATTATCCTGTTCATTTTGGCTCTACTGGCCAAAGACGTCCGTCGTCTGACGTCGGTTAGCAGCACTTTCTCTGAAACCACCAGGCCAATTTGAATTTACATGGCTGTTTCTATTGCATAGAGCACTATAGAAGATTTTTTTCGATATGAAATTAAAGATGACCGCCGTTACTAAAAATAGTAAATAAATCTTTTCATGAACCGCCCAATTGGGGTTAAAAAGTAGGAATACTACGGGAAAACAAAAAAATCTTTTGTTTTTCATGTGTAATAAAATATGTTGCCTACATGGTCTCTTTTTACGCATGGCACGTACGAAATGCCAGCAAATCGCCTAAAAACGTTGAAAGAAAAATACTCAAATATATAATTCTAAAGGGAGTTTCAGGATCAAATTGACAAGACTCGTTTAATACGTCACAAAATATGTTATATATATATATGCAATTTAAAGTAGGAAATTTAACCTAGACTCGGTATCCCAAATAAGCAAATCCCCTTTCAATATATCATTTTGGCATTTTTTAATAGATGTTAATATATATTCCTTTGGAAATACAGAGTCAGTTCATATATGAATGTTTTTAACCAATTATAAAATTTTGATAAATCCTGATATATGTATTCCCTTTAATAGCAATGCTAACTTATTTATCGTCTTGACCCGTTGCTACTGTATGTGACAATATGTATCCTTCATGTTCAAAGAATACAAAGAATATTTCATGAACCCATCTTAATTTTTTGTTGTCAGCAGACGCGTTTCATTTGTAACTAATATGTTAATATGTTTGCACTGAGACATGGTTACTGTCCATTCCCATGGTTGATACAATGTCTTTATAATTGTGATCTGTCGGTCACCATCCCGCGATTGCTTTTTATGCTTCTATTGCCCTTGGCAACATGATAGCTGGTGGTCATCAAGCCCTGTTGTCTTCTTTGATTCCTGGTGGCTACTTCGAAAACGTTTTTGTCTAGAGCTATAACCCTTGTAACAGATTCACCGTATGCAAGATGTTTCTGTTTGATTAGGTGTATAACCCAACAAAGATTTGAAAAGCAGATCTTTATGAAACTGCGTTGTTCCGCTGGATTATCTATGCTTAGGTGCCCCGACATCAAGTTGTTTCAAACAAAACGGCATTCAGGCGCGTAGCTAGGCGTACGCACTAACGCACGTGCGTACATTTTATTTTGAAAATTGAAAAAATAAAAAAAAAATTTCTCTCGAAAAATGCAATAAAAATTAAGGCCTTAGGGGGTTAGGGGTAAACAGTCAGAAACAATAAATGTTAAGATTTTTTTTGTTGTTCTAAAACATTTAATTGCATGTGCCTTACGTCAGTATCTATTGCCTCCTTTATGGTTCGGAACACATCGAACAAAATCGCCCTACTAGCTACGAGAGAATAACGGAATTAGCCGAAATTATACGATTGTCACTTTATATCCCGAGTTATAAGAGTTAATCCCCTTTGTTTACATCGCGGGAAATTCCAATACGACGACCTCTAATAATAAAACGGAATTTGAACCTCCTTATCAAGATGTCTTTGATAAAACCGTATCTTATCATAACAATGACAAGATGCGCCTTCTCAATTGTAAATGGGACACCGTTCACCAGTTTGATTTTCCAAGCAGGTAAGCTAACATAATTTATTTATTTACTATCTTGTAATACCAATGACAAGATGCGCCTTCTCAATTGTGAAATGGGACACCGACCGTGCACACGTTTCATTTTCCAAGGAGGTTATCTAACATAAATTTATTTATAATCTTTAATGTAAGATCGATTTGCCAAATTGTTTACAATGAATTCTTCAGACTTGCGTGGAATCGGATTAACCTATTGAACCCGTATCTAAGGGAAATGCTGGCCAAATTTTAAATTCAAGGGAGGCAACTCTTACACCAAAGTGTAATCTGGCTTATCGTTCGTCGTATTACCCTAAGCCCCCTTTTCTTCAACATCTCAAAGTTAAGAATTACCTCAATTCAAATTTCTCACATTTTCATTTGATTATAAATTCTTTAAGTTTTGATATGTAGCTGAGTTTGGTAAATTAGAACACTGTAATATTAAAATAAGATTTCTTTTGCAAATATTATATAATTTATATGCCTATTAAGAATTTTAATGAAATTATAAAAGTTGATTGAAATGTTGAGGAATTTTAGTTAAGGAAAATCTCAATGATTAGATGTTTAGAGAACATGCCATAATGGGGCCTGGTTCTTGAGCTACAGAAGTCAAACTATACATATTCTTCACTTGCAGGTACATTGCCGGAAAGTATAGGAAAATCCAGTCACATTGGTTTATTAGTAATACATGGTTACGATACTCGAAATCTGCTGGTGGAGTGTACTGTGCCCCATGTCACCAAAAGTGAAATAATATATTAAATGAAAACCCTTTTTTTTTTTATTTCATATAATTTACATTTTTACGGTTTGAACATTCTTCTGGCCAGAGATTTCAGTAGTGCAGTCAATAGCTCACACGAATGTGAATGCCAAGAACTTCCGTGGATCGAGCGGAGTCGTATTGTGTGTTTTTGTGGTACGTCCTGAAAGGCAGTTGGTATTCCATTTAACCGCATCAGTTTATTTTAGTCCGTCGGTCCCATTTATAAGATTATACCCTCCAGCACTGGGAAACGTTCAAGAAACATAAATTGAAGATGAAGTGGATTCTTATGTAACGCGTTTCTCTTATCGGGAACCCAAAATAACCCTGTATGTTGTGAGGCCGTGAAACAAAAATTCAAATATCAGTAAAACAAAACAAACAAAAAAAAACAAAAAAAACTATATTATTGCCATGTTATTTTTATTTAAATGAGAAAATTAAAACTAGAAAAATAATTATTAAGCCAGTAAAATTAAGCTTTTTGACTAGTAAATTGTCACAATTTATCATAAATATGCATAATTTCTGCAGGTGTAAGTAAATGTACGTGTGTACAAATCATTAAATACATTACCAACTCATATTTTGCAGGTAAAGTTAAGAAGTCACTAGTTTCTACGGCTGCCACCGACCCCAGCAACATTGGTAGGCTTATTGGTACCCATACAACCAGTGATGTTCATACCAGTTCTTTTGAGGCAGCGGAGGACTTCATAAGTATAATGAATGGTGAAAAGAAAGACATAGTATGTACAATGTCAAATTCCTACAATACCTTAGTGGAAAGAAACAGACAAATTCTGAAAGCTATTGTTGATACGATTGTTCTATGTGCAAAGCAAAATCTATCTTTACGAGGTCACGAGGATGAGCATGGAAACTTTAGAGCTTTACTTCAATATCAGGCTAAATACAACACTATACTTCAAGACCACTTGGCAAATGGTGATCCTAGTACTATGTACACCTCACCAGATATCCAATTGAGATTTATGGGCAAAAGATTAAAACTAAAATTGTTGACAGCTGTAATAAGGCCCCAATCTTCGGGTTCATAGCAGATGAAGCAACATGCTTCAACAATGGAGCAAATGTCTCTCTGTCTACGATACTTTGATGGTGATACTCGTGCTGTAAGAGAGGACTTTATTGCCTTTGAGGAAGGTGACGCTACAACAGGAGAAGCGTTGTCTACGGCTTTTTTAAGCAACTTAAGAGCTGCTGGCGTGGATGTTAATAAGATGCGGGGACAAGGATACGACGGCGCGGTAAACATGTCCGGGAAGTATCGTGGCGTTCAGGCCCGCATTAGACAAGAACTACCACGAGCTGTGTATACGCACTGTAAAGCACATTGCTTAAACCTAGCAATAATACACGCGTCAAAAGAACCTTTGGCTAGAAACATGTTGACAACTGTCCAAGAAGTGGCATTTTCTTTTAACTACTCAGCCAAACGACTCCTACGGTATCAGGAAATGATGACCAACGATGCAGAGAGTAGGGCGGCCATGGAACATCGTACCAAGTTACAGTCTCTATGTGAAACACGATGGGCGGCACGATCGGACGCTTTAAACACATTCAAATGTTCTTATACGACCGTGGTTTAAACACTAGACGATCTATGTACGAACTATCGCGACACCAAAGCTGGCCTATTCAAACTAGCTTGGATTCATAGTAAGTCTTGTGGCAATTGAACATGTGCTGTCAGGATTAGTCCCCTTATCACAAATGTTACAGAACAAATCATGTGACTTAATCGAGGCTGTTAAGGAGGCTTCAACCGTTGCTCATCAGGTAACAGAAGAGCGTAATGACGTTATGGTGTGGGAAGCGCTATATGCGCAAGCTTTTGAAATGGCTCAATCGGTTGATGTACAGCCGGGCAGACCAAGGGGACGAAATAATCAACGCCAGCATCATCGCCCAAACGTGCCAGTTGAGTCTATTTCGGATTATTGGAAGAGAAATTTGTACATTCCCTTTGTAGACCACCTTCTAGTGAAATTATCCGACAGGCTTATTGAGGACGGTGAGCGATTTAATGCTCAATTCCTTATACCAAATTCTTTGGATCAGCTTACGGAACAGAGGGTTGGGGTAATATATGACGCTTTAAGCATGATCTAGCCGAAGACGACTTAGGGGAGTTTAAGAGAGAAGTAAGCAGATGGAAGGCACGACATGCTGTGGCTGTTGACACTGTGTTACCCAGCACATTAGGTGATACTCTAGCCACAACAAATAGAGAACTGTATCCAAATGTCACGACTTGTCTTCACATCCTCCTTGCCATGCCAGTATCAACTGCTACTGCTGAACGGTCATTCAGCAGCATGCGACGTCTGAAGACATGTCTTAGGTCTACAATGAGCACCGGTAGGTTGTCAGGACTCGGCCTCATGAATATCCACAGGGACAGAGACATTGACACCAATCACGTCATAAGACGCATTTGCGAGAAAAAAAGATCGCCGATTAGCTTTATTATTTCATGTATAAGCCCTGTCGATAAACGTTATGATGTTAAAGTAACTTTAAATAATATTACATCGTTTTAAGGTAATATGTTAGATCTACATATTAATCGACTTTCATAGTCGATTAATACGTAGATCTACCGTATTGCCAGCATTCTTAACTTTAAAGTGTTTGTGATGATACTCTTATCTAGTGCGTTCACTCAATTTCAGCCCAGCTACGCGCCTGGCATTACTCTAAAAACTTTCTGATCCCCATCAGACACATAAAAACGTTGCAACAGTGAATCACCGTCTTGGGACTGCAGAGATGTGAAAACACAACAAAGGGTTTAGACGGGGGTTTACCTGGAAATGAAAAAATTGACAACCATGTAGGAGGTACCAAATTACTCAGAAACATGTAAACAACCAATAACTTCAATAGACAGTAACTACTGTAGGATATAGGTATATACGCTCGTGCTAAATATGTTGCGTTTCCATATCTTTTGAGTGTATCATATTGTCCATTTTAATATTCATTCCCACACATATTGTCAATATAACTATACATGTTACAGAAATTCTGTTTGCGTCATTTTAAACACCGCTAATGAGTAATGACGAAAGGAATTGTGTACGTGATTCATCTTGGCCGAATCGGATCGACTGTTTGGTCGTTCCCCCATTTAGCTGTCAATCGAAAAATCGTAGTGATATTACTACAGTATTTTGTTTAAATTGATGGCTTTGATTCGCTGCTTTCTCGAACGTCAACTCGAAATGATTGTAAAGATCGTATATCAGCGATTTCAAAACAAATAAATAATAGGTTATAAAATATCAAAATGAATAGTTGAAAAATAGTCAGCACTGCGGTCAACGAGACGTTTTGCAGCGCGCGAAGATAATTGTACTCCGTTTCCGTTGGCTATTTATCATGTCATGGGGCGGGGCTTCGTTACATCTAGTTTTCGGAGACACTTGAACAGTGAAAAAACAAAAGGGGGTCAAAGTAGTGGAGGAAAAACGCGGATTTCGTTTTGATTTGCCGATTGTTTGAGAAACGTAAACGTTCGTAACACTTAACTTGATATGCACGGCGTAGTAAATCTACAAAGTTAACATTACCATCAATCTTACATACCCACAAATATACTCGTACATAGTGTTATCACTCGCTATACGTATATCGTCATCAGTCTTGCTATACACATCCAAATATACATATTACATAAATCTTCCCTAAATATCCTACAATACGCATATATTGCTTTAAATATTACTGTACAATCCAAACCACAATGTATATATTTATCACCATGAATCTACATTTTTCTTAAAAAAATGCTGTCAATCTATACGTATCTATAAATACACATATCATTAACCTAACTCAATAAAAATAATTACACATGTAGTCTACCACCACTCGTATTCTACTAATTCATAACGACTTTAATGCCTCGACCATATCATAATTTGCTTATGCGTTTAAACTCCAGATCGTATATTGAATCGTGCTATTTATATGGTCGGTAAACACGAGCAGTGTTGTATTTGGGCAAATTACGAACGACTGGGTCTTGTCTTACTAAACGCCGTACGTTAAAATTTGTCCAAAGTTTAACGTACGACAATCGTAACTATTTAAGACCGTTTTACTAAAATAACGTACGATAATGTTAGCTTATAATTGTAACTGTGACTGGTGAGAACCACAATTAACGCTGGGTTTTAGCGTAAGTGTCATGGCGGCATTCGTTCCCATTTTTAATGTTAACTGGCGTCTTTGTCGAACTACGCGAGTTTTTCGTGAGAGACTGGATATTCTAGGAAGGTTCAGACACATCGAAGTTGTATCGTGGAACAGGAAAACATTCTTATAGAAGATTTGTGCCTAACGACCCTGTTTCAACATTAACAATTGAAATTAACGACCAGAAGTTCGAATATAGTCTATGAAAATAGAAAATCACGAAATTGAGAATACGGTTGAACAGAGGAGCATTTTAAATAGCCTGTATGCATACCGGACCTCAAAAGACAACCATTGGGATAATATATTAATCAATATTTGTTCGTCATCGGTTTTCGTGACAGAAGTTTCGTGACTATTGTCTAATTTTGTATCTGTAACTGTATATATGCAAAGTCGGACCATTATTGTCATTTTATTTTGAAAGAAAAAGCGCGAATATGATTTACGTGTTAGTAGCTTGTAAGGCCCTCTTATGTATCCGGTTTGCTTATAACAGTGTATATATAGGCCTATCTGGATCCACTGGCATTGATGTGCGTCTATCACTGCTGTTTCTATAAGTTTAACACACGATAGTATGTATTGTTCAGTGTGATAACTATTGATAGCAGTGCTATTTTCTATAGTGATTTTGTTTAAAACAAGTTAATTTAACTAGCCTATGTTTATTATTTGATCCATTCTATTCTCTGTAACTAGGTTAGTTTATATGTGGTAGAGTGTAATTTTACTGTTTTTTTTTAAATATTTTAACGTACTAACACATAAGCACGTTTCCAATATTAACATACACAGAATTACTAGCTTTAAAGTTATACTGGTCAAGGCTGAGTAGTTTTGGTGGGAAAAATATTGTCACCTGACAATCTTATGCATTTTCATTGGTAAACATCTATTCTAAATCGGTCTTGGAAAGACATTTTGTGTGTAAAGTTGTGGTATGAGCTGTAGGTTTATATCTTTCCTTCAATAACTTATTTAATTTGCAAGTTTCATAGTAGTTATAAATTAACTACCTTGTATGTAGTTATAAGATATTTGGACAATGTGTGGTAATGTTATTATTTTACCGCTTGGAGGTAGTAATCCTTGATATTTGGAATCTGGAGGATTGAAGGTAGGAACTGTTATTTGTTTCATTTATATTTTAAGTGTCTTTAAGTATTTATTTACTGTATTAGTATTAATCAAATGGATTGATAATTGACAAAGGATAAATTATAATCTAGAACTGATATGGAGAATTGGCTATGTGTTATTTTGTTTATTGTAAATGCCTAAATGCGCTTGTCTATGTTGATATAGATTCGTCCGTATGTCGGCTGGAAACATTTTATGTTTTAATCCTTTTAAGCAATAGAAAGTTGAAAAGTGAATATAAATACTATCACATTATTGTTTTAAGGTAAATATACTAGATGTTTGAAACAACTGTCTGTATGAAAAGTGTATTGTTGTTATTTTAAATGTTAAAGGTACTTCTAATATATGTACATACATTATATAAACAGGAAATATGTAGTGCTGGAGAGATAGAGATGAGATGATGTGACGAAGGTAGCAGAAATTAGACTCTTTGTACCATATACATGTATGTATCCGTATGAATAAGTATCCATTTTATATAATGTGTTAACTATGCAAATGATGATAGCAATGCTAGAATATTGTATATTTTGCTTATGTTAATACATCAGTTAACATTGATTAGTAAAAATATGACTACATAGAGAGCAGTGTTTTTATTTTACTGATAACCCTTGTTATGGGTTGTGGGTAACAGCTAGCCGGGATCACCCTATAACATATACTAATGTTAATACTTTATATCAATTAGGTAAAACCTTAATGGCGAGCGAATAGGTAGATATTAACATTATACAAATACAATACATAATGTGAGATAATTATCAACTGATTCTTACTACGTGCTGAAAATACACAACACCGATAAAACCACTGTGAAGAATAAAAATATCCTTTGTTTCGAGCAAAATAAACAGTTATATCTTCTTGTTTTTGTTAATTTTTTCAATGATGTAGGTTTGGCATATCATACTTTTTGTGACAATTGAATAAAGCCAGGGTCATTTGAAAATTAAGTAATTTAAATTGCTTGTCAATAAGTCAAAAATCGGCGAAATATCGTTTTCAAATTCTACGTGTTACCATGAGCTCGAATACTAGCGAATGGACGGCTTGAGTAATTCGATTATTATAATTCACAAATTAGACATAATTCAACATAACTATTGAACAAAGATCAAATGAAAAATGCATGTGTTTCAGTGTACATACATTCTTATAATGTTTTAAGGGCCACAACTCTGACATTAATAATCAGATTTGGCCAGTTCAAGAATTTGTCCGAGATATAATTATATAACAACTGTGTACTACTGTGTGCGTTTGGTGAACATCAAATGAAATTGCGGTTGCTCGAGTGCACATAAGGTAAAATGTTGCATTTTTTAATGTTTAAAGAAACTGACAATAATAATCTAATATTGCCAGTCCAACAACTTGTCAAAAAAAACTACTTTGTAACTTTGATCAAATGAAAAATACGTGTACTAGAGTGCACACAAGGTCTAACAGTATATTTTTTAATGTTTCAATGGCAATTACTCTTGACATTAATACTCCAATTTAGCCAGTTTAACATTTTGTCCGAGATATTGTTATATATCTAACAAGCACGTTTGGTGAAGATCGTATAAAAAAAGCAGGTGCTAGAGTGCACACAATAAAAATTGCACTGACGGACAGACAACGGGCGATCATATTAGCTCACCTTGAGCTTTGCTCAATTGAGCTAAAAACATTGCATGGTGCTGTAATAGTGTATGAAAACCTGCTAGTGGCATTTATAAACAACATTTACTGATTAATGTCAAGAGTTATTACCCTTCTTGTTAAATGAGGTACCATGACCCTCTTGTTATCTACCAATGCATACCACACTACATATTACATTGCTAGCCTAAGGGTGAAGGTGCAGGTCCCCCTTCCAGTATGTCTGCTTTCCTTTCGGAGCATCTTGGCCTTTCTTTTTGTGCTAGACTAATATTTAAAAAGTTTCTTAAAGTATTATATCATGTCATTCTTTTGCCCGATACAGATAGCTTCATCTGGCAACACAACACCGAATCATTGACAACAGCTCATACAAATAGAGGGACTGTTCTTACATAAAAAAAATAAATTACATGAAAGCTGTCATCTTTTTTTCTTAGCCTTGCCTGATAGACACTGGTGTGATAATCTCTGTATCAAAGCATATATCTACAAGGCTCAAATAATAAACTCCAACAGTAGGCACATGTGAAAAGATAATATGCAGGATGTAACGACTTTTAAGAATCTTTCTGCAAATTTCTTCAAGCTCTGTTTTTTCTATTATAAATAGATTTGCTGCATGTATGCGTTATCTTTAAATCTGTTCATTTCTACTTGAGTTCCTCCTTTGTTCTGTTTCCACAGCCAACACTACACTATTAGGCTAGTTAATATACCATTCTAAGGTAAAACAAATTCCTTCACAAAAGTTACTTATAACACACCATAGATCAATACCATATATAGCTTGAAAAAAAAGTCCTAAGAGAAACTCTTTGCAGTCTCCGAGATATTGCAGGTTAAAGTTCATAAAAAATCATTAAATTGCGAAGTCCCGATCGCTCCACCATACCCGTCGTATTTGACCGGAAGCGGTGCACACGTAAACAATATTTGCCGGTGTCTTGGTAGCGGTAACCGAATTCTTGAACAAATATTCGCTATTTCTCGAATAATACAGCATATTGGAGGTAAGTTGTGTGCTATAATTGTAATATATATATAAGTAAATACTAGCTCATTTAATTTTAGTTGAATAATTCATAAAATAATGCAGAAAATGTAAAAAAGAACCCGTAGCAGTCGACACATTTCAGCTGTGTGACGTTGTATTTATCTTTTGATACACGGCTGAAAACGAACATTTGAATGATAGTAATATTGTTTTTTATAATAATTATGATTGTCGATGTGTCAAGGACCGATTTATTTCGTTTATTTGTCCGAGAAAATAAAAATTCGCAAAGGAAATTATCCAAGGTCCCGTTGCATTTTTTAAACTACGGAAGCTTAAAAGGATCAAAATTTCAAATATATTCGCAAAAATGGAGCTAAATTTAAAAACATTTTTCTTATCTATCTCTTTCAGCCAGAAATGTTTGTAGTTTGCCTACTTGGTTGATTCCAAAATGTGAGCCTTGGGACAGTTAAAATGTTTCCATGGAAAGTCAACTCTTTATGATAAAAGATGAGGTAACCATATGTTTTTTCACATCAGTTAAGATTTATAATTTAAAGAAATAAACCATAATATTTGTTTAAAATAGAATGTAGATATGTATATAAATTTTACAAAGCAAATTTAACAAAAATTTTACAAAGCAAATTTAACAAAAATTTGACAAAGCAAATTTAACAAAAATTTGACAAGGCAAATTTAACAAAAATAAATTGTCTGGCTGATTTCCTACAAACCACTGAATGGAACAAATTAACATAATGCTATTATACCAAAAGGAAATGTGCATATCTTAAAGGTTGTATAGTTGCATGGTTTTGTACAGATTTAAAGCTCTTTTTCCTAATTAAGTTATGGTGTAGGTCAAGGTGCTGTTTTGGGGCTATTTATATTCAACATTGATAATTCTTGTTAGAAAAGCTGTTACTTAGGTGATGTATTATGTTTTTCTTTTTATATTAAGAAAGTAGATACACATTTTAAATGTCAGTATTATTTTTGCAGTGAAAAAATTACAAGCATAGGGGTATCAAACCAAGAATGTGTAATCTGCAAGGATAAGGATGATCGCCCTATTGCTAAACTTGGGAAAAAGGGATGCCTTGGACTTTCTTCTGCTGCGAAGACCTATAAAGGTATAGCTATATGATGTTTCTTCACTTTGCATGATTTGATATTTTCAATTATTGCATGATAATTTCATTATTATATATATTTACATTTAGAAAATATCCTTCACAACACACTGCTTTATATGTATATACGTTTAATTAAACATTATATATTTACGGAATATTATGTCGCGGTGGCGATAAATGGGTTTGTATTCCACAACAAGTAGCGTGGAAAAATCGATATCTTACAAGACCGAATGAGTAACATATGGATTTTCCCACGCTACGCGTCGTGGAATACGAACCCATTTATCGCCACCACGACATAATATTCCTTTTATTATATACATACAACATATGAAAAGCGAAAAAAGTAACAAATATAGATATTCAATTAATTTTTTATTCGGATTACAATTTTTTAAACATGAAAGAAAGATTATGAATGGCGGATGAATATTATGACGACACAATCTTGTATTTTACACTGCGTGTAGATACGGAATTTTAATCTGTCGTTGTGTATTTGAGTATTACATTTTGCATGTATTTCTGACGTAAAGTGTACAGGCATATAATAAATAATCATATCATATATATTTTAATGTTTGTAGCATGTAATGAAAACCATTTTCACTACTAGATATTTGTTATTTCCAGGCCAAGATTTGGTGTTTGTTCCCGGACAAGTAGTACACATTGACTGCCGGAAGAGATTTTGCCACCCGAATCAACTTTATACAGAAAAGTCGACATCAAACTCACTGTCAAGCCCAAAAACAAGACAATCATCAAGTAGTAATAAATTTGACTTTGAAACTAAATGTTTATTTTGTGGTTTTGATGCTAAGTATAAAGATGGTAAAAGGGGAAATGACATACATCCTGTAAGTACTCTAGAATTTGAGTTTACTATAAGAGAAGCATGTAAATCCCGGTGTGATGAATGGGGAGACACTGTTCTCGGACGACTAGAATCTGCCCATGACCTCCCTGCTGTTGAGGCCCGTTACCATCAAGTTTGTTCTGCTAATTTCAGATCTGGCTATAATGTGCCAAAACAATATATGTCTGAAAGTGTCCAGCATAAAAAGGGTAGGCCTATCAATACAAGTACTGACCTTGCATTTTCTAAAATAATGGAGTACTTTGAAGAACATGAAAGCGAGCAAATGACAGTGAAAGACCTTGTCGATAAAATGAATGCACTATGTGGTGAAATGTCTGACAGTACTGTATATATGAAAAAGAAAATTCTTGAGCATTTTGGTGAAAGTGTTGTAATAACAGAACTTAATGGGAAACATAATGTTGTAACTTTTAAAAGCACAGCCCATTCTATATTACATTCCTTTTATAAAAGAAGTAATACAAATGATAGTGAGTGGGAAAAAAAAGCTATCATTAAAACTGCAGGTAAACTCATTTTGAATGAAATAAAGAACACATTAGATATGTCAAAAGAAGAGTATCCTTCTTCAGCAGATATAATGTCTACTGAATCAAATTACAATTACCTGAAGGTCTCCAGTGTTTTCTTCAGCAGTTCATTGAAAGTTCAAATTGTCATAGAAAGATAGCATCTATAGGCCAGGCTATTATTCAGGCAGCACTGCCAAGAAAAGTCATCTTACCACTACAGATCGGTTTGGGTGTGCAAATGCATCACCATTTTGGATCAAAGTTTTTGATAGAAACCTTAAGCAGTTTAGGTTTTTGCTCATCATACCACGAAATTCAACGGTTTGAACAGAGTGCAACTGTTTCACAAGGAATAGAAATAGATAAGTCCAACGAACAGTTTGTTCAATTTATAGGGGATAATGTAGACCACAACATAGGAACGATTGATGGACTGAACACTTTTCATGGAATGGGAATCATTGCTGCAATAACACCTACGCAAGAGCAAAGACATATTATTCCTCGAATCAAAACAACCAGTGAGGACATTATTGCTGTTGGAAAGATAAATATCCACTTTTACAAACAAGAAACAAATCGAATGGAATTGATGATATTCCAAAAGTTGTCAAATATCGAGGAGTTTGAAGATCCGCAAAATTTTTTAAACTTTTTGATTAAAGCTGCACGGCCTCTGAGACAAGAATTACCAAGTTGGTCAGGGATAATGCAGCTGGTGCAGACTAGAGCTTTCCCTGGAAGGTCAAGTATAATGTTTATGCCCATGATTGACATGAACCCCAGTGATATATCTTGTGTATATTCAACCCTGAAATTTGTAGCCCGCCAGGCAAGATCTATAACTACAACAGCAGTTGTGACATTTGACCAACCGCTTTATTGGAAGGCTTTTAACATTGTCATTAATGAACCCGAGGGAAGTGATGTAAAACATGTCATTGTAAGACTTGGTGGATTTCATACTGAAATGAGTTTCTTGGGATGTATTGGCAGATTAATGGAAAACACTGGACTTACAGAACTCCTTTCAACAGTGTATGCCCCAAACGCAGTGGGTCACATGTTAAGCGGTAAAGCAATAGGAAGAGCTATACGAGGACACGGTCTTGTAAATGATGCTTTGGAAACGCTGCTAGTTGAGAAATCATTTCCTGATATGCAACAAAACGTAGATGAAAACAATAATAATGGTATTGAAGATTTAATAGATACAATCCTTAAGAAGGAAACCAACCCCGAAACGCTCTGTGACAACCAGATGATTGCTAACATGATGCATCAATATGAAAACACCAAACATTTCTTATTGCAATATAGGACTGGAAAACTGTGGATACAGTATATGGACATGATAGAAATTCTTCAACAGTTCATAGCAGCTGAGAGAACGGGCAACTGGAGAGGTCACCTGTATGCCTTACAGCGCATGCTTCCATTCTTCGCATCTGCTGGACACAATCTGTACTTGAAGACAAGTTACGTCTATCTTCAACAGATGTTAAAGTTGGAAGAAACCAATCCAGATATTTATCAACAATTTTGTGATGGAAACCATGTTGTAAGACGAAGTAATCGTTTTTGGGCAGGCCTTTCAACTGATCTAGTGATTGAGCAAGTCCTTATGAGAATGTAGTGCATGCAATAAACGATGCTGATCTACTGATAGTTCAAACAGCGGTTGAAATTTCGACTGACAAACCAGTAGTAGTTGTTGGAGAGGACACGGACCTTCTGGTGTTACTCTGTTACCATGCTGATACGAACAAAGAAAGGATATATTTGAAGTCTGACACAAAAACAGGCCTTAAAAGGAAAAAGATCTGGGATATTACTGAAACCCAAAGAGTACTCGGGTCCGATATGTGTCACATTCTACCATTTGTCCATGCCTTCACCGGTTGTGATACCACTTCAAGAATGTATGGTATTGGGAAGGGTCTTGTCCTGAAAAAGGCAGTCAAGGATAATAACTTCAAAACTCAAGCCGAAGTCTTTATGAAAATCTCTTCACCTTCTGATGTTAAGATAGCTGGGGAAAATGCTTTAAAATGTGTATATAACGGCAAATTAAATGAGGAATTGGATGCTCTAAGGTTTAGAAAATTTGTGCAAAAAGTTAACACTAGTAAGGTATTTGTACAGGTCGAAACTCTTCCACCAACAAAGGCGGCTGCACAATACAATAGCTGCAGGACATATTTGCAAATTCAAACATGGCTCGGCAATGATTTAGATCCACTGGTTTGGGGTTGGAGAAAACAAGACGATTCATTGATACCTATTAAGTGTGCTCTGTGTGCAGCTCCTGAGCGATTATTGAAAGTCGTCAGGTGTAACTGTAAGCACAGTTGTGATACTAAAAGATGCAGTTGCCGGAAGCATGGTCTGATATGTACAGGGTGTTGTGGTGATTGTAAAGGAACAAGCTGCAGTAACGTTCAGTCTTTCATTGAAGAATTAGATTGATTGTTTGGGGTTTAAAGCCATGTAGATATGTTATAAATGTTAACATTTTTTTAAATTTAAGTACTAGTCAGCTTATATCATTTCATCTTGTTACAGGCTTATCAAATTTTATTTAATGTATTTTTTTGTTATTTATTGCATTCCTAGTAACATATTTAAATATTTATCCTGTACGCACAGCAGTTTGATAATATATGGTTATATTAACAATGATTCTAAGGTTGTAATGTGTTATCTATAAAAAATATGTTATGTTTATTTTGTTTGAAAATGTATTAACATACACTCTCTTGAGTGATATGCTTTAGAAAAATCATGTAGCAAAATTGTTTTTGTATTACAATTTGTAATATAACTTATAAATAAGTCATCATTTGTGTTTACTGAAAACGGTTTACTATGTCATGTGTAACTAGTCTTATTTATATAAATGTATCTTTATTGACAACTTTGAACATATTTTGTCAAAACATATTAAATCTTTAATTGAATGGATAACGTATGACTAAAATTTGAAAACATTGTGGCAAAAGGAGAAATCTCACGTTTTGCGCAGTTTCTTCTTTTATCACTATGTTTTCGAAAAGCCGTCTGCTACATAGGCGTCAGAAAGTGTCTTTATGAGGGAAAGGGTAAATGACTTGTTTCAAAATATATAATAACAACACAAGTACAATAAGTGAATGATATCTTGATGTATAACATGATTGGAATTCTTAAAAAAATATTAATGCTTTCTTATAAACTGCGATTCCTAATATCGGCTGAAATCATTAAAAAAACATGTTTTACCCAAAAAATCACATTTGCAGGAAATTTAAAATGAAAAACAATGTTATTTTATTATCTATGAGTACATACTAAAATATTTGCATTGAAATAAATTTAAAAATAAAAAAAAATCTTTTTTGTTAAATGTATTCCTAAAATTCGTGAATAAAATTACGAAAAAGTAGCTTTTGTCCCAAAAACGCATTTCCCATCAAAATATTTCTTAGGACTTTTTTCCTGTAATGCTCCAATAATGTCAGATAAACATGCAGTAGTTATCTCTTGTGAAGGAATTTGTTTGAGGTCATGTCTTTATTTGGGCTAAAATACCTAGCCTATATTAAGTCTACACAATTGAAAAGAAAAAAAATACAGTTAACAGTAAATAACTGTTTCCCAACTGACCTTTCAAAATCTTCACGACTCGCAAAAAATAAAAAAAAAAGTAAATAGATAGGTTAACATATTGACTTACACATAAAAATGGCAATGTATACCAGATTCTTGGTATTTTTCTTGAAACAAAGATTAAATATAAGATTCCTTATCAGAATAAACAAAAATTATCAAAATTTATAATCCTACAAATTCAATGTCTATTTATAAAAACAATAAATGAAACAGTTTTTAAATTATGATTTTAAGGATTGCATTAATCATCGATCTATTCAACATGGGAAAATGACACTTAACGGGTCTTGATAATAATACTACGTTGATTAATACAAAGACTTTCAAGAAATACGTATAATCGTATATACCGTTGTATGCAAGAAATACATCTAAAACAAGGATTATCAATACTTTCTGTAATCTGATTGCCATGACAAACGGTCGACGTTTGGTGAACGTTTTCATATAAAGAGTATCTAGACAAGAGATATAATCCCAGTTTTGAAACGTTTAAAATAAGGAGGGTAAAAAAAAGAACAACTACAACATGACTTATATCGATATCCGTCTAAACGTTGCGTCTCTAAAAATAAACAATCCAACATGATCTTAAACTCGCCTCTCTTCCCAAAAGTTTGTTTATTGATAAAGGTGACAGTCGAAGATAGTTTCGCACTTATAACAGTGCTGGTCGAGCAGGTATGGACTAGGAGCTGTAAGCTCTCGCTCGACCAGTTGGTTTTCCTCTTGCTCATCTCTTTGTTGTTTTCTGTCGTCTATCCGAATAGACAGATGCACGCAGTTTTACCTTCAACTAAAAGGTTCAAATTAACCGGGTTTACTTGTTTAAAACTTACGATTATTTTTCGACTTACGTTATTGTTAGTAAAACGGACGTAAGATTTTTGTAATATATCATAACTAAAAAATCTTCAGATGAAAATTATCTTAGCTTACGATGTTAAGTAAAGACGCTCGCCAGGTCAATACGAGTACTTTGAATATCATTCATTTTTTCTAAACTGGAATTCTTTCTTTCTTGGTTATAAATTCTTATTTGCTACATACCAGTAGTGATATTTGTCAAAATCACGTGACAAATTTCACATTTTGACAGAAAATTGGTGAAAAACATACCTTCTAAAAATCGTGAAAATAGTAATTTTAACTGAAAGATCGTTCAATTTGTTATTTTCCTCCAATAACAGATAAGATAGTGATTCCTTTAATACCATCAATTTCTTTTCGGGGAAACATATTTAACAATGCTATGCAACGCGTAATTCGAATCTCAAGTCCACAATTTGCACCTAAAAGTTTACTTTTAAACAAAATTATTTTAAAAATCTCCTTATAGCGAGAAAAAAACCTAAAACATCACCAGGTAGCTCAACATCTCTAGCGACAGGCAAAATTTTTAAAAAATCAGAATAAAAACATTATTATTTTTGCCGAAAACAGGTTCATCCCTATTGCACTTAAGAATTGCAAATCAGCCATTATTGAAAAATCGACTCGTTCTATAATAAATGATGTAACTTTTTTGAAAATAAAAGTTCAATTACATGTTATACTAATTGCGATGGATTTTGTACAAATTTTCCAATCCGCCAATATATACATTGAAAGTGATTATGTCAAGGCTTGATCTTCTGGATCGAATGAAGTCGTAGTTTTCACGAGAAATGGCTAAAAAATGTCCAAAAGATATAATCGGACAAAATATTTGTTTTAACAGCGAGAAGGCCAAAATTTAGATCAAAACCTTTAGTAAACTATCATGAATCAATAAGCAAAATTTAAGGAAAATCTAGAAAAAACTCTTTTTTTTTTGGCCAAAAATTCAGTTTTGTAACCGTCGTGGCTACAAGAATTTTGCATTGAATTAGGCCTTAAGAAATTAAGGATTGATGTCAAAAGTCCGTTTGTTTTTTGTCATTTCTAATAAAGTTGTGAATTTAAAAGAAATCACATATTATACATTACTCTATCGTTATTAACTTGCGTGCAAAAACAAGTTTTCAAATAAAAATAAAAACAGTTCAAAAATATGTTTCTTCGGACGACTGGCTTGGCATGGTTGGATTTGCATGGCTTATATCTAAAAATGTCCGTTGTATTAATATAATGTTCAATAACTGACATTTTGTAATAAATAACAGTGTATTTAGAAAACTTAATACAATTCTGAAACTATTTCCTTTAAAACATGCTTTAAATGCATCTTATTATATTAAAATTCATTAACAAAACTTGCGACTATCGATTTTTATACACTTATATCTTGAATACCCAGTGCCTAACGCTGTACTAGTAAAATCTATAAAAACAGCAAGAAAGCGATAAATAACATGTACAATAATATATTAAATAAAAATATCAACGTTTTAGGCTTAATAATGTGTTATCACACTATTTCAGTAATCAATGCAATGATGCCACTCGTCCAAAAGCAGCTTTTTTAATTGTAGTCTAGATCTAATACTTATTTTGTTTTACACCATTTAATGTTGTATGTTGTAAAAAGTCGCTTTCTGCCATCATCATGGCATCTGCTTTAGGCAGTATTCAGAATGCTGCCACACCGGAGAATCATCCCACAAACACATCAATTAGTATGATAACCCACAGTGACCCTTCACATTATACTGACACTGGGTCTATCAGACCTAGAACTATCCTCTAAATATTGAACGTCAAGTGGAGTATCTTCTATTACTGTTTCTTTTTGGTATAACCCGACAGGGGATCGAACACAAGACATATTCCACATGCAAGGCGGATTCACTACCACACCACTGCGGCCTAGTACATTGTAGAAGCAGGGGGGGGGGGGGGGGGGGGGGGTCCTGATGAAATGAAGAGGGGAAATTAGTCTTATCTATCTATCTGATAGTGTATCTGTTGTTGTGAACAGTGTTTAGCGCACAGTGAACTAGAAAAATGAAAGAATAAATGTAGAAATGGAGAATGCAATCGCATACAATAAATATACAATGCATATATTAAAACGAGCTTCAGACAGACCTGGTTTCTAGGTAGACATGTAATGTAGATGGCGTAAGGCCTAATGAAACTTGGGGGCCTCAAGTGTTATTTAGATAGGGTAAATTCAGCAGTCTCTTTAATCAGAAAGTAGATATAGCCAGATTAAATTCGGATGGATAGCTTACTTCATATTTGTAACAGAACGGGAAAAATATTCGCTTTCAAGACAAATGCTTTACCGACTAAGCTACCGGGACTGTATACATGTATTTCTCTTCTAACAGATTAAAAACACTGACAAAGTCCCCGACAAACCGAAATTCTTCCCTGACTAGAGTCCAGAGAATCATGTGAATACCTCTAAGAATATATGTAAGTAACAGTCCCACATTGTGCGACAATGCAAAAAGGACGGAAAAAATACAACCAGTCGAATTGAGCTTAAGCTGACATATATTGTTATACTGTGACAATTTATTCCCCCATAAATTTGAAATTCGTCTCTGAATTTCCAATGGAGGATCTACTCTTTAAAACCTGGCGTACGCACCCTAAACTCCGATATTTTATTAAAGTTAACGATATTTCTTCTGAAAAACATGCATGCATGCCCGTTCAGATTTTGTTCCCGTTTCTTGGAACTTGTGTAAGTCAAAGTTCCACATTGGGTGCCAATTTTAATGTAACATGACGAGAAAAAAATTAAGCGATTCAGGGATTTGATCGTTAGTTAACAGGATGAATTCTATGCAACTGAGATAGCCAGATTGCTGACATACATTTCTCTACTTACATGTTTCGTACACACTGTGACATTTGGATTTGGATATTTGACCTGTTATCCATTATCTCGGGAGACAACAAATAAAAAAGGGTAAACCTATATGTCCCTGGGTAAACTCTTGTGCGATTATTTGAATATATCTATGGTGCGTGATATTGCCACATGCATATTTGAGAGTGATTGTAAAGGAAGACGACGCACAGAACTCGTATGTGGGGAGACTTGAGAGTAAGAAAAGTGAACCGAATATAGCCATACGAAGAGAATCAAGCACGAAGGCCTATCTTGCCGTATTGCATTTTGCACAACACGCCGTTTGAATTACACACACACACACACACAAAATAATTTAAAAATGATTGTGTTGCTTCCTTGTTTATAATTATGTTCATGTATCCGTGTCACGGGGACCTGTCAAAATTCAGCGCCTGCCGAAATGAACGCCGTTTTACACCGTTCGTAAAATGTACTCAAATCTTTAATTTGGCATAAATAATACTAATTATGTTTAGGGTAATTTAAAACGGAAATAAATAAATACCGATAACCATTGCATCATCAACACATGATTTACTTACAACTAACCGAATCGGAATTACTTCATCGTCGCCATGTTGGTTAAAAAGTTAAATCTTCTAAATCAAATGACTTTCCTGTTATTCTGCAAAAAGTTCCCGGCTAGAACACAAAGCATAGTCCCGACCTCGGAAGAAATATAGCTGCGTTCTTGGGTCGTGGCGTTCCTACTGTGCTATTTTTGTATTAATCTCTCTTTAATGGTACTTTTTATAATATACATGACATCGCGTGTTGTCAGACGCTGCGCACGGTAATGGTATCTCCAAGCGTAACACGACTTTAACGTTAAAATTGTATAAAATATAGATGTTATTTTAATCATGTATTTCGTATCATTTAATTTACAAGAAATACTGCAATGGAATAATAATACTTTGTGGATATTAAAACCAATCAAAATCAATAATATTCTTCTATCGCCGTGAACTATTTAAATGCATTATATCATGTTCATAAATAGCGGCCATAAGTTTTTCGCCGTATGAAAGCAACGTCAAACTGACTTCAATAATATTTGATAGAGGGCATCGAGGATGCTCGATACGAGATGTAAATACTTTCGCAAAGTTTTCAATATTTTGGGACAACTAAATTTACTCGTACACATAACTTCAAAAGACAATGTTTTGTGTTAGAAATATGGTCAAAATGTGATGACCGGAGTTATTTTTCGAAAAAAATGCTACGGGCGGCAAATCATAGGACATTTCGAATAAGAAATATGACCCATTCAGTGAAAAGTGAATATATAGTACATTCAACATAGTTCCACTGAAATTTGACTGTTCAGTATGACTTTATTAACGAGTCGTCTGGTTTGTAAGTTGATCAATCATACATACCAACAAATATACTCGTACATAGTGTTATCATTCTCGCTATACGTATTCATGCATACACATATCTAGAATTTTAAACGACCATGTTCGCGTGCTCTGAGCGCACTATGAAGTTGTGTTTACTTTAGATACGCTGCTTGTGCACAATAAAAGATGTTCGCTCATATTGCATTGTGCACAAACAGCGCAATTTCATATTTGGGTAGTGAGAGTTTATTTCATTAAAATAAGAAGAATAAAACGTGTGCAGATCGTACGAGCAGTGTGGCATTTGGGCAAAATACGATGGACTGGTCAAAACGAGTACTTTGAGTTAGTCTTATGCTTATTTTCTATATACTCAAAAGTTCTCTACGTTTATCTCTCTTAAATGTTTATCAATGATGAACTTGCCCAAATATCAACAAACTTTGAATCGACTATAGCTATGCATACATTATGCATTATTAACAAATAAACATACCAATCGTTCTGTGCAACATCAATATTTCATGTCAAGTGCATTAAAATGAGAACACGCAATCTATCTGCAGTTGCTCATTTATCATTTGACTTTTAACACTTGTGCAAAACATATCGGTAACAATGCATTGCGCATATGTATTTGTCGTAGTCGCTGTGGCAACGGTTACATTCACTGTAGCTGACAATCGTAGAAAGAGACTGGTTCTACATTCTGACATGGATATTGCAGCAGAAGTTATTAAATTACGAGCAGAAGTTGCTGAATTAAAAAGCAGTAAGATTTTGTTATTTAGCTTTACATCACATACAATTTGCTTTACCTTACAAAATAACTGCATTAATGGTGAAATGATAATTTTCAAACAAATATTATAACAAATACAATTAGGCATTCTTAAGTTTATTTTTTCGCGTATTGTTTTCAGTAGGTTTTGATTATGTGTTGAGCCAGAGTTATGCCGAAAATAGATATGCTAACTAAAACCCTTGTTGGATATTGCATTTGATATTACCCCTCATAAACAGGACAGATAAAACGGAGTACTTATGCTAAGCACTAGTCTGGAAAATTTCCTCGAAATACAGAAGGATATAAATTAATGTATTTTTCATCACAGTTATACATGACATCCAGTTTGTTTGTTTCAAGGCCATTTAAAAAAAAACAAACGTCTTTTCATTTGTAATTGGTATATCATACAGAGTTTGCCGTGAAATCATGTTCTCAGCAGATGAGACCATTCGGTCGAGAAGGATCCTGCTGGAAACGTTATTTCGCAAGGCAAAATAATATTACATTTCCCTTGTCATAAATTGACAATAAGTACATTTAGCGCATTTACTTTTAGAACAATGGACTACTTACGTTCGATGGGGAAGTACGTCGTGCAAAGGAAACAGCACCCGTCTTGTTTATAAAGGTATGTCTGATGGTTAATTTATTCACCAAGAAGTTTCAACAAGGTACCTTGTTATTGGCACGGTAAGAAAAACACCGTGCGCATACTTGTCTTATTCATAGTTGTTCCCTGTCAGTGACATTATTTGGTACGATTTCCAAATCCTGGTTTTATAAAGTGTATAGTTTGTATATATTAATTATTTGTTTTCATTTGCATGAAATATTTTACCCAATATTTAACAATATTAAAAAATAATGTAGATCTAACGATTCAAAGGATACACACGCACTCGCCTTGCTTTGCAACTAATAAAATGTAAAATCATCCATCGGATTATTTAAGGTATCTCGCGGCGTTCCTATCGGACTTTTTGACGTCTGACTTAATTTATCAAAAATATGTAAACTTTTACTATTAAGTATATCTTTTTTGTTTTATTTTTTTAAATATAGTCCCACAGAATCTAGTTATCAGCTCCCCCTTGCGGTACGTTTTTTTTTTCCTTATGAAATGGTCAGTATTAATTGAAAATATTTTATGTAACATTTTTAAATTACTTGTTTTATTTTCTGTGATAATATTATAACTTTAATACAGATTAAACGCAATTTATGGTACTTTTACATCTTAAGTATTACGCCGGAGATTAAAACGCGGGTTTAAAAAAACACATTTTAAATAATCACGCTTTATTGTGCAAAAATGCTCTGGTACAAGTTCTTGTATTAAACTTTATTCATTTAACTACAATATGAACATATAAAAAGTGCGAATGTCCACGCTAGTTTTTTCATAAATTCGAATTCAAATTGAAAATGAAACACTTAAAAGCACATGACGTTTGCCTTCTATTTCGGACGAATATTATTACTTGGCGTCGTCGGAAATCACAAGCAAACGTCTTTGTTTTTTTTTTAATATTTCATTTTAATTTAAATTCAAATTTATGAAAATGTTCAAAATCCGCGTGTTTATCAACCCCTGCCTAATGATGATATGTAAAGATAACACAAATTGTATTTTATCGTCATGGAAGTTATAATCTTTTCACAGGAAATAAAATAAGTAATTTAATAGTGTTGTTAAAATATAACTTTACAAGGGAAAATACGTACCACCAGGGCCGCTGTTACGAGAAACTGCGGTACCATATTGAAAAACAAAAACAAAGCTGAAACGAAAGGCGAGACTTACTAGATCAATTGAACTGATGTCAAGAAATCGTTGAAGAACTACAGTTACCTTAAATACTTTACCCTGGATTTCACTGTATGGATTAAATAATATTAAAAATTTTGCCTCGTAATTCGAACTTTATTAATTTCCCCTAACAATATAATTAAATGAATTTGTATGGTCTTCAAATAAAACTTGAAAAGTTGCTTGCCCTGATCTAACATATGTGACTTACCCCCCCCCCCCCCCCCCCCCCTTAAGAATAAGAATAAAACCATTTTAGTTCCCGTTTTTGCCCTAAAACCAACTTGTGATTCAATATATACATTATGCGTTTCAGCCTCAATTGTTTTAATCTATCTCGTGATGAATTTCAAAAGAACACTCAGTAACGTTGATTGATTAAATATTAGAACTCATGACCCCTGGATTGAGTCAGACGTGTAACCGATTGAGCTAATCGGTCCCGGCTCAGTACCGTAATGCCACGTGAATTTTTAACACAGTTAAAAGGAGTATATCAGGAAAAACGCTATAAATGTCATATTTTTATTTTTTTTATTCAAATGAATAATAAATAGCATCCGAATGATTTTGGATGTCAAATCTGCCGCAACGTGACAAAACCTACATCTGAATTTGAAACAAAATCCCCAGTACCTAAATACTGTTTGATGACATCGTCATTCGTACTCTTTCTCAGAAGAAACCATTTTTCCTGTTTAATATTGTTTAACGATTGAAATTAAAGTTTTTTGGTTTGATTTGTTATTGCTGACATGACGGTTAATGCTAATGATTTATAAGTCTGTCATAATAAATTTGAATTTCATGGTTGAAAAATACCAAACTACATTACAGGAACAATATGAGGCTATGCACCTCATAGAACTCATTCGCAAATCAATGAACCGGAACAAAATAAAAATATGCACAGATCCTAGCTAATTTTACAAAATTAAAACCAGAGGTTGTAGCGGAATAGCGTCATGACGACAATATGCACATCTCCACTTGATAATGATGCATCCTAGCAAGTTTCAGAAAATTTCAAACAGAGGTAGAGAAATAGAGCAGTAAAAATCATCGAACCAGAACACAAACATAGCAGTTTCAGAAAATTCCAACCCGAGGTTGTAGAGAAATAGCGCGGACAATAATTTGGTCACAGACTCAATGAAAGGGCCATAACTCCGTGAAAAATCATCGAACCGGAACAAACAATATGCGCATCTCTACTTGGTAGTGATACATCCTAGCAAGTTTTATAAAGTTCCAACATGGGGTTGTAGAGAAATAGCGCGGACAAGAATTTGGTCACAGACCGAATCAAAGGGCCATAACTCCGTGAAAGATCATCGAACCGGGACACAACGATAATATGTGCATTTGCACTGGTAATGATGCTCCTAGCAAGTTTGATAAAATTCTAACCATAGGTGGTAGAGAAATAGCCCGGACAAGAACTTGGGGACGGACGGACGAAGCTGCGACTTTATGCTTCTCCTCTTTGGAGGAGCATAATAAAAAGCAAGCCTATTTTGTGTTGAATAATTAGTAATTGCCGACAAAATCATCACTTTATTAGAATATAAGGGAACAAAGTTATTGATATATGTGTTCTATATTCAGCAACTGCGACCTTCACAATAACCCATTTTTGGCCACTGCTGGACCCTTATTGATATTAAATTTCATTTAAAGGACCCAATCATGTTATGGCTAAACAACCAAAAAATTAAACCCGATTTTGTTTGTCGATTCTAGAGAAGTAGATTTTTTCAAATTCACAATTTTAGCACTTCTTGGACTTCACTTAGCTATAAAGGACTCAATATCGACTTGTATGTCGACACAATGCTCCAAACATCAAGATGATTCAAGAAATTCATTAAGTAAATGTGAAAACGATGATTTTCTGTTGCCCATAATTTTCCTTTGAAAAACATCCTCTTTCTCTAATGATCCCGAGTCCCTTTATATTAACACAATTAAACCCTCTATTTAGGATACATTTAAACTATGCATTAAACCGGTTATTGTGTTGAAAATGGCGTTAAACTCTCATTATTCTATTGTCGTTTATTGCATTTTAGGTTACATGGCCGGATCGGAATATACTGAAACAGGAAACGGACCTAACCACCTGTGTTTACCTGACGATCCAACATGGGCTAAATACGATGATGGGAACCAGGCAGGCGATCGGGGTTATATATACGGTACAGAATTTCAGGAAACTGGAAATATAATATTTGGCCAGCACGTTTACGATCAAGACGTTCCTTGTGCCGTTTGTGAGGTGCCAGGTGTATCACTGATGATCCCCGCACGTGCAGACTGTTATCCAGGATGGCAACTAGAGTATACAGGGTATTTGATGTCAAGTTATCATGGCCACAATGGAGCATCTGATTACGTATGTGTCGATGGAGATCCTGACTTCATAACAAGAGGAGAGGCAAGCACAAACGGTCATCTCCTGTATCTTGTAGAAGGTATCTGTGGGACGCTTGTATGTCCGCCGTACCACAGCTACAGAGAACTGGCCTGCTCCGTTTGTTCAAAAATATGAAAATATGTAAAATATTTTAAAAACAAAACATCAATTACTAGATTTGTTATAACCATATAGCCATCAATTGAAGCTAATCAGGAAATACTAATTTTCAGATCCAAATACTATATCTTTGTTGTCCAAGTATAACTGGAACTAGCAGTTGCTAATTTGCTTCAAAAGTTATACCTTAGTTAACTACGTGTACATAAACTATAGTTATCTTCTATTTTGCTTTGTTTAAAACGTTTATCGCAGTTTTGAAAATTAATGATACTGTATATACGTGTGTGTTTGAGCGTCTCATTCGTACTTAATCGAATATATCCTGACTAAGCTCTTGAGTATTCGCCCTATAATACATCGAATATCCCGAAGGAGGTGGCGTGACCTAACCACACATACAATTTATAATATTTTCTATGGGTGATTCATAAAATAATCATCATAACTTCTGGTACTGTGTGTCGTTGTAACAAAATAGTTAGGTTATTGTGGCCTAATTTTGTAGTGTCAGCTAGTACGTGTCTATTGGAATGATATATTTAGAACAGGTAGCGTGGAATTGTTAAAACGTATCGATAGCTCTATAGGAGTAACGTTTTTAAGGTTTACGGACCCTAAAACTCATGTTTGGAAATGGTCACATACTTGATGATTTCTTGTTAAGCATCCATTAAGACACCCAAATATAAACTTTAATTAAAATTTACCGATCAAAACTTGAGAAATGTGCATTTTAAGTCGACACCCCAACTTTTCCGAGAAGACCCTCAATGAGCAAATACCTAGCTACACTAAACCTTGTGTCATTTTACCAAATTGAGGAATAAATTGGTGTAATATACCTTGTTGAGTTCATATGACTTTACTTTTTATCTTGCATTACTCATTTTTGACAATTCTTCACACACAAAAAAAATTCAATGCAATATGTGAGAATATTGACCCTGCAGTTTGTGCCTTTTTTATGTAAAGTCCAAATATACAATGTTTTTGACTGAATTTTCTACCCTTTCTATACATTTTCCCAATATTAAATCCAAATACAAACTTTCTACCATTGTTAAAGGATAAAATATGAAAAAAAAGAAAAACTTTTACCGTCTGCTTTGTTCACAACACTGTTTAATGACTTTGGTACCAAATTTCAAGGGAGACAATTTCATATAAAAATTCAGCTTTTATCTTGCATTTGTATCAGAATATCAAATAATGCATCAGCCTTTACTTAGAAACAATATGAGACATACAATACAATAAAACTTTTCAGTATAAAATCATGTGTTTTATTCAATATCTACAACAACAAATAACCGCCTTTTTCTGTATGCCATCCCAAGTCTTACCGAGTTATGAAAGTTGTACATGAGACAATTTCCACTTTTTATTGAAATAAGGTGAGCACATAAGGGCTGAAATTAGATTCCATTGTTCATGAGCAATATAATAACATCCATCACAGAAGAAATTAACAAAAACTATTTGGTAGAAAGAAAATGGTTTCAAGTAAAATAGCTTGAGAGTCGAAGTTCAACTGCACAAAACACTAAATGTTCACAAGGACAAAACTTATAAGGCAAAAACAATTATTACCTATTGTATGTTTCATGGTATCTGCAGATACAAGAAAAATCATAATCTGACAGTTTGTTTAACGAAAGGTAATGTATTGACAACATGACTTCAAAATGCAATGTATTGACAACGTGACCTTGTCTTTGAGATTATTTGAATTTTGTGACTAATGTCAAAAGTAAGAATCTTTCAAAAAGTAAAATTGAATCTCCTTGATCCAGTAACATTATTAGAAATATACTGCCTTCCTGTAATGGAAAGTTGTTGAAACTCATCTAATATAACAAATAAAACGAAGATCCGTATAAAGACGCACGTTTTAACAATGCACTGTTTTTTGCAAGAAATCAGCAAGTTTAGGAAGAACAGTCACAAGTGTTCGTTTTGTGTTGGTTACACGTGGTTGTCCTTCACTATTTTTCATTGTGAATGTACTTTGCAGTCCATCTTCACCATCACGCATATAAATTTTCCTCAGATGCTCCAGGTTTAGACCAGATGATGCGATATTTTCAGCTGTAGGAAGTTTACAAACACTATTCGCAACCAGACATGTCAATGATGGTAAATGCTTTGCCTTTTCCTTTGAAGATTGACACTGGTGAAACACTGCTTTTAGAGGAAAAGTGAACTTCATAATATCAGTTACTAATGTACAACAATGTTGGAACAGTTTCATCAAAGCGCGTACATCTTCAAGAGCATCATGGGCACTATACTGTATGCTGAGAATGTCTTGAACAAGATCTCCCTGCTTGTAACTACTTCTGCCAGAATAGGTCTTGCGAAACATAGCTAATGTATCCAAACAACCAACAACACTGGCAAAAAAATCTTCCAATTTATTCACATTAGAAACTGCAGTAGGAAGCACTGAGAAATCAAACCTCCGCCCATTGTGTGCCACTAACACTACTTTTTCAACCATTTTATGAAATTTTCAATAGCACATTTTATGTTTACAGTTTCTACTCTGGTTCCACAGACATACATAACACTATCTGTCATGATAATACCAATTGTCTGTTGTGCACCTTCTGATATAGGTAGCCTAGGAGCAACATATGTTGAAAACTCGCTACCCCTGTTTACTTCTCTAGCAGCAATCCGAGTCAAATGAGGCATTTGTCCATTTCGTACTGAAATAAACAATAAAGCATTTCATAAGATCTCACAAATGTTCCAACATTCTCAAGTTACATGTAATAAGTGTAAAACATTCCTAATGTTAATGAAAAGCAGTACAGTATCTAACTAAACACAGGCCTATATTAGTATGTCACTAACAGAAGTAGCTATACAATATACTAACTAAGATCTGTAGTCTCAGCTATACAAAGTCCATAACAATAAATGTTGGCATTGAGTTTTGAAGTTTTAGAGGCTTGAAATCACCACGGGGTACAGCATCTGGTATTTTCTCAACATCTTCTTCATGCTGTAGACCAATTTCTGAAATGTTAAAGGAACAAAATGTGCTCATTCATAAACTTGTTAAACAGTATGGTCTTTGCAAAAGAGTCATTTTGATGCACAGTAACAAAGGAGTCATGATAAACAATTTTTAAAGGGGGACACCCAAATCATTCCTGTGAAGTTTGGTGTAAATCTGCCCAGTGGTTTTCAAGAAGAATATTTTTTTAAGAAAATGTTGACGGACGCACGACGGACATTGAGAGTCTCCCTCAATCTTATTCAGCACAGTTGAGTGATCAGACAGTACATGTTATTATCTATAACAAAACAAAAACTTTTGCCTTGATCTTGATCAGTACTATGACCATACCAGTGACAGAACTCAAAATCTTCATATTATGGCTTGGCACTCTAGTATAAATACCAAGTTCACTTAGCTACCTCAAAAGACCACTGTGAATAAGATTGTCTATTGACTTTGAATGTTCGTTCTTTATTTACTTTTTGCAACAGGGCAGGCAAAAGAATCATACAGGGTGCTTGTATCCTTTACAAAGAGCCTACAAACGCTTTTACAACAACCTCGAAAGAAGCAAAGGAAGCCGTTGACAATAGCTATTTTGGTTTGTTTACTTCTAAGCATCACATATTTATACAAGTAAACAGCTAACCTGACTGATATGTTGCACCTTCTAGAACTTCAGTAGCTTCTTTACTTATACATCTCTCTTGTTTCAATATAAGTCTGCGACGCTTTGAAGAAGGAAGACTTGATCGTTCCATTCTACGTTTTCGCTCATCCATGCACTTCTTCGAATACTTTTGTGTGTGGAAACCCGGGGAAAGGCCACCATCTTCATGAGCCTGACATAGTTAAAAGTGTGTAAGCTTTGACAATTTCATACATTACTAATTAAGATAATTTGACAGATCTTATCTGGTTTGGTTGGCAGTCTATGTCATAATGTAGTAAGTTACTGTGGCAAGATGGACCACCATTTCTTTTATATTGTTCAATGTAATAATTCATAACACTTGAAAGTCTTGACTGATGCTAAATAGCATTTGCCAATATGACAAATGTCTGATGCCAAATGTTTTTGATGCTTTTTTTTTAATGATATATAAAAAATTGACAAAACTTTGACTATTATTTAGGCAGTATTTAATAAATTATTCACTTAGTTAAAGATACATCACTCAGCCACTTGGCTGTGTTCTAACTGTATATAATTTATTTTACTAGTAATAAAATACAATGATAACATTTATAGATAAAATTTGAACAGTACTTACTTATAGAAGACACCATATGCTTGTAACAGGGCAAGAACATATCCAAACTATGTAACTGTAAATCAAACAAATGATACCAACATGAACTGTAAACATGAAATGAATAACAAACATGAAAAACAAAAAAATCGTAGCAAAATCTTTCAGACAGAAAAGTACTTACTGAATTAAAATTGACCCTTAACCTGCTACATTTATGTGATGGACTTGGCTTGCTTGGAATTTGGAAGAGTTCACTGTATATTTTAGGAATATCAAGACAACTTTCTGTATGGTAAAGCAGCTGACAGTATAGCCATAACTCTGTGCAGTTTGATCAAGCTCTATGCTGGTTGCAATGTCTTTTCATGGTTGTGATTAACAGGATTGAATCTTCTGATTTTGTTATTTGATATCAACTGATAGCTACAGTATAATGTACACAAAAATTAATATCTTGTAAAAGCTTATTCTGTGTATTGGCATTTCAACTTCAGTTACAGTTCTAATACAAGATATTATTTCATTTACAAAACCGTTTTATTACATGATAACATATAACTTAAGATTTGAAGATTTATAAAACAAACAGTAAAAAGCTATCAAAATAACATAGGGTTGGATATCAAAACAGGTACCGATGACACTAGTTTGATAAGATAGTTTTTTTTTATAATTTTGTGACACTTTTACAGATAGTCATCTAGATTAAAGATATTTGTTTTGTGTAAAGGTATTTTATGTCAAAGTGAGATCCAACTCTAAATGATAAAAAACCAAACTAACAAGTAAACGTGTAAAACCTGCTGTTGATTACCTGGCTGATATAGCTTCTTCCTTCATTGATGAAAGCTGCTGTCGCCTGAACTCGGAAGTCTAAGGACTCAGAATTACCATAGTGGAGTGATTTAGGGGCCCTGATTGCCACCTCCCTGTTAGCGTGTTCACACTGTTGTGAAGAACCCAAGTCAGAGTACGGTGCTGCATTGCCAATGAAAGGTGCAAAGACTTTGTCTAGCTCTTCTCGCAACTGATCAGTTTCATCTTTAATGGGGCCTTTGTATGGTAGACTACGGTGAATATACTTTACACTAGGGTCTCTCTTGTAGCCACAAAATTTCGGGTAGCACAAGCTGTGGTCTCCAAACTGATGGGGTATTATTGCCCTTAGATTTTGTTCCAGATCTTCTTTGTTGCCTTGGTTTTTGGCAAAGGCATATTTGAGACATTTCTGAATGTGGTTTATTACAACTTTACTGAGACGAACTTTCTTTGAGGCTTGCAACTGGTACACGTGTTTACCCAATTCTTCACTACATGGTTCCTGTCAAATCTCTTTTTCATATTGATATTCTGGTTTGTCCTAAGTCTGGCTATTAAAGTATTGTCCCCATCACCCTCTAAATACTCCACTGGTACTCCTTCTTTGGCCAAGCCCATTACACCCTGTTCTCCACTAACACTCTCCATCATTCTGGCACTCCCACTATGGTTATGGACACAACGGTGTTGACGTACTGGTTGACCTCCCCTGTTTCTTTTCCACCATTTGCACGTTCCGCATGTTCGATGTTTCACAATAGACTTCAATACTTTCTTTCCATACTTAGCTTTGCTCATGAAAAAGGTATGTGCTGTAAATAAACAAGATATGAAGTAAGATTAAGACATTTTGGGACAGCATTTCTTCAGGGATAGTTTACAATGTATACAGTTTTAAAACAGACGCCCAATGTAACCCTAGTTTTCCATTCTTAGTTACAGTGATCTTGATTTACAGGTAAAACACGACTTGAAAAGCCAGTATCATGTTTCACAATGTAGTGAAAATACATTCAAACATGTATGTTTGAAAGACCATACAGCCTTTATTTATACAAGCAATGGACAGACACTATTTGGCTTTGTACTAGCTTACATTTATATGTATACATACATGTATTAAGCATGTGCAACTAATTATGATGTTTTCTGCAAGATGGCCTTACTGTGGAGGTGATCTTTAAGCAAAGTTTAACTTTTTATGACTATTTACACATATACATGACTATCAATTTTCACTTACAAGTGAGACTATCAAAGCCTCGTTTTTGCCAGGCAGTGTCAACAGCACAAGATATACCAGAGCGTGTTATACATGGGAACTTCTTAATGAGACTCTTCTTAGCTTTGCTTTGCTTGTGTCCATGAACAACAAATCTCAGTGTTCTGTAATAAAAGGATGAATAAATAGAATGATTTCAATATCTTAATTGATTTGTCTGAACTTGCATGAGAAGAACAAGGCCCAAGTCTTTATCAAACATATGCAATGTGTGGATCTGATGCCAAATGGTTAAAGATATTTTTGACAAAATGAAAACTGGTGTATAAACTTAATCTGTAGACCTACAGTGCAATGTGGAAGTTTTAGAGATCTTTACACCATGAAGTCTTTTGTTCAAGGTGTGTGTACCTTTCACTGAAATGTAAACAATGTACTTGCAATGAACATATGTAACAGTTAAATGAAACCTACCTTTTCTTATTAACTTTCTTTTGTGAGGATTGTGGACGCTCTTTGTCATCTGCCCAACTGATGTCTTTATTGCAACTTGGCAATATCATTTCCCTGGAAAGGCCAGAGGAAACAACTAGAGTCAGAACTTATGCTCATTCAAAAATATTTTTCTCCACATTCATATACATGTGCAAATTAGATTTGGAGTGTACAGAAGTTTTGTCTTGTAGTTCAAACCAGATATGAGAGAAAAACTCTTAGCCTGCTGGAACCAAGTGATTCTGCATTTGCATTGACCAGTGCAGACCAAGATCAGCCTGCACATCCTTGCAGTCCTTATAGAAATTTAGCATGCTTAGGGTTAAAGTCAGTAAGATGTAACTTTTTAACTTACTCATTTATTGGAGATGCCTCTGGAAGAATAGAAACTCCAATGTCCTTTATAAGAAAGTTTGCTGACTACTCTGCTTTCAAACTCTCACACACAGCTATGTCCCTTTAAAAAGCAAAGAGTGTATCCAATGGGCTATTTTATCTTTAGATATTTACTTCAAATGTATAAAAATCTTCATCAATTGTATTTAGCTTTACTAAATATATGCATTCAAAACATGAAAAGATGTGAAGTTCCAAATATGAAACCAAACAATTGCCAGTTTCAATATATATGTTTATTCATGCTTCAATTAATTTCAAAAAAAAAATTAAGACTGATATTTGTAATAAACTTCCTCCATTTCTCTCTGATATGCTTCTTTCGCTGCTGCTTTCATTGACTCTGAAGCCACCTTTTCAATGATTGTTCCTGCCCTTCTCTCCATCTTCTTAGTTTACTATTGCTGATAGTTGGTATGTTCAGGGCTGCTAGCATGTTATTGACCTTATTCGGTCCTCCCACACTGTCAATCATGGCTGAAAATACACAGCAACATCTAGTTAACAGTAGGCCTATACTGCGATGAATTCCATTCATAGTAATTAAATGTGTATGAATAATGCTGGCTGATATTTTTACATAAATTTCAAACTGTTGTAAATTAACACAAATTTTATAGCTAATGCATAAAACACAATATTAATGTGAAATGGTTGGAGTACTGAATGCATTTGTAACAGTATGATATTCCATTTTGAGCTTTTGAGTGATTTTTTATCAGTAACTACATAAACGGTTGACGGAATTTCTATAAAAATTCACGTATGTTTTATACAAAAATCAACACAAACATTACTAAGGCATTAGACTTGAGATTTGGGTATGAAATGTCCCCAAATTCGGGTACGAACTGACCTATTTTTGCGGGGTACGAAATGACTTGTGTACGAAGATGTAAGTAAAAGTTTGCGTGAAATCACAATAATTCGCTAATTAAACAAATATAAATCAATAGTGGAGATTCAGTTTCAATTATATAATTTATATATTCGAGAGAATTACATTTAAAACCAGTTACCTGTTCCAAGCTTTGTGTTGACAGCAAAACTCGACGCACCCTGTTTACTTCCTTTCACCAATTTTCCATACGCAACACAGTTCACGTGACCGCAATCAGTGTTCAAGCATTTCACATACAAATATCCTCCTAATCCTTTCTTTAGTTCACCAATAACATTCTCCATGGATAAGGGAATAGGCCCAAGTCGACACAATTTACAAAATTACAGCCCCTCCAACAACACGGCGAACTCCACAACACGCCTGCCTTCTTTCCAGCTGTCATTTATAGTCCTAGATTGGGTAAAACTCTCTACCTCCACAAAATCAGTTGTAACGTAGCTGTGCTCTACTCTCACGTCGTATGATGTTTCACTTTTATGAGGAGTCGTCTCTTTTTTGCAAGATGCAAAGCGGCCTCGTCGATCGCGCGTTTGTTCAGCCATATTTAAATCAGCTCAAAATCAAGATCACGTGGTCGTTTATCATGGTCACATGGTCGGTAACGTGACCTTCCGAAATGTACCGATATAACCCGGAAAAAAATTTTCAGGGTCCGTAAACCTTAAGATCGTTTAGCATATTCATTCGTTGATTAAAGAATAAATAATTTTGAAGTTTATCTTCATGAAATACCGTTAAATATTCATGAAATTAGAATAATTAAACGGGTTTATATTTTATAATAATAATTTAATTTTACCTTTGGCCTAATAGCGTAAAATCCGCATCGATAATGAGTCCAAGGAACGAATCTTGACAGACTTCAGCAATAGTAATGGGTTCATTGAAGTGTTGATTGCCACGGTGGCAGTTGGAATGGGAATTGACATTCCAAATATAACTCTAGTCATCATGTGGGGTTTACCGCGAACACTACTTCAGCTGTGGCAGCAAGCTGGTAGAGGGGAACGAGATGGACGTCAATCTGCATCAGTAGTTTATGCATACCCAAGAAGTATTTCTCTGCCATGTGATTCTTGCAGGAAGCAAGGAAAACGACAATGTACGTGTACAAATCGAACGTATCTCAAGGACCTAGCATCAACTACAGTTTGTCAGAGACTTTACTGCTTAAAAAACTTTTCTTTAAGCAAGAGTACAGATAGTGATCTCGAACGTTTGAAAGTTAAGGAAAAGTGTCCGAACACATGCACTGATATTTGTAAATGCAAGAGGTGTGTTTGCTGCTTAAACTGTATGACGCAGTGTGAATGTTCAAAACACAACAGCACTTTTACAGCACAACTAAATGCTTATCGTAATCCTTAGCATTTTTCAAACAACAATAACTATGGCCAAGTATTGACTAGGACAAGGAATCTTCTCTGGTGTACATCATTTACAACTCATAAGACTAGAACATTCAAATTAAGCAATTTTACCCTTTCCCTCATACGACAATTCTGCAGCAGACGGCTTTGAAAATATTTGTCAAAACAAGGACAATCTCTTATATTGAATGGATAATCTATGACTGAAAGTGCACAACTATACATCATGGTAATGTTTCTTCTAAATTTCCAACAAGACTTTGAGAATCCGGAAGACAAGATATTTAAAGTTCATGACCTTTTGTTTTACATTTGAACTTTAAGTGTGACCTTGCTCAAGAAATGTGGCCTCTTTTTAGTAAGATAGATATTGATGAAATACGAAAGTTAAGCCTTGTAAGAGTTGCTATGAAGAATGTGGTTGGGAATTACATACACTCTGGTTGAGCTACATATAAAAATAACAACAACATAGGGTTCTTCCTCTCACCAAGGGAATTGTACCTTTAAATGATGGTGGGTGTTCAGTTTTCAATTAATCAAACTGAATTATTCAAGTCATTTGTTCACCTTTAAACTGAAGAAACATTTAAAATGATATACTTACTATTTCACTCTTTTGGGTTGATTGTTCTGAGAACATGTGAGGTATAGATTTAACAGTTTCCACATCCTGAAACGAGTGTATGTAAGACGATAGAATTCGTGTCACTATCACTTCAAGTTCGTTCTTTAGAAGTATCTCATCACCATCAGATGGTAGCAGGTCAGCTATTGGTATATTACGTACATATTCTGAAGATGGCATTTTGTTTGACAGTCCAAAGCTGCCAATGCGCTCTTTACAGGCATATCCGTTGACCATGTTAAGCATCTGAATTTTTTTACCGCATACATGGTGCCGAACGCACATCTTCTGGTTGATGTTGTCAAATGTGACATCATAGTAAGCGATGTCCCTTGAAGCTTCAATATTTGGTAACGAAACTGAAGATATCTCTTCACTGATACCTGAAAGCGAGTAAAAGCTATATTTTAAATATGTTTTCTTTTGTTAAACCTTTCCCTCGTACACCACTTCTGCAGCAGACGACATTAAACATATTTTTAGGAAAATAGAAAACTCCATAATTGAATGGATAACCTTTGACTAAAAGTGGAAACATTTTGGCAAAAGGAGAAATTGCACGTTTTGTGCAACGTCTTATTTTGTCACTATGTTTTCAAAAAGATGTCCGCTGCAGAGAGCGCCTATATGAGGGAAAGGGTTAATTAAGTAGGTGTCGGGTGTATACTAAACCATAAGAAAGAATCTTAAAGCATCTTTATAAACTTAAAATACACTTTTATGCTTCTTGTCTGGCCGAGCCCCACTAGCTCAGTCGATTGGTACTTAAATATGAATCAAAATTGTGAATTTCTTGATCCCCGACCCCTTTAGGATCGATATCTTGGTCATTAATGAGCGCCAGAGGAGCGGATCTTCAACTAAAGTTCCCCGAAATTGGAAGGGTTTCCCCTGTAAGTTCCCACAAAGAAAATCACATCAAACTTATACATGGGGAGTGGCAGAGCAACTATGCTAGCAAACTACTTAACAATGAAGTTATTTTCGTTATAAAACTGTGATTCTTGGAAATCGAGTTGATAAGAATGTGCTTTTGATACAGGTGTTTGGAATAATCGAATGATGGACTTTCATGTTATTCTAAAAAGCATGGTTAAGCAAGAGTTCAGTGGTTCGTTACTTCGATTCAATTCCTTAACCGGTTGTGATTCGACGAGTGCTGTTGTCTGTAAAGGAAATATCAAACCAGTTAAGCTTCTAAAGAGGATCCCACCATACCTTACTAGTTTAGAAAGATTAGAGACTCCAGTTTTGTTTCAAATGAAACAATTGCTCATATTAAACAATTTGTGTGCAGCCTGTACGGAAAGCATACATGCAAAGACATCAACTAACTGCAATATGACTTGACAAAACAGCAGACATTTTGTACTGGTAGAAAGCAGGCACATGTAACTAAACCTGACAAGCAGCTTATAACTAGTTATCTGGACTACAACTGGTGCGGAGGCGAATTTATCCCTCAATATTAAATGGACATCTTATCTGAGGTCACGCTTTCTGACGAGAAAGATGAAGATGTGGTTATTCAGAGTTTGATGGATAAAATATATAATTCTAACGATGAACTTAGTAATTCTAAAGAATTCCTTTGTGCGAGTAATAATTAAGCAATAAGTGTATGAAACTTATGAATCATAAAATATCTGACATTTTTGTTTAGTCAATGTGGTTAGATTGTGTGCAGCAACGTTGTTCTTGTCATACACACAGTTGTGTTGAAATGTAAATCAAGTCACACTGTGAAAGTTAATTATAAAGTGTTGATACATGTATATTTTTCAAGTATTTATATTAAATTGTAGTTGTTCTACTGGTATATAGGTAATGTCAGTACAGCTTATGTTATGGCGGGCGTCTAGCTTCTGTCCGTCCATCCACATTTTGCTTTGTGACCACTTAAGTACCCCTTTATTTATCTTATCGATCCTAACTGCCAGAGTCATGGTCCTTGACATTTTAAAACATTGGTTGTGACCACTCAAGTACTCTAATCTTTTTAACGATCCTTATCATCACACTTAGTCAGAATGTTTATGTTCATGAACTGTCTTTAAGTAGCCAGATTGGTCAACTACAATCTTGAGTCAGGGCCCCTGAATTATCAAAAAATTTAATAATTGGCCTATAACGCTTTTAATTATTTTTTTTATTGGAACTGATGTATCTAAATCTAGATACCAAAAAAAATAGCTGTTTATTTTTTTATTATGTGGTCGAGAATATAATATTTAAAACAAAATGTCAGGTCTAATTAGCCAGTAGAGCGATATTGACACTTGTTGACCTCTTATGTTAATATTGAGCAAATGTGTTATGTCTCTTAAAAAAACTGTTAAAAAGTTAAAACCGTCACAAGAAAAAGCAGATACTAAATATTCAAACAAACAAATGGCGAATGTCAGGGGTATCCGACAATGCATTAATGAACACACGCACACACCCCTGTGGCGAGTATACTACTATCATAAGTCTAAATCCTCACACAGACAGTTGCGATGATTGGTATAAGATATTACGTCTCATTGCCATTCGTCTCTCATTGCTGATTCAAGTGGAAATGTTATCAGTTACTTGCTGAAATGCGTGTACTCGGTACCGGTTAACCTCCGGGTTCAAATGAAAGAGCAGTGAGGTTAACTGATTGTCTTTTAGCCCTAGATAGCATAAATAGGAATAAATATTCAAACAAACAAATTGCGACTTTCAGGACGTTTAGTCCTTTGATATTTAGTCTGTTTCTCACAGATAGTAGTGCCGACTGCAGTGATGTGTGTAACTGTCATAAAACCAGAATGGAAAATGCGTATTCAGCTCAGAGCTGCGGCAATTTTTATCGCAGCTTTTACATACGGCTTCCTCAATGGATCCATCCTTAAAAATATATTGTTTGCTGTTCTCCTACCTACTCACTCAAAATTGCAGCTATCCAAACATTTTAAGGACTTTCAGAGCATTCAGTTTTTGTTCATGTCTTCCCATTTTTCTTTAAAATGACTGCAAAATCAAAATTTGGCAAAAGTAAATTAAGCTACCTACCTACAAATATGGATAATACTGGGTCGGAGCACAGCAAACAAATATTTTTTTATGCAGTTTATTCTTTGTGACTTATGGGGACTTAACACCAAACTGTTAATTATATTGAAAATTGTCAAAGTACGAAATATAAATCGAGCAATATGTTTAGATCTAAGCTGTATAAAAAAAAACATACATTGCCATAAGTTAACAAATTCACTCCTTAGATCAATTTGAATATTTGGAAAAAATAATCTATAACATTTTGAATACAATTCATCACCTTAGTAGCCCCGTTGCCCTATTCACGTACCCTACCGATTCACTACTCCTGAAAAGACGGTAAATGCATTGCCAGCTTCTTTATTTAAAAAAATACATCCAATTGTTTTCTTTTTTGTAGTGAGGCATGAACACCAAAATGACAATATTCAAGGATGTTAACTTTGACTTTTTGTTTAGGTATCTGTGTACAGTGTTTGTGTTTCTCCGATAGCGGTAATTTAGATTACGTCATTCTCAACACATTCATTTTGGTGGAGGTACTAAAACCTATATAACTAATTGAAAACATTGACTTCTGTATTCGCAATAAAAGTCAGTTGTTGTTTAAGGATTCATTATGTAAGTGATTCGTTACCACCGATGATTCGTAACATGTGTTGTCAGACGTCGCGCACGTGATGGTACCTCCAAGCGCAACACGACGTTAACGTTAAAACTATAAAATGTTATAAAACCAATCAAAAGCAATGATATTCTTCTATGGCAGTGAACTATTAAAATGCACTATACCATGTCCATAAATAGCGGCGTCCATAAGTTTCTCTCTGTATTAAAACAATGTCCAACTGGCTTTAAGGTACATCTATTAGATCTGTTATGATCAATATCGCAACCATGCCTAAACTTGGTGTATTAGTTATCACCATCCTATGAGGGATGTTTTCTGAAATTTTAGAAGATTTTACCGTCTAAAATGAAAATTATTTAAATTTTAAGTGTCAAATTACTAGCTCACCTGTATGACTTTGACTGAAATTGAAACTCTCTGCTTCAATAGGGACCGGATAACGTCTTTCATTGTTGCCACTGGAGCAGGAGGTGGGTGAAGAAGTATTTTGGCAGCAGCTCTGACTTCTGATACAGACGCCGTCGATGTAACAAAGGCACGAGATCCTTCTGTTAGGACAACAATGTTGTTGTCCTGTTTTTATAACATTGTGCATAAGGAAACGCTTGCCCTCTTGAAAGCGCTGAGCGAGCGACTTATTATAGCAGTGTAACAATGCTGCAGTATCAGAATCGCCTATAGCCACAGACAGCATTTCCTTGGGTTTGCCTTCCAAATTTTGTACTTCTCCAAAGCACCAACGGCCACCACTGTAGCCTTCAGTGGTTTCTTGTATGGCCCGCATTTATCTCGAAAAACTTCTTTTATGGAATATATCTGGAATGTGAAATTAATCAATATTAAAGGAAACAGAAGAAAGTACAATTCAAATATGACTGGAAGACAGTATTGCTTAACTCATGCTATTTTGTTTAATGATAGATTAATTGAATATTTAGCGTATGTTCTTATGCCATCTAGGACTTTAACACTTCAGTTTATTTAATCTAACAACTGTTTCCTTGGAACCTGGACGGTTAACCAATACTCAAGCACACCCCATCGTTTCAAGTAACTGACAACTTTCCCACTAAAATCAGTGGTGAGAGACAAATGAAAATGAGATACAATGTTGTATATCAATCATCATGGAGACTACAGCTGGGCGGAGATGAATTGTTTTCACAAATGTGTAATCTATTTTTGTCATTACCATAACAAAAATATATTTTTAAATAAAAATGTAAACGAAACTGTTTTAAAAATAAATTTATTCAATGGCAATAAACACTTTCAAATAATAAGCACACATTGTAATATCTTTGTAAAAAAAACCCTCAGAATTTGATACACTGAATAAAATGCCCGAAGTTTATTTTTTTTTTTTTTTTCACATTTCCAATCTTTATTTATATTTTCATTGGATGAGAAAAGCTATTTTTTATTTCTTTTATGGTTATCTTCAAGAAACAAAGCTATAAAACATGATTAATTAGAAAACCTATTTAAAGTAACAACTTTTAACTGTAATACCACACGTTTGAAAATGTTTTGGTAATGACATAGCGATGTGGTAACGACGTACTTTGTGATGGTAATGACAATTTATTGCAAACTGAAACTTCCGACGAAAATAGAGACAAACAAAATGACTTTTTAGCCATTTTACAATTAAACTTAATTTTATGGGTTTTTTTTGTGTAATCAATTAAAAGCATGAAGTAAGTTAAAACTTGTTCAAACTGAACAATGTCACTTTCCATTACAAACGTCGAATTATTTGAACTAGTAAAACTGAAACACAACGTTTATTAACTGTAAACAGCGTTAATAATGTCAGCTTTTTTTGATCATCAAGTTGCAGTTCATCAATAATTGCTTCCCATACAGCTTGTTCTATCTGACGATGTCTTGTTACCAAATCTGGCTCCTTGTCTAGGATGGTCACAATGTCAGATTTGCTATACCATAGCCGATCTTCAACAAGTGGCCAAAAGAAACGGTTTTGTCCTATTCTACACATCACATTGACCTCTACTTCGTTGTCATCTATATATATACATCGATATGGGATTTCATGACACAGAAGCAGCCTAAAAGCGTCTCAACAATGTTGACCTTTAAAATCTCATTCTGCAATATCAGATAGACACAATTTTCTAGTAACTAGATTGAAAGAGACATTGTACACGTTTACAAACAAATTATTGCAACATAAATTTCCAGTCGTACGTATAAGAAATGCATCATGATATGTAACTATATACTAATTTATTTATGCGCGATTATGGCTAAAGGTGGGACTTTAACCGGTATGAGTGTCCGACATCTTGTTTACCTGTTACGAATAACAGTATGTGCTTGCTTAAAGACATAAAATATTAAACATACTAAACCTTCTACCTTAAATATTATAATGCAGTTTATCATACCTGAATAGCAATCATATCAAAAGAATCTTGAATTATGCTGTCAACAGGTAAGTTAATGACTGTATCATCTGATGTATGTACTATGCAAAAAAAATGAATCTAGATTATTGTACCAATCTCTTATATTTTACCCAGTGAAATTATGTTACGCCGGTATACACAATTATTGACCTGTCAACCGAACATGTATTTATTGCCGACAGCTTTTATACATTAAAGTAACAATAGTGCCAAATATAACATTAAAATTATCTTTCGATGTTTTCCCTATGTGTTGCCTTCATAATATAACGCCTTAGTATTTACCAATAAAATACTTAAATCTATCACTGCGTCTGTAAAAAAAAAAATTAACGTAATCGAAAGTCTTGACTGGAAGTTAAAAATGTCCCGCTTAATACGTCGGTAAATGTCGATGTTCTCAGTAATGTTCTGGTAATTCATTTGAAGTACTGCTTTATTTATAAATTGTATAAATGAGAAAAAAGTGATTTGAGATTGCCGATATTAAAGCTAATAAAGTAACCTTCCTGTTTATATTCACAGATACCTTATTTAAAACAAATTTCTTGTCGATGTCATAGACAAAACGCTTTCAAATAGGAATGAGAATTGATCGACATTTGGTGCTATTGTTGCTTTTAACAAAACGAAACTGGTGCAATTAAAGATTAGCGATGAGCGAAAATAAAAAACGAACCTGCCTAGGTACTAACCTTATAAGAACCAAATTAATGCGTATGCATACTTTGTTGCAATTAATTATATGTATAGATTAACAATTTGACTATATTTTTAATGGCGTGTTAGCAAATAAATCTTATTCCATTTTGAAAGACGTCAAAACAGGATTGTAGCAATGGCAGTTTTCATCATAGAAGCAACTTAACACTCTCGAGCGAATCTTGTATTTTTCATTTACCAGAAGTTGATAATCTGCAAGTAACAATCAGAGCAGAAACATAATTTATCGAACTGCATTCCAGTGTTTATAAATTATTACAATTCCTCAATACAGAGTTTATTTCATATTATACTATAACATAAACATGCAAATGACAATCATTAATATCTAATTATATGCATAAAGATTGTAATATATCATATGCTACTTTATTTGTACATTGATAGGTTATACTTGTGAATACAAAACGGTTTTCATTTTACCTGGTGTATCTTCATTGTTTCAGCTAGTTTGAAGAGCAACATCTACCTCTTTATCATACGCATCTATAGCACTTTCCTCTATTTCAAACATGACCACCTTTGTTCCGATATTCTTCAGTCCTGCCATAAGATCTTGTGATGACATTATATCTCTGTTGCACATTTACAAGGTTGTCCACTTGTCTTGATAACTGCAACAATACCATCGGGCGCTCCCTTCCCATGGCTTGCCTCTAAAAAGTTCAAGGATGCTTTTGTGAATCCGTGTTTAAAAAATTTCTTTTAAAAGAAGATACAAATTTGTTTTTGACCTATACTGTGTTGTAGGTCCATCACTTACAAAATGTACACAGCTTGCCACCGATTGATGTTTAAGATACTGCAATACTGGTGACAGATGTGCCCAAATTGCTTGCGGTGTATGCTTTAAACAATCAGAGAATGTGCAAAATGAAATCGTTCTTGCGGTGTCCGTCTTAAATTAGGCAACACCTGTATGTAATGAGATTTGTCTCTGAGATGCATCAAAGAGCATACTTTGTATTTCTTTCTCATATTTACATCATTAATTTTCTGAGAAACCATTATGTACAATAACACTGTCTGAATCCAGCGACTCTCTCAGGTTTTTGAGACTGGCATACTGTCGTCTGTTTAAAACATGTCTACAAGCCCTTTGCAACATTTTCATTAGTACAGTTTTCAGGTTTGCCAGAGTTCCATATTCATTATCTTTGACTGTACGTGATATCTTTTTGCTTTCCAGTTCGCCCTTGTCATTCTTTCGTTTTCTTTCAACTCTTATGGAAGGTCGTGGGTTCGATCCCCGACCGGGTCATACCGAAGACTTTAAAAATGGTACTAGAAGCTTCCTCGCTTGACGCTCAGCATTTAGAGGAGAGTTCTAGGTCTGGTCGGCCCGGTGTCAGTATAATGTGACTGGGTTGGGTATCATACCATGTGTCCGCGGCATGATACTCCAGTGTGACAGCGCTCAGAATACTGTCTCAAGTAGACACCATCGTGATATGACTGAAAAATTGTTGGAAGCGACGCTAAACACCATATAAAAAAAATAAACTCATGTTTTTCCACCTGTACCACCATACTTGCATTCCATCTGCATTCTTTGTGTATATAGTCTTATCTTGACAGACTGAACATTCTCTTTACATGCACGACTTTTTATTTGGGTCACAAACAATCTGTTTCAATGCTTCAGCAAGAGTATTACTATATATAACCTTTTCATGAAACATTCGGTTTAATTTGTATTGAACGTTTTCGTGTAAATGTTTATCATTTTCATTTGGTTTCACCACCCAAAATGGTTTTAACTTACAGAATTAACTATATAAAATCTTTGTGTTGTTTTTTGCAAGAAATTTGGAATGAATGTTCTTAACAGTGTTTTAAAGATGAATTTGTTTTTTCATGCCATATTTAGTGGTTGTTGCTTTTTTTTGCCACCTTCCATCCTTGAATTATCATTTCTTTGAAAGAAGTCTGTCACAAGTACTTTGATTCCTGGTGTTTTTATGTGTCTACACATTTGGTTCTGATGGGGCTTTGTTGTTATACCCGTCTCCTTCATGGCATACTTTCCCAGCCTATATTACTTAAGAATGGAATTCTTCCAAAGGATTTGTCTGATGATGCCTTTTTCTCTTTGTGACTTAGTTTCTGCATACTGTTCTTTCATTTTTTGTCATGATAACATACAATGCTTTTCGCACTTCTTTACCCTGAATTTTACTTTCAATTTCTTTATGTACATCTCTGTTAGCATCACACTCATTTAAGCGATACGCTCGTTTGCGGTATCTCTTTGGTTATTCAAATCTACTCTTAATTTAAAAGGCTCTCTATATCACTTTGCTCTATCTTGTCTGACTCTTTAACGTCCCAGATTTTTCATACAAGTCTCATTTTTCTGTACATTATTTTGTAAAGGAATATTCTCTTGGTCATAATTCAGCGGACTTGTAGGTGGGCTTAAGGTTTGCTCAACATGTTTTAGTATCATTTGGTCTCTATGTGTGTTTCTTTTAGCTTTTTTCTCCAATTTCTTGTTTTTATCGTTTCTCTCGTTTTATTTTTAATCGATTTGATCCGACCTATTTCTTTCCTTCGTTTATACCGTTCTTTTTCTTTCTGAAGATAAGTCTTATGCTTGTTAGGATCTTCCTTCTGACGTTTTCTCCGAAGAGCTGTACGCTCGCCACTGGTCAACACCATCTCTGATACTCTGATGTTTCAGGTTCTAAGTAGAGTATATAACACTCTTTCTGACTTTCCAATAAACCTATCTAAATTGTTTAGCTTGATCTTTAACTCTGTAATAACAAAAATAGATAAACAGCCTAAAATAGAATATGTAAACTCGACCATTAAATAATAGATTTAATCGAAAAAGCATATCTTTGATATTCTTTGGACATACAATCACCTAGATCTATAAATAATTTTAACCATTGACTGAATAAATATAAGATAAAAACAACAACAAACACTCGTATTTAATAATCGCACATTTACTTTTAAATTAGTATCTTACTTTAATTAGCAATAAATAATATAAAGAACAGGGACCGCGATATGTCTGAACTTTTGGGAAAAGTAAATTCTCCTTCGGGAGAAAAGGTAATTAAGAAATTCTGTAATCATTACCGCAACGTTCTAGTCATAACCACAACAGAAAGGAGCGTTGTGGTAATGATATTTAAACCGATTTACAGCGGTAGCCATCTTGGTTTATTATACATGGAAATCTTACACAAACATCAACATACAGATAATAACCCATCGGGTCCAGAATCTTCAACATCAATATTTCGAGGATTGCATGGACTGTTCGAAAATGTCCTAATTGCAAAACATAAAATACCTTGTAATTGATTGTAATCTTCCTCCATTCCTCGTCGCTGAAAAATTCGCGCCAAGAAAACATCCTGATGACGTCATGGTATTGGGCAGTGTTATCGTTAGCTTTTACACGTTAAATAAATTAACGAGATGTTTCGGCAATGACAGATTTGGGGGGACAGATGTGTTTTTAAAAATAATGAGAAAAAATAAGGTTAAAAGTATCGAAAAACACATAAAAACATGTTTCTAATGTATATTTTATATATAAAAAAAAGCAACAGCAAAACAGAAATTATAATGCTTATCAAACGAGATGTTTTCAAAAACAGACTGAACGTATGGGGACATGCATTTTTTGCATAAATTAACAATTATTGGTACATGTTACTGTTCAACAAGAGAGCTGTGTCGAAAATATCAATAGTTTATGTGCATCTCTAAAGAAACTTTTTTAGCACATCTTACCATATTTTTTATAAAAGATATACGTTTTCATGCTTTAAATATAAGTATTAGGGTAATAAGACATTAAAAAGCCAAAAAAATATAGAATTACCCAAATATTTTCCTCAACTGATGATCCTCAAATCCGAGTTTCGTGAAACAAAAAACTTGAGAAATTTCAGTAGAGTGGAACTTTGAGTTTGATGAAATACTCATCTTAAGTAGTTTAGTGAAACCGGGCCTGAACATTATTTTATTATTATTTTCTATTCTATCAACAACCAGTTAGGTTAGTATGCAATATCAACACTTGTTTGTAATTAGTTAATTAAACAATTGTCGCAGGGTCAGTTCATCGTGTTTTACAGTTTATATGTTTGTTTATTGTTGTATATGTTAAGTGTAATATGTCCGTTTGCTTCCCTATAAATATCGTGTATTTGTTTCTCTTAATTAGTTATAATGTATCGTCATGTATTTTTCATCATTTATTCCATGTATACAGTATTCATGTCATTCATATAGTTATGGTGTCTACCACGTTATTACTAACAGTACCAGTTGGGCATCAGAGTATATCTTCGCGCTTAGCCTTTCGCACGTATGCGCACTTAAGAATTACATCGAATTGGCGAGTCGTTTATGTTTTGTTAGCTCCGGCTATTCTTCCAAGTCCATGCTATTCTGTATTTTACAGGTAAATATAATGTGAATTATTATTATCGCTTGAAATATAACTATACTTGTTAATGACATGTTTATGTATGCACTTTAGAATTACATTGAATTGGCGAGAATCGTTTATGTTTTGTTAGCTTATTCTTTCAAGTCCATGCTATTCTGTATTTTACAGACCGTTTCTAAACCCCGTAAGAGAATCCACGGACCATCACGAACTAGCTCTTATTCTTATATAAGCTAGCTTATATGAGAGGGTTTCAAGTAGTTGATGTTATAGTTCGGGTTGTAGTCTGCCTATATTCAATTAGCGGAATAAAGATTTTCACCACAAACTAGCCCGTGTTCTCTCTAAAGCTTCGCTTTACAGAGAGGGTGGAAAGTTGTTGGTGACAAAGTTGTAATCAGCTGAACACAGATAGTTGATCAAAGTTTATATACTGTGAACAGTTTCTATATTGTTTGACTAATTTTTAGTGATAACTGTTTTAAAACGAATTATTTAAAGAATCATTTGTAAGGCAGGCAGCCCATAGAAAAAGTATTGTATCAGTTCACTGAGTTCAGCTATTCTTTTTATATAGTCGGTTTAACAAACGCACATAAAGTCTGGTTTTTGTTAATTTGAGAACGGCTGTAAACATGTTCTACTTTGTATCCTCGGTACAGGTAAGGCGTTTAGGTTGACATTACATATTAAGTAATGTAGTTACCCGCTTTACCTAATAACGTGCCCAAATATCAACTATAGCTATGCATACGTCATGAAATATTAACATTTTCTTTCAAATAAACATGCCAGTCGTTCTGTGCAACATCAATATTTCATGTCAATTTCATTAAGATAAGAACATGTAACGTATCTGCAGTTGTTTATTTATCATGTAACTTTCACTTGTGCAAGACGCACTGGTAACGATGCATTACGTATATGTATTTGTCGTTGCGACTGTGGCAATGATTACTTTCGTTGTTGCTGACAATCGCAGAAAAAGACTGGTTCTACATTCTGACACGGATATTGCAGCAGAAATTATTAGATTACGAGCAGAAGTTGCTGAATTTAAAAGCAGTAAGATTTTGTTTTTGAACGAGTTGCTTTACCTTACAAAAAAATGCATTAATGGTGAAATGATTATTTTCAAACAAATATTAAGGTTATAACAAATACAATTAAGCATTCTAAAGTATATTTTTTCGCGGATCGTTTTCAGAAGTTTTGATTATGTGTTAAAAAGAATATTCAAATTATTACAGAAGCATATGAAATTTAGAATATTTTAAATGGAAATTCTTAATATGTATGATCATTGTTCTGGGTGTTATGCCGAAAATAGATATGCTGACTAAAACCGGTGTTTGGCATTGCATTTCGTATTACTCCTCATAAACAGGAACGATAAAACGGAGTACTTATGCTAAGCACTACTCTGGAAAATTTCATCGAAATACAGAAGGAAGGATATATTGGATTTTTCATCAAAGTTATTCATTGCATCCAGTTTGCATGTTTCAAGGAGATTTTAAAAAAAATCGAAAACAAACGTAATTTCATTGGTAATTGGTATATCATACAGTGGTTGCCGTGAAACCACATTCTCAGCAGATGAGACCATTCGGTCGTGAAGGATCCTGCTGGAAACGTTATTTCGCAAGGCAAAATAATATTACATTTCCCTTATCATTTATTGACAGTAAGTACATTTAGCTAATTTACTTTTAGAACAATGGACTACTTACGTCCGATGGGGGAAAACGTCTTGCAAAGGAAATGGCACCCGTCTTGTTTATAAAGGTATGTCTGATGGTTGTTTTATTCACCAAGGAGTTTCAACAAGGTACCTGATTATTGTCTTACTCATAGTTATTCCCTGTCAGTGAAATTATTTGGTACAATTTCCAAATCCTGATTTTATAAAGTGTATATTTTGTATATGTTAATTATTTGTTTTCATTTGCATGTAAAATTGAACCCAATATTTAATATTAAAAAAATAATGCAGATCTAACGATTCAAAGAATACTCAAGCACTCGCCTTTCTTTGCAACTAATAAACATATAAAATCATCCATCGGATTATTTAAGTAGTTCGCGGCGTTCCTATCGTACTTTTTGACATCTGGCTTAATTTGTCAAAAATCTGTAAACTGATACTATAAAGTATACTTTTTTTGCTTCATATTTTTAATATAGTCACACAAAATGTAGTTATCAGCTCCCCCTTGCGGTACGTGTTTTTCCAACGATTTTCACCGTTTTTTCCTTATGAAATGGTCAATATTAATTGAATTTTTTTTTATATAACATTTTTAAATTAATTATTCTATTTCCTGTGATAATATTATAACTTTAATGCAAATAAATCACAATTATGTTACTGTTACATCTAAGCATTAAGCCGGCGTATATTAAAACGTGGTTTTAAAAACAACACATTTTGAATAATCACGCTATATTGTGCAAAAATGCTCTGGGACAAGATCTTGAATTAAACATTCATTTTACTACAATATGACTGTATGAATATTTAAAAAGTGGGAGTGTTCACGCTATTTTTTTTTTTCATAAATTCGAATTCAAATTAATAATGAAACACTTAAACACACACAAGGTTGCCTTCTATTTCGGACGAATTTTACCTTAGTATTACTTGGCGTCGTTGGAAAGCGCAAACAAACGTCTTGGGTTTTTTTTAAATGTTTCATTTAAATTTATATTCACATTTTTGAAAAAGTTCAAAATTCGTTGCTTTTAAACCCGCGTGTTTATCAATCCCTGCCTAGTGATGATATGTAAAGATAACACAAATTGTATTTTACCGGCACAGAAATTATAATCTTATCACAGGACATAAAATAAGTAAGTCAATGTTATTAAATACAATTTGAATAATATTATTTTACAAGGAAAAATCGCCCGGAAAATACGTATCATCAGGGGTGCTGTTAACGAGAAACTGCGGTACCATATTGAGACACAATGTCTTATATCAATCATCACGGAGACTGTTGCCGAGTGGGGATTCGAGCTCACGACCCCTGGATTGAGTCAGACGTGTAACCGATTGAGCTAATCGAGCCCGTGAATTTTTAACGAAGTTAAAGGGAATATATCAGGATTAACGCCATAAATGGCATTTTTTTAAATAAATATCTACAATAACATGACAAAATCTATATATCTGAATTTGAAACGAAATCCCTATTCTAAAATCGATAGTACTTAAATACCGTTTGACGACATCGTCATTCGGACTCTTTCTCGGAAGAAACAAGTTTTCCTACGTTTAAACTTGTTTAACGGTTAAAATTGAAATGAAAATGAAATTAAAGTTTTTTGGTGTGATTCGTTATTGCTGACATGACGATAAATGCTTATGTTTTATTGAACCCCCTCTAACTCCCTCCCACCCCCTCCCCTCACTCCTGTAGCATTGGGCCTGTGCCAAAACAGTCTAATTTAAGGTTAACTTAAAAAATCTTATTATTATAGGAAACACTGAAAACCAAATTGTAAGCGTAATTAGTGCGATCCACGAGTCTCATAATAAATGTACATATCACCCCACCACCACCCCCGCTTGATCTCACAGTTTGATCCTTGGGTAGGTACAACTTTACAAAATCTATATCGGAGAAAATGATGTGATTTGACATTCAAAATCCATGTTTGGATTTTGCCACTTCCAGACGGACAAAAATCAGAAAATAGTTTTACTCCATTACCCCTCGTGAACAAACTCAATTAAACATTCTGCTGTTTACTTTCTTGCACGCGTTTTGACTTTCCAATATAGTATTCAAGTTCCATCGCCCTTCCCATTGATACTTGTAAAATGAAAAGCAAGCCTATTTTGTGTTGAATAATGAGCAATTTCCAACGAAATCGTCACTTTATTAGAATATAAGGGAACGAAGTCATTGAAATATGTATTTTCTATATTCAGCAACTGAGACCTTCACAATAACCCATTTTTTGGCCACTGCTGGCCCCTTATTGATATTAAATCTCATTTAAAGGACCCAATCATGTTATGACTAAACAACCTTCAAGACCTTAAGCATTAAATAAGATAATTAACTGCTTTCCCAATGGGGTCATTAGCTTTTTACCCCTTACAAAAAAAATTAAACCCGATTTTGTTGGTCGACTCTAGAGATATAGATTTTTTTTAATTCACAATTTTAGCTCTTCTAAGGCCCCACTTACCTATAAAGGACTCAATATCGACTGCTAAGTCGATACAATGCTCCAGACATGAAGATGAATAATGAAATTCATTGAGTAAATGTGAAAACGATGATTTTCTGTTGCCTATAATTTTCCTTTGAAAAAATTCTCTTCCCAATGATCTCAAGTCTCTATATGAACACAATTGAAACGTCTGCTTATTCATAGGGATACATTTAAACTGCATTAAACCGGTTATTGTGTTGAAAATGTCGTTAAACTCATAATACTGCCCAATTATACTACTGTCGTTTATTGCATTGTAGGTTACATGGCCGGAACGGAATATACTGAAACAGGAAACGGACCTAACCACTTGTGTTTACCCGACGATCCAACATGGGCTAAATACGATGATGGGAACCAGGTAGGCGATCGGGGTTATATATATGGTACAGAATTTGAGGAAGCTGGTAATATATTATTTGGCCAGCACGTTCTCGATCAAGACGTTCCGTGTGCCGTTTGTGAGGTGCCAGGCGTGTCTCTGATGATTCCCGCACGTGCAAATTGTTACCCAGGATGGCAGCTAGAGTATACAGGGTATCTGATGGCAGGTCATCATCTCCACAAGGCAACTTATGATTACGTGTGTGTCGATGGAGATCCTGACTTCATAACAAGAGGAGCGGCAAACACAAACGGTCATCTCCTGTATCTTGTAGAAGGTATCTGTGGGACGCTTGTATGTCCACCGTACCACAGTCACAGAGAACTGGCCTGCTCCGTTTGTTCAAAAATATGAAATAAAATATTTTAAAAACAAAATATCAATTACTAGATTTGTTATAATTAGATAGCCATAAATTAAAGCTAATCAGGAAATACTAATTTTCAGATCAAAATACTATATCTTTGCTGTTCAAGTATTACTGGAACTAGCAGTTGCTAATTTGGTTAAAAAATTATACCTTAGTTTACTACGTGTACTTAAACTATAATTATCTTCTATTTGGCTTTGTTTAAAACGTTTATCTCAGTTTGGAAAATTAATGATACTGAGTATACTTTTGCATTTGGAAGTCTCATTCGTACCTAATTGAATATCTCCTGACTAAGCTCTTGAATATTCGCCCAATAATACATCGAATACCCCGAAGGAGGTGGCCTGACCTAACCATTTAGTTCGCATACAATTTATAATACTTTCTGTGGGTGATTCATAAAATAATCATCATAACTTCTGGTACTGTGTGTCGTTGTAACATAATAGCTAGGTTATTGTGGCCTAATTTTGTAGTGTCAGGTAGTACGTATCTATAGGAATGATAAAGGCTTTATTTAGAACTGGTAGCGTTGAATTGTTAAAACGTATCGATAGCTCGATAGGAGTCACGTTTTTAAGATCTTTTAATATATTCATTCTTTGATTAAAGAATAAATCATTTTGAAGTTTCTTTTCATGAAATTCCTTTAATAATTCATGAAATTAGAATAATTAAAAAGATTTAGATTTTATAATACTAATTTAATTTTACCTTAAGCCTAATAACGTAAAATCATTATCGTATATATTTTGAAAATTTGTTGTTTCATAATTTGCACGAAATTCGCTAAGGTATGTGGAGTGTTTTACTACATATGTCTGACTGTATTGTGGAAAGACCGTCCAATTTAGCAGAAACATCTTTTGGTATTGTCCAATTGTATATATTGTATAATTGTATATTCGTAATTTTATTCATGTAAAATTAAAATTGTATTTTTTTCTTTTGAGTATATACTTGTATTCTACGCTCGTGAGTTGTCGGCCCTTGGTCATTTTGCTACAGTCGTAATGCTTAAATGTTCACCTTTATATCTATCGACCCTCCATTCAGACTAAAGATATTAAGAAGACGATGTTCTCGAAAAACTTGCCGCCATCCCACAGAAACATTCATGTTTCCATGCAATCCTCTGGGCAACGGAGGACCCTTCCCCGCAATTGAACCTGTACCGGACCTCGTATAGTTATAAAACAACTAAGCACAATTTTGCGGGAGATATCACTGACGTATCATTAAACGGAGACATTCACCATAGCTACTCAAAAAGAATAATGTGAGTACAATACACACACAAAAGACGTATGTAATGTCGCTTATGTTTTACAAATGGACATCATTCACATAAAGCTACATTCGGACAAATTTAGGTTAAACATGACTAAATTGTTGACAAACAAGAGCTGTCGGGGACGACGCTTTAACATTTAGAAGCTTGTGGCATAACAATTACAGTCGAAAGACAGAGCATCAATAGAAACGAGTTTAAATTTCAATGCACTATAGGTTACCGAGATATGTACATGCAATAAATATTTAAATCATATTCTAAGTATTAATTGAAATATAATTTTAAGAAAATACACGTAAAATTAATATTATGGCATTTGTCCCAATGAAGTTTCTTTAATAATTAACACATCTATTAATTATGAATTCGATCGCAAAAGTATTATTTTAGGTATGATCATTCTAAAATATATATTATTTTTGTAATTTAAAGGGACAATTATTCCGCATTAAACATCCAAAGTGTGCATATGCCCCATACGGGGACTTTAGGTTTTACATAGATATACTGTGGGAAAACGGAAAATTCTTAAAAAAATCATGCGTTATAAAATATGTTCCCTATCTGGTCTATATACCAATGGCACGTAGGATATGTTGGCGAATCACCCGAAAAACATTGAAAGAAAACATACTTGAACCTATTATTTTAAAGAGAATATATCAGGAAAAACAGTATCAACGCCTTAAAAACCTAAATGATTATTTCAATGAATAAAAAGCATCCTATTATAATTAATAAATACAATCCGAATGGTTTGGTATGTCAAATCCCCAAAACGTGGCAAAACATATATGTAAATTGGACCGGTAAACTTGAAACGAAATCACATTCTAAAAAAAGACAGCACTTAAATAGTGCTTGGCAACCTTCGCATCTTCACTCGGACTCTTTCTAAGATGAAACGATGTTTACTAGTTGTAAACCTGTATCCCCCTTCGCCATTCATGTTGAATCCGTCGCTTTCTACGGTGGCGGCGACTGATATTTCCACACATTAGATTCAGCTTTGGAGTCTTGATAACAAATTCCACCTATTGCCTTAAATATGCACCGTTATGCTCATTCGTATAGAATTGTTGTCAGTAACTACAGTTTATATCAAATGGCTTAAGCCATAAAAATTCATCCCTATATGGTTATGTAACAGTCCGGCGCTGTTTAAATTCGTCATTGTTTACAAAATTGCAGCGGCGGTCATTATGAATGTTGCATTATGGGATTGTTTACTATAGTTACGAGTGATGCTAAAAAGTCATAATATAGAAATGAACCGTACATTTAACATGCTTACTGGCCGCCCTGTTGATCTAATTTATTTGTTTAAAACTTGTCATTTTTAAATACCATTTTAATATTCACTGTTCAATGGCTAATATTTAAAGATTAGGAAAAGCACTTGGTTAATTTTACCCGTTTACACTAAAGTAACCGGATTTAGCCTGGGAAGCTTGTTGCAGCCTCCCATTTAGTATATTAGGGCCGTTTTCTTTCAGGTCTTGGTCAGTCTTATCTCAAACTTTTTGGATGAAAACCAATATACGCCCGTACTTAACTTCTCTTCAAGACAAGATTTTCGGCTTTTTTTTTTCAATAGTACTTTATAAAGCTGTTTAAACTGGATATTACGGGATAAAAACAGTAAATTCTATAAACACACAATTTGGTACAATATAAAATTTTTACATTTTTACATTTGATTATACCTGTTGTCAATTATAATACGTGTGCATTATTGCTATTTTAAGTAACGTCTATTGTCGCGGCTACCGTGCACTAATTGTTTCATTTGAGTCGAGTGCACAGGTGATATAAGTATATTCTATACAAATTGAGGATGTGTTACATAATTCAAATACGAGTATTTTAACCAATGTAACAGACGACATTAGTGGTATTTATGAACAATGCAATGACACTATGGGGTCAATACGTCTTTCCCGATGGATTTCGGAGGCGAAGAGAGGATGCAAGAAATAAGCCAAGCAGTTAGCGGTATAACAAGCATTCTGAAAGATGTGGTTATAGAGCTGAAACTTCTCGAGCAGAATCAAAATTACCAGCCGAACATGAAACCATGTGTACCGACTATTGAACGTACCCACGGACCTGGTGAAATAAGGCCAGAAAACAACCAGGACACACACAGACAACTGAAGCTAGTACGAGTGTAGAACATCTCACGTATACTAACCACCGAGACAGGGTTTTGCCCATGTCTATAAATACTCTATATAGGAATGTGACGCAAAACAATGCCCACCCTATTGATCAGAGGTTACCAGTAACCACTTATTGCCAGTTTTTGGTTGACGAACATGCTTACTATAACCCGAGTTGCACCAAATCAAGGTTACTACTGTCCATTCGCTGAGTATAGGAGATCAATGCCTTCAGGCACCATATCCTCGAGTGCTGTAAAAATACCAGCATTTACAGTAAAAGAAGAATGGGCCGTATGGATTGCTAGATTTGAAACGATAGCATTACGATATCGGTGAAGTAACAAAAACAAAATAGATCAACTTCTACCTCGAGTTGAAGGTCAAGCAGCTTAATTCGTATTTTCTAAACTCCCACCAGAGGTGTTATTTAAGATCGACACTCGTACAAACTAGAAATAGAGATGACTCCGATAGAAGAAATCCGGAGAACAGTAAATGGTGGATTTGAGGACTATGACGAAACAAACACTGAGTACAAAAGTACAAGACGGAATCGGGTCCCAAATGAGAAATGTCTAATTAACATTGGCAGTGACCATAGTACAAATTCACAGGAATACGATTTAACCAAAGAACACGGAATAGAAACAGAACAAAGCAAAATGTTGACACAAGTATAAAAGCGACTAACGAAGATAGAAGACACCCAGAAAATGCAAAATAGAGATCAAGGTAGTGTCCAGAAGCCAACAAAACAAACATTGAATACTTTCACTGTCATAAAACAGGTAACAATACTCGGGAATGCCCTTAAAAAAAAGCAAATGGTAACCGGAAAAGAAATGTTAACCATAGAGAGATCTAGAAGAGGGAACATCCATTCTGTAAACTACAACGGACCAGCTCTTGCAGTCAAACGAGGGCCAATTAAAATCGATTAAAGACCAAACAAAAATAGAAAACGGAGGAATCTCAGAACAGGAAACAATACTTACCAAAACGAAGTCGTTGTGATGGAGTGTACATAGAAGGGATTGTAGAGGATCAGCCTATATTTTTCACTGCATACACTGGTGCTTCTCAGACTATCATATCGACACGGGTGTCATCGACAGAATGGAAGAAAGTAGTAGACCGGCTTTAAAGATCTTTAAAGAAGGGAGCGGGAGGTCCCCCGATAAGAGAGAAAGAGATGTTTTCACTGAAGTTAGGATCACTACATCTTGTCAGGGGAGCTATAGTAGCTGAGAAAGATGACTGCTCTTATGGACTACGATATACTGAAGGGAGGTGAAAAGGGACCGGTGGATATTCTTCTGTCAGAGTAAAAATACAATCATTTGGTGCCTAGATATCGTGTATATACAAGTAGGTAGAAATAGAAAAATACGAAAGGTTACGGTGGCCGACAATACAAGCATACCGGGTAATACAGAAGCATAAGTAGATGTCTTTGTTGAGAGAGTAGAGGAAGACGATAATGATAAGAAATTAGATTACCTTATGGACTCTACAAATAACTTCAGAACTAGTTAAAGGCTTCGGATGGCATTAACATTGTAGATGTTAGCAACGCGACACGTGTAAAGTACGAATTCTGAATCCGTTTCCATCAGAAATAGTTTTATGGTAAGATGCCGAAATAGGTAAGGCAGAGAGAGAGAGAGAATATAAAGAGAAGTAAGTATAGTAATTGAACAGGAGAACACTGAAGAGACAAAAAATTGAAATCGAGTTAGATGGATAAAGCCATGTGCTAAAGAGAACGTAAACACTATTCCGTCATTTGCAAAAAACAATCCACTAGAGTTACCTGATCATCTTCTGGTCTTAACTTTCACCTACAGCGCATCATGATTAGCTACGAACATTAATTTTATATTATCTTGGGCATCAGGAAAAACATGTTCAAGCTCATTTATCAAATCGGTATTATCATCCTCATTCAAATAAATTGTATCAGCATTTTCAAACTTTGGTGCTGAAACAGGTTGACTTGTGTCGGGCAATGCAGGCACATATTTTTCTTCAACTGCATTTTTACCTCTGATTTTTAGTACATTTACTTGAAACTCTCTACAAACTAACAATGTTGCATCAGATCTAGAACCAGTGCTGCCCACATTGGTGACATGCTTACAACTCTTCGAACGAACCCTACATTTATCAGAATTTTCATTTCCAAGAAATGACACTTGTTCAATAGTAAAACATCTGTGTTTCTTATCATTTTGTGAAACAGGTTTCCCAGTATACATCTAACATTTCAATTGTACTTAGTATATCGAGAATACTTTTGACTCATGCTGAATGAAGGATTAATACCTTATCTTCAAGAATAACCTGACCCCTGACTTTAAGTGTCCATGTCATTGAAGCTTTGATCAAGCTCACTTGTTTGAGTACAATATTTCCATAGGAAGTTTGCCAAGATTTTTGCCCTGACATACATCAGGATATATTTTAAATTATCGTTCCTAGATGTTGCACTTTCGGTTTTAAACACCATGTATTTTATCTCTCCTCCAAATTGTTGAAATGCACCTTTCCAATACAGTCTCATCCTGTGTTTGCAAGTCATATGTAAAAACAAAAGAAGTGCTTATAAATAATGTATAAAAATACTTCTAGTTATAAAATGCACTAACTGAAAATGGATATTAAATTTCAGGTCCGATGAAAACCTACACAGCTACAGACTCTGGAGACGTAGCAAAGCTTGAGACGTGTACTGCTTCTAAAAAGTTATGTTTGAAGCGGGGTTCCCCTGTTATTCTTACAATCAATATTACACAGAAACTGGTTAATGGTTTGAAAAGGTACCGTACACGTGGACGAGACAAGTGTAACAATAACTTTAAAGTCTATTGGACTACGTAAAATAGGTACTTATACATTCACGATGTACGACAAAGAGCAGGGCAGGGCTGTCGCATTTAGGAAGCAAACTCCCTTAAAGGCGGTATTCTCTCTTGCAGAGTCTTACATTGACAATCCAGGCCAGATTTGTGTTGCAATTTGACAAATCAAGTGGGCAAAAAGCCTAAGGGTTATCAACTTCAATGACGCAGCTGTCTGACTTCACGCTCCCGAAATAACAGATTTCTATAAGAATGAGTTTTTGGCTTTGAAAAAAGATTTGTCCTGCTGCAAACATGAAATTATATTCTACAAGACAAAGAGGACAAAAGCCACGAATCGGACTTTATCTATGAAAGTAATGAGCAAGACTAGTAAAGGATATAACAGATCGGACAGCGATTTTGATAGTGGTTATGTTGATGAAGATCTCAGACATTATAATGATGGAATAGCTATTTAAGGATTTGGTTGAAGACACATTCCAAGAGGAAGATAGCAATATTAGTATTGACTATAATATTGATTTTGAAAAGATAATATACACATATCTTAAAACCTAGCAACAGATATCAATAAACATCTGTTTTGACACTGTTCAAAAGAACAACGAATCATTGAAACTATTTTATGCACATATACGTGCATGTTCTGAAATGAACAGTTACTTTGAGAAACTTCCTGATAAAAAAGAAAACAAACATTTAACCAGTTTATACAAGTTGTCAATATATATGAGAGGGCAAAGATATAAATCATTTGTACAATCATTGTTTTCTACATTAGCTGCAAATGAAACCCAGTACAGAGCTGCATTTTACATTGTTAAACTGGTATGAGAACTATTTTTAAAGGACGAATGTGAACCAATAATATAAGAAGCTAAATAAAAGAGGCATCTACCTTGAATGCATATTGGGACTCAAAAGGTGTCCGAGCTAAGGTAAGATATATTGGTGGTTGGTGCGTTGCAAAGTTAAGATTTAACAAAAAGAGAAAGGTATGCGCAACCTGTATGTTGCTAATAAGCTGAAAGGAAGTGTGAATAGGTGCAAGACAAAAGTAAGACTACTTGACCAACTGACAGATACGCAGAAAGATGTATTAAACAAAACTTATTAGACCTAGCATCTCTGTCAGAAATTCAAAGAAAACAGAATGCAAGAAGTGGGTTGCTTAATTTATCAGATTCAGCCTTTGGCTTTTTTTCAGCTCTGACAAAACACTCTTGTCAAACTGAAACGATGATTAATTAACATTTATACGGAGTCATTTTACCACCACGTCAAGGAACAGTTATGTTGAAATGACGAATTAATTGCGTGTTGGAAGCAGTTATTGAGAAATGAAGATGATTTTGTTCTTCTGACTGAAGATATCATCTGGCCACACGCAAACGTGCCTGCCGTATGGCTATTTGGACCGAATCAGGCTAAAAACGGCTTCCCCTCCCGCCGCAAATGACGCCCCATGGTGAATACTTGGGTTTCATGGACACCTTAGGTGTCTTCTACACGCTCTGGCCAGCCCGGAGACACCCAGTTTTTTACTCTGGCTCATCTAAAAGCCCTTCAACGAAGGCTGTGAACATCTGACCACACACAAACGTGCCTGCCGGTTGGATATTTGGACCGAATCAGGAGAAAAAACGGCTTCCACTCCCGCCGCAAATGACGCCACTTGGCGCATACTTGGGTTTCGATGGACACCTCTGGTGTCTTCTACATGCTCTGGCCTGCCCGGAGACACCCAGTGTTTAACCCTGGCTCATCTAGAAGCCCGTCAATGATGGCTGTGAACATCTGGCCACAAGCAAACGTGCCTGCCGTATGGCTATTTGGACCGAATCAGGCGATAACACGGCTTTCCTTCCCGCCGCAAATGACGCTCCTTGGCAAATACTTGGGTTTCAATGGACACATCATGTGTCTTATACACGCTCTGAACTGCCCGGAGACGCCCAGATTTTGGCCCTTTGGCCAATATTTGGGTTTCAATGGACACCTCTTGTGTCTTCTACACGCTCTGGCCTGCCCGGAGACAGTTTTTTACCCTGGCTCATCTAGAAGCCCGTCAACGATGGCAGTGAACATCTGGCCACACGCAAACGTGACTGCCGTATGGCTATTTGGACCGAATCAGGCAAAAACACGGCTTCCAATCCTGCCGCAAATGACGCCCCTTGGCGAATACTTGGGTTTCAATGGACACCTCAGGTGTCTTCTAAACGCTCTGGCCTGCCCAGATACACACAGTTTTTTACCCTGGCTCATCTAGAAGCCCGTAAATGATGGCTGTGAACATCTGACCACACGCAAACGTGCCTGCCGTATGGCTATTTGGACTGAATTAGGCGAAAAACACGGCTTCCCCTCCCGCCGCAAATGACGCTCCTTTGCGAATACTTGGGTTTCAATGGACACCTCTGGTGTCTTCTACACGCTCTGGCCTGCCCGGAAACACCCTCTTTTTGACCCTGGCTCATCTAAAAGCCCGTTAACGATGACTGTGAACATCTGGCCACACGCAAACGTGCCTGCCATATAGCTTATTAAATTTTGGACAGAATCAGGCGAAAACACGTCTTCCCCTCCCGCCGCAAATGACGCCCCTTGGCGAATACTTGGGTTTTAATGGACACCTCTGGTGTCTTCTACACGCTCTGGCCTGCCCGGAGACACCCAGTTTTTTACCCTGGCTCATCTAGAAGCCCGTCAATGGTGGCTGTGAACATCTGCCCACACGCAAACGTGCCTGCCGTATGGCTATTTGGACCGAATCAGGCAAAAACACGGCTTCCCCTCCCGCCTCGTATGTGTTAATCACGAGACGAAAACATCCGGGGAGGGCCTCCTGGCTCGCTTCTGGAGTTCTTCGCTGAATTCAGAGTTCTTCCCTAGAAAGATTGTTAATACGATCAATCGTAAGTATGCATAAGCGTTATGTTAAGGGAAATATCCACCAAGGGCATATAACCAGCATCGACCAGCGGATGCAATGTACGATTGTAGCTGTTGCTGCGATTGTTTGTGGGTTATATGCAACTGATTTGAGTTTTCGTACACCTCTGAGGTGGGTACGTTCAGACATTGATCGTGTAATTGTTAAATGTAGTAGGTTGTACGATTTGCATATAGGGGATAATGTTCCTCGTTTGGTTTAGTCACAATGAGGTGCCTGAAACTTTTGAAATTTTTGAAAATGTTTTTGCTGTAAGTGTTATGACTGATTTATACTATTGAGTAGTAAGTGAGGCAAGGTATGGTACAGAAATTTATTGTACATCACGTTCCTTTGCTATATAAGCACCAGGTTAACTTAATACAATTATAAATATTAACTGGTTCGTTTAAACATATTTTATTTCTATTTATATATACAGAAACGGGATTGGGCCACAAGTTCTTCCAACATTAGATTCGCCCTATTAACTGGTTGAGTTATATTAATGCACGTGTAAAACATATATTAACATATTTTTTTTAAAAAAAAATGCACATCAAAAAATAAGTTACTACACAGAATTTTCGTAACTGTTATATTGGACATATGTAACGCGATTGTTCTAAAATCAGATTTTCTTTAAAAAACAGAATATTGTATATGCGCTTGAATGAACCTTTTGCTAGGCTAAATCTTGTATACAAGCATTTAGTATCAACATCCGTTTTGCATTGAATTTTTTAAAGACGATTCTTAAGTAACCGAACACCGGTAACACCATCGTATAAATAATATGGGCCGTAAGCTTTGTCTCCCTTTGATTATTAAACGTGAAGAAAAGGTAGTGAACAGTTTTTTTTTTCTTCTGCTTCTTAAACCTACTGATCGCCGTTTTTCACTACCTTATGAATTCGCAAATGTTCGAATAGGAAAAAAGCTGCATTTGTATAATGTACTTCATTCGTAAAGTACAAATTGCATAAACAGGATATAACAGTTAGCAACTCAGCGGAAGGTTGGTTTTCTATTGATAAGACACACCTGTTGCCTGTAAGATTACTACTTTTCAGCGGTGGTTAATTCAATATAATTTATTGATGCAGATTTCTTCCGTAAATTGAGATCGACGTAAAACAGGTGCTTTGAAACATGGTGAGTTTTTGTTTTAATACTGAGCGTCATTTTATGCCATTAAGCACTAACAGACGATCAGATTACCTAACATAGGATCCTGGAAAGTTCACCAGTTCTCGGGCACATCTATCTCGGCAAATAAATGACATCATTCCCACATGTATCTCTGGTGACAAAAGAATAACAATGAGTCTTGTATCAGTTATGGAGACCGTGGGTATGTGGAGATTCAAACTCACGACCCCTTGATTAATATCCATATGCGCTTCCGACTGAGCTAACCAGACCCAGCTCGCGAACGATTAGAATGTGTGACCTATTTGAACAAGAGCATGGTAATAAATTGTAGAACTGCGCGGTAACACCGGTATACCGCAAATCTTAGTTGCACAGGTACATACCGTGGTACTGTTACGGAGTACCGGTTTTTATACAACCCAACACAATGATGAGACAACCAAACACAATGATGAGACAACCAAACACAATGATGAGACAACCAAACACAATGATGAGACAACCCAACACAATGATGAGACAACCAAACACAATGATGAGACAACCAAACACAATGATGAGACAACCAAACACAATGATGAGACAACCCAACACAATGATGAGACAACCAAACACAATGATGAGACAACCAAACACAATGATGAGACAACCAAACACAATGATGAGACAACCCAACACAATGATGAGACAACCAAACACAATGATGAGACAACCAAACACAATGATGAGACAACCAAACACAATGATGAGACAACCCAACACAATGTTATGACAACTTGACACAACAACAACAACAACAACAACCTTTATTGCATCGACGATCATGAATCGCAACAGCAAATGATGGCTACAACATAAATAATCACATGAGGGTATCGGAAGAATTCACACAAATATTTCATAAAACAAATGTGATATTGTAGTGTTGTGATCGTGATAAAGTGTGGTTTTAATACAGGGGAATAGCTGCACGAAATTCAGTTAAGGTAAGTATATTTGAAAGTTTTAATAAGATGTTCGGCAAATTCACTCAATTTATTTAAAACTCTAGGGTTGTCTGATTGCAATAGTTCCCGATATTTCTTTGTGAGCATTTTTAAATTTATATTTAGTTATGTAAAAATTCATTGTTGTTGTTGACAACTTGACACAATTTTTTGGAACCGAACACAATGGTTGTACAACACAAGACAATGCGTATGGTGCCGTCACCTGAAATCGACCACTTCCCACAATTACGAATATCACGCGTGCGTATTTGAACTTCCTGCAGATATATTTACAACCAGAAGCCACGGTGTTATTGATCGTGAAAAAATCCTCACAAACAATGCTCCCCATACAGGTAACATCGTCATTTTGTTATACAAGCATGAAAAAACGTATTTCTTACTATTCCGATTGTCAAAAAAACAGTTTAAAACTTATTTTTGTTGAAGAAACATTAATTCCAACGTCGTCTGCTGATAGTAAAACATATGCAAGGTCAAGTAGTGACAGCCGGAAGTGAGAGCACATCTCAAAAGATATTGAGGCTCTAGAGGAGCACCCTTCTTATAGATTTCTTTTTGAAAACTGACATTGAAATTATCATAGGATTTTATGTTATAATATAATGGAACGTGGTTGATAGTTTAAAATGGCAGTTATGGAATAAACTGAGGTGAACAAATAAAATGTAAACTAGTAGGAATATTGTCTAATTAAAAAATGTTTATATTTTGTTATTTTTATCGTTCCCAGTTATTTCCAAAGAAACTGTCACAGATAAAGAAGTATAGAATACGGTCACCAACAGCTATGACAACTGCTCTACAGTCAATAAGAGAGCAAAATATGTCTGTAAGAAAGGCTGAAATACATCATAATGTGTCTGTGACAACACTAAGAGACAGAGTGGAGGGTAGGATTTCAGAAGAAACACTGAGTAAAATCTGATCCTGATCCTCTGCTAACACAAGAGGTAGAAGCAAGACTGGTGAAACACATCACCTACATGGCCGAGCTTGGATTTGGTTTTAGCAGAGCCCAAGTGTTAGAAATTGCATCAGATCTTGCAGTTCATATGGGGAAAAGAGACAAATCACAACATTTTAGTATGAAATGGTTTTATGGCTTTCTTAGTCGATGGCCCAAGTTGCACGTTGTTAAACCTAGGGGTCTTGCTTCTATCAGGGCACAGAGTGCGTCACCTGGAGTTGTCAATACGTATTTCAATGAACTGGAATCCGTGACAGACAAAGGATGGTCCACTTCTGCAGTTTTTGAAACTTACCTTAAAGAACATTTTCAAAAATATGTACGATCTACTCCAGATAATCCAGTGCTTTTGTTATTCGATGGTCATGCCAGTCATCTAACATTGTCTGTAATGCTTTGGACCTTTGGAAAAGATATACAGTACAGAATCCATGGCATACTTGAGAAAACACCATGGACAAATCATCAGTCGCCACAACATTTGTGAAATATCCAGTAAAACTTATACTCATGCATTATCTCCAGAGAATCTTCGTTCAGCTTTCCGAAAAGCTGGTGTTTATCCATGGAACCCACAAGCCATAGATCAGACAAAATTAACACCGCATTCAATATTTAACATTGCTGTTGAGCCAGGCCACCCTGCTCCTGCAGATGTAAACCTGGACCACCTTGCTCCTGCAGATGCTAACCCGGACCACCCTGCTCCTACAGATACAAACACAAACAGTCAACATACACCTGAAAATATAGATGCATCTCCATCTGCACAGCCTTCAGCATTGCACGCTATTGATGATGATCAAATCAATGGTGTTGGCATACATTGCAGGAACGAAGAGAATGGTCCAAATGCGGAATAATTATTTTCTTGTCTTAATATTTTAGTACCAAACAAAATAAAGGCAAGAAAAGAAAGTCATTACATCCTATCGTGTTTGGTCGAGCTATAACCAACTTTAGGAGAGTGTACTGACGTGGTTATTGTGAAATGGTATCAATGTGATAAATGCCATCACTGGACCCATCTCAGATTTTGCACTGTAAGAAGGCACACAGAATTTATGTGCCCATGTTGTGAAAAGTAACAGTTTACATTAACAATATTGCAGACAGCCTAGACAGCTCTTTTCCGTTAGTGTTAACACATTTAAAAATGTTTATGAAGTTTAAATACATTGTTGTATTATATTTTGTGTATTAAATATTTTAAATATATTTACTTTTTTTAATAAACAATGTTTTTCTTTGGAAATAATCATTCATTCATTCGTAAGGTAAGTGCTGTATTTTCTAATTTCATTTATTTGCTCTTCGGCATCCCCGTGTCATTTCAGTGTTGACACATTACGTCATTCATTCATGTGCTTGAATTCAGGTGACGCCATTTTGTTGGAGATTATTGGGGTCACCGTGATCTAACGGAATGTGAAAGCAGTGAGCATATATTTATTACCTTTTGTGTAGAAAATTACTATTTAATAGTTAATTAACTGTTATGCGCAAGCATTTAGCGTCAACATCCAGTTTGTATTGAAATATTTAACGGGGATTATTTAGTTGTCGAAAACCGGTGACACCATCATTCTCGAGCCAACATACTGATTTGACTACTAAACATAATGTTTATACGACCTGTCATAATGCTATGACAACCAAACACCATGCTGGGACAAGCCAACAAAATATTTTCCTAACCAGACTATGACACAACTATGACTAGTTATGTACTAAAATTACAGATTAAACCTCAGTTTCATGTTTTACCGTAAAGTGTGACCTCAGACCTGGGCTGGGTATTGCAAGTGACATCGTCATGACATGTTCCATTGTGCAAAGTTATTTTAAAATCATTTAAGGTATGGGGTTTTACGCACGACACGCCATGTCTTATTGATCATTTGTGCCAGTTTTTAAATACATCCGTGTATGACGAAAAGTCGAAACAACAATGGCGAAAAGTTGAAATTACGACGGTGGAAAGTCAAAACAATTCCTCAAGATCAAACTTCACTAATTTTTTGTCTGAACCTGGCATTCTTATCAATCTTATAATAAATGACAACCCCACCCCAAACACACACACATTTTATATAATTGTATAAAAATGAATACAGACTGCTTCCCCGAATTATCGATACCAATTACACATTTGATATAGTATTAAAATGAATACTCAGACCTTCCCAACCCCCTACCACCACACACACATTTTATATAATATTAAATTGAAAACTCCGACCTGCATCCCCACCCTCTACCAACACACACATTTTATATAATTGTATAAAAATGAGTACCCACACCTGCCTCCCTCAATTATCACTACCACACACACATTTTATATAGTATTAAAATGAATACTCCGACCAGCCTCCCCATTCCCTACCACTACACACACATTTTTTATAATATTAAATTGAAAACACCGACCTGACTCTCCACCCTCTACCGGCACACACACATTTTATATAATTGTATTAAAATGAATACCCAGACCTGCCTCCCCCCATTATCACTACCACGCACGCTTTTTTATATATAGTATTAAAATGAATCCTCAGACCTTCCCCACCCCCTACCACCACACACACATTTTATATAATATTAAAATGAATAATCCTACCTGCCCCCCCTACTCTCACACACATTTTATATAGTAGTAAAACAAATACTCAGACCTGACTCCCCCTACCACCACACACACATTTTATATACTATTAAAATAAATACTCAGACCTGCTTTATATAATATTAAAACAAATACTCAGACCTGACTCCCCCTACCACCACACACACACATTTTGTGTAATATTAAAACAAATACTCAGACCTGACTCCCGCTACCACCACAAAAACATTTTATATAATCAAAACAAATACTCAGACCTGACTCCCCCTACCACCACAAAAACATTTTATATAATATTAAAACAAATACTCAGACCCGACTCCCCCTACCACCACACACACATTTTATATAATATTAAAACAAATACTCAGACCTGACTCCCCCTACCACCACACACAAACACATTTTATATAATATTAAAACAAATACTCGGACCTGACTCCCCCTACCACAACAAACACATTTTATATAATATTAAAACAAATACTCAGACCTGACTCCTGCTACCACCACACACACACATTTTATATAATATTAAAACAAATTCTCGGACCTGACTCCCCCTACCACAACAAACACATTTTATATAATATTAAAACAAATACTCAGACCTGACTCCCCCTACCACCACACTCACACACATTTTATATAATATTTAAACAAATATTCAGACCTGCCTCCCCCTACCACCACACTCACACACATTTTATATAGTATTTAAATAAATACTCAGACCTGCCCCCCACCCCTACCACCACACTCACACACATTTTATATAATATTAAAAGAAATACTCAAACCTGCCTCCCCCTACCACCACACTCACACACATTTTATATATTATTATACTAAGACCTGCCCCCCCCCCCCCACATCACCACACACACACATTTTATATAATATTAAAACAAATACTCAGACCTGCCCCACCCCCCTACCACCACACACACACACACATTTTATATAATATTAAAACAAATACTCAGACCTGCCTTCCACTACCACCACACACACACACACACATTTTATATAATATTAAAACAAATACTCAGACCTGCCTCCCCCTACCACCACACACACACATGTATATAATATAAAAACAAATACTCAGACCTGCCTCCCCCTACCACCACACTCATACACATTTTATATAAAATTAAAATAAATACTCATACCAGCCTCCCACCACAACCACACACATTTAATATAGTATTACAACGAATACTCTGACCTTAAATAGTATTAATGTTTATATGAACACATAGTCTACAGGCTCTAATATTCTTGAACATAACTGTACATTTAAGCTTGCGGATATTAAAGTTTTTAAAATAGAGATATGCCTTTTTTGCTCACGCTACATGTTATATATATACTTCTATTACTGTTCCATTACATGGTGAAAATACTTGTAGACGAGACACTTCCTCGGATGGCCTGTGTTTCATGTTGATATTGACAAACAGCGTACATAACGGACATGGTTAAGGAAATAATAAGGTAATTATGAAACACATCGGTTTCAAAATGGTAACAATAAAATGTATTATATGGTTTGTTTAAACAAACCCAATTCTTACACTTCAATGGACAACAAAGGCATTTTGGGCCGGAAATTGCAATCCACCTCTGCAGTGTTTTTTTCTTGGGTATGACGGGAAGTCAAATCGAAGCGCGACTGAAAATACAATAATTCGGACAAAACAATATTCGCGATTTGAGCTAACTTGGCGGTATTATAAACAAATCTAAATAAGACTTCCTTGAGGAAAACATGTCAAAATAATTCTAAAAGATCAGTATATTGCAATATGACTTTAGGTCTTGAAATTATTAATTCAGTAGCTGTCCGTGTGCATATATTTCTGTTGGCACATTCCTCAAGAGTAAAATTGAAAATAATCACCAACAGTGATGGAGCACAGCGGAAGCCATCCTCAGATTCTCTGGAGTTTTTTTATTTGACATCGATTGCGAAACAATTTCCTCAGACTTGGCCAACTCACGCTCGAAGTATTCCTAGGTAGAACCAGTTGTAAGCATATGCAGATAAGGTATCCTTGCTCAAGGACAGCCGTGGCGGAGGATCGAGCCCGCGATCCCCTGTTACTCGACCACTCCAACGCCATGAGTATTTAATCCCTACCTACCTACTTACTTATAAGAGTGGGCCAATGCCATTTCGATTGCCCCCACCCAACCCCTACACACACACACCTGAATGGATTAGTTCACCTATATGTAATTGGTAAATAGTTAAAGATACTGAGGAGATAATTGATTTATTTCACTCTGAAAGAAATAGGGAACATGATAAGACTTATATTGATGTTCACACTTCTGTTGTAGAAACATTGTCATATTAGTGCTTTCCTCGCTTCGATTCTCTATCTTACCGTCCATTGTGGTTTATGACCGATGCAGAGGAAAGTAAAGCAACACTTGTGTAATTATAAAGTGTTCAAAATTACATTATCAGTAGGCGTTAGTGAGAAATCCGATATTTGTTCTGTTTGTCATGTGGGGAAATAAAGATATCTTCCTGGCCTATCAGATTCAGCTGTTAGCGTAGGGGCACTATTGAATTTGCAAATCTGTTGGGTTTTTTTGTCAAAAAAGCGCTAAAATAAATCGTGAATTTAACTTGAAAGTAAGGAAATTAAGTTTAACTGATTAAAAGCTCTATTGAATAAGCATTTCTTTAACTTCAGTAGTACATGTTCATCATCTGGATTGCTCTTTGTTAAGACTACATTTTAGTTTCCGCTAAAGGAACAATAAAACACGATAATTGACAACCTTGAACTCCATACACGTGACATTAACCTACATTTTACACCAGAGACGGACAAACGTCACCTATTGGTATTGCTTTATATGTGTAGTGACACATAGTCTAAGTAAAGAAGTCTATTTTGTAAAAGTAAACATTCAATATTTACCACGTAAACACACCTTTCAGTGCAGAAACGAATGTGAACGATTGGACACTATGTCACCAGATTGTTTTATATTATATCTCTTTCTTTCGTAGATGAATACTGCCACTAGAAATAGAAAATTATCTGCATTTATTTTTTCTCTCTCAAAATCTGTAAAATAATGATTGTTCTTAAAATTATATCTAACTCGAGATGTGGCATTGAAATGCCTATCACGATGAATTGAATGATAAAGCAAATATACACGAAGGTGACATGGAACCTCTATGTCAAGTGTTCATAAATGATGCAGTTTTAATTTTAATTATCGCAGTTTTGTTTTGTGAATGATTTTCAATGGGCATACGCAAGTTTGTTTATCATTTTAATGTGGTTTATAATTTACGTATCCAGTCATGCAGACGGGACACGAATCTGAAGAATTTACTTACAGTTTTGACGGAGCGGAGAATACATGTTAAGCTAATTAATCAATGAGATGCTCAAATCATTTAAACTTTATTGTTTAAGACGAACATAAGCAGATCTGTCCGGCTAGTTATGATAGAGGGGATAACACTATTTGAATAGAAACAAGCTGTAACTTCACATTTCCTAGAAATAAAGGTATAATAAACCTCAAGTCAATATTTCAAATAAATATATTATAGTTGTGTGGGCTATAAATAAACATAAACTTTGTCCTGTCTTGACTATGGCGGATATTTTGCAAGAGACGACATTATCTTTTGGAAACACCAAACCTATAAAAGCGAAAACAACGCTGTGTGTAATTGCTTAAGACGAAAGTCTCAATGGCGGTACTTCTTGTTTGTTTAGAGAAATGTTTGAATAAAATGTCCAAGCGAAACATAGTCCGGAGTCCATGCTTTGGGACACAGGTCAATGTAGTGGTAGCACAGTGATGTCAATTGTCTCCTTTGATAATTCAAAAATGCAAAGCAATTTTAAGCGGGAAAATCATTTTAGTCTTAACACGCGCAAGGTGAGGAAATCATTTTAAAATATGTTTGGCATACTTTAATAGATGCACATGACAATAAGCTCTGTGAATATGGTATATGGGGGAGGGGTGTGGCGGGAAGAAAAAACTAAATAAAAACTACAAACTGTATTTAATATCTTAAGGTGTCTCCTCCCTGATTCTACTTAACATCAATTTACACTTAAAGATGCATCACCCATAACTTTCTGTTCAGTAAAATTTTAGAATGGAAAGATTATTGAATAACAAAGAGAAATGTCACATTCGAACATAATTGTTGATTCCGTCCTTTTAGTTTATCTTATTTATGAGAAATGCGTAAATACACAGGCCGGCATTTTCCGTTTAATTCGTCAATGTTTTAGCATAACCCGATAATAGCAAATTAGTATTTGGTCAACAAAATTAAAGAATGTTTCCCTATAGAGACAAAGTACAATATAAATTATTGAACAGAATATCCATAATATATGATGTTTTGTATGACTGCAGTTTTACCCCTAAGATCGAAAAATATCGGCGATACAGGTGATGCCTCTTTATTAATTAATCTTTAATTAATGAAAGATCTAACCAGAACATTTGGAAAATATAGTTAGAGTAGATACAGAAAAAAAACTGGAAGCAGCAGTTGACACTGCTTGATGTGGGGTGGTAGTAATAGTAGCGTCAGAAGAGGTAGTAGTAATATTAACGATGTGGTGATGGCAGTAGTAATAGTAGCAGTGTTATAACGCACTGAGCCATATGCGGCAGAAAGCCATGAATATGGTTTAAAGCCGCAGCAGTTGTTTTGATATTTTCATAGATGTGTTAACAAAATGATAGCTGTACTGTCAATTAACAAATTAACGGTCATTTTACAGTAAGTATATTAAAAAATCGTAGGCACTTGATTTTCTTTGCAAAGGACGAGAAATAATTCCAATAATTGGGAATTTTATCTAAAGATTACTTTTCAAGAACTTTTATTATACAGTACTATATTTTAACTAAAATAATAATGAAGTATATTTCGTTGATAATTTTCTTCTTTTATATCATTTTGCGGCATAGTTTTGTATGTCATAGTTTGTGTGTTTACTTACCGACGCAATAAGCCATACGAAAATTTTCTGTTGGAATTTTTCATATGACTTACTGTGTTGGGTACTTTTATGGCTCACTACACTGCGTCGATGTGAGAGCAAACGTATTGAGCTTATTTTTATACGCCCATTTTGAAAAAACGGGACGTATTATATGATGGCGCGTGCGTCCGTCCGTCCGTCCGTCCGTCATACTTCGTGTCCGGAACAGAACATAAAAACCGTTCGAAGTATTGACCTGAATCTTGGCATATAGATTGACGACAAAAACCAGGTCGATAGGTTAAAGGTCAATGTCACCAAATTGGATTCAAAGTTCAAATCTGTCATACTTCGTGTCCGGAACAGAACATAAAAACCGTTTGAGGTATTGACTTGAAACTTGGGATATAGGTACATGATGATAAGCCGATGCGCAGAGCGCAATAATCCGGTTGGTAGATCAAAGGTCAAGGTTACAAATTAAGAAACTGTCACATTTTGCCCACAGCATAACTTAAAAACTGTTGAAGGTATTGATTTGAAACTTGGAATATAGGTAGGTGGCGATGAATCAATGTGCAGAATGCAACACCGATCACCTCTGCCTAAACCCATCACCACTCTTAACACCCCCACAAAAAATACCCCCCCCCCCCCCCCCCCCCTCAGTAAATTCCCCTTCTGTTTTGAAACAGAAAATTCTGTTTTTTTCTCCACACACCCATCTCAGTCTGTTACCTTCATTCAATCTAAACCTTCGGGCGTATAATGCCACGCTTTTACACAGCTAACATTAACTGTACAATTTGTAAACAATCACATTTATGTTAACTTGAAGCTACTTGTGCCCATTGGAGTTACGCATTAATTTCGTATGTAAATATCGCATAAAACAATTCACAACAACCGTGTTTATTGATCGGTGATAAGTTATCAATAATCTTGTCAAAAATTTAGCACCTTGAAAAAAAAACGATCAGATCATTATAAACATGGCCGCCAGACAAAATGCATCCGACGAAAAAATAGAAAATATTAATAAACAAATAGACATGCACAACATTTATATAAAACAACTGGCTTAGCATAGCATATATATCGAAGCCAGATCCCGATTAACAACCTAGTATTCTATGGGCTTGCAGAAAACAGGAATGAGGATAGTTATGAAATTCTTCGTGAGTTCTGCGAGCTTCAACTCGGAATTGACCTAGAGACCATGTACATACAGAAAGTCCATAGACTTGGGTCATCCCGTTATGTCAAGAATTTCACACAAACACCCCGTAGGCCGCTGATAGTAACGTTTTGTGATTTCAGAGACACAGAAACGGTATTAAACTGTTCATATAAATTGTACGGGTCCAGATTTGGCATCGATATGCAAATTGACAGGTGCGAGATCATACAGCAGACGACATCAAATTACCGCAGGACTTCCAATCAAAACGTGTATTCGGTGAGCACTATTAATGATTTTCGGGGCTCGCAGCCTGCTAGTCAAAATATACCAACACTCAACAGTGTTCATGCGTCCTATATTTCGGTAACAACAAATCGTTCATCGACTGAGAATATGGACATGCTTAGTCCTAACGCCCGGCAGCACAGCCTCGTATAACACAAGGACCAATTCGAGAAGCAAGATTACAACTCCCAGCGTTAGATAGGGTTGAAGCCCCCTTTGATGGACAAAATCAGAACGGTTCCGGTGGGCATATATTTACATCTACACCGGCAATAAACAGTAACGGTAGACGGGCAGCTTTGGTTAATCAAAAGATTAACGACAAGCAGACACAATAGGCCAGGAGGGAGAGATTAAACTGTGTACTATTAAATGTGAAGGGTTTAATATAAAAAAATGTATATAAACTTGAGTCTTCTGAATTTATATCTATATATGAACAAACTCATTTTTTTTCACAGAAACATGGTCAGATAGTTAACGGACATGAGTGTTGAAGGTTTCAATGAGTTATTGTTGCATAAAACTGATAAAAACCATGGTTCCAAAACGAAGTTAGTGGTATTGCATGTTATGTAAAAAAATGAACTATTGAATGATATTGAGTTATATAGTAGTGACAATGATGACATATTGTGGCTAAAATGTAAAGGAAGTTTATTTGATACTAAAAATGATCTTTATTTGTGTTTATGTTATGTGGTGCCACAAGGAAGCACCAGACGAAACTTTATCGAGACACATGTCTATGACAGAATATTAAATGAAATGGCAATTATTAATGGCTCAACAAACGATCACTGTAGTGTTATGGTTCTAAGCGATCTCAATAGCCGAATTGGTCAATTAAACGATTTTATTGAAAATGACGATATTAATATTCATGTAGATGTACTTCTGGAAGATTAGAACACGATAATCCGATGACCCGTAAGTCGCAAGACAAATTCACAAACCAAAACGGCATTTTTATTAGATTTTTGTAAGGAGTAGGGTCTTCGTTTTTTGAATGGTAGGGTCGGTCTAGATAGTAACATTTGGTAAAACACTTATGTGCAGTGTAGTTGATTACGTATTAGCAAGTCCGTCTATTTTTAAACGTGTCAAAGATTTTTGAGGTTAAGGATCCAAATATATTATCAGATCACTGTGCTTTCAACTTTTCAATTAGTTGCTCAATGGTTCGTGAAAATAATGAAAATGGTGATAATCATTTTGAAAAACTAGAATTTAAATACAAATGGAAAGATGATAAAAGTTATGACTATAAAATATACAGTTTCAATTAAATCATCTTATTACTAAAATAAAAAACATGAGGATGTAAATGAAAACATAAAAAAATTCGGAAAGATTAGGGAGGACGTGTGCTCACCTCTTTTTAAACAAACGTTCAAATATGGAGTACGAGAAAACAGTTTTGATTGCTGTAAACCGTGGTTTGATAATGAATGCATGGAATCAAGGAATACTTTTTTAGTCATTTAAATAATTATCGCAAAAACAAATCTGATATAAATAGAATAAATATGAGCCAATCTCGATCTAATTATAAACATATATTAAGAAAAAGGCGCTATGATGATACATTTAAATTTTAAAAACAAGATTATCAAATGCTAAAGATTACTGGAAAATGCTTAAAGGATTAACAAAATCGTCAACTCCAAATAACGTGTCAGCTGAGAAATTTGCTAAGTATTTTAAATCTATTAACGACACCGAAAGTATTTTTTTATCAAGCCGACGAAGATGTAATTTTTTCAATGAAAGGTACCTTAATAGCGAACTATAAATAATGTTTCAAGAGTTAGACATTGAAATCACACATGTTGAACTCTCCAACTCAATTAAGCAACTCCGTAATAATTGTAGCCTGATTTTTATATAAATTATTTTTTAAACATGGATCAAATGCTTTATTTATATAAACTTTTTAATGCTTGTCGATCACGGGGGATTTTCCCAGAAAAGTGGAGCGAGGGTCACATAGTGCCAATATTTAAAAGCGGGGATACAGCTGAGCCAGGGAATTATAGAGGAATAACACTTCTCAGTACATTGGGTAAAATGTTTTCTAGAATTTTAAACAACCGTCTTATATGCTGGGCTGAACGTTATAATGTTTATATCGAGGCGCAGGCTGGCTTCGGAAAAGGAATGAGTACTTTTGATAACATCTTTGCTTTAAACGGTATTATTTCACAAACATTAAACCAGAAAAACAACCTGTACTGTGCTTTCATTGATTTTATGAAGGCGTTCGATTTTGTAGTAAGGGATAATCTTTGGTATAAATTAATTAAACTTGGGGTAAGGGGGAATATGTTAAATGTTATTAAACCTATGTATGCTTGTGTTCAGTCCAAAGTAAAACAATTTAATACGTTAAGCGACGCTTTTACTTGCCCTCTTGGTGTACGACGGAGTGTCTATCTCCGATTTTATTTAGCACGTATCTCAATGACCTGGAGGAAGAATTAAATATAAAGGTGGCTGAAGGTATAAATTTGGGTATAACTAATATGTGTTCGCTTTTATATGCAGACGATATAATTTTGTTCGCAAAACCACCTGAAGCACTTCAGCAATCATTAAACATTTTAGCCGAATATTGCCAAAGATGGAAGTAATCTGTAAACACCAAGAAAACAAAAATTATGATATTTAGAAAAGGTGGAAAGATGGTAAATAATCTTAAATTTCATTACAATAATACAAAAATCGGTGGCTCGTTTAATGAAACGGATAAAATGCTGTCAGGCTTAAAGCAGTTTTTTAAATTAAACACATATATAAACTTATTACGCCAATATTGAATTATTCTAGCGAGGTTTTGTTTTTTTCTAAAGGCACTTATGGGGAAAGAAGATCTCATCTAAGCTTTTGCAAAAGGTTATTAGGGGTAAAGAAAAGTACTCAAAATAGCTTTATATACGGGGAAACTGGTAGAACAGATTATATAAGCAGACGATATTACATAATAATGAAATACTGGTTAAAATATGCGCTTCGGATGATATAAAATATATATAAGCGGTATACGAAATGCTATGGAAATACATGTCAATAGAACTAATTGGGTTTCGAGGGTTATACATTTACTCTCTACATTTGGATTTTATGATGCTGGCACAAGGGGTAGGAAATGTGAATATTTTTCTATATATTTTCAAACAGAGAATCGGATATTTTTATCCAAAATTGGAATGCCGATTTACATGATTCATCGCGAGCATTAGTTTATAGAACAGTAACTTTTAAATCATATCTTGACATGTTAAATGTGACAAAATATCGAACAGCTATGAGTAGATTAAGGCTTTCATCCCATAGATTATAGGTTGAATGTGGTAGATGGACAAAACCAAAGCATGTGCCATTTCAGGACAGAAAATGTAAGCATTGCAATGTCTTAGAAGACGAATATCATTTCATAATTGAGTGCTAATGTTTTGATGAGTTACGAGAAATGTACAATAACAGGTATTACTTGAAAAAAAAACAAGTTATTCTAAGTTAGCAGAACTGATAACATGTACAAACAAATCAGTTGTAAAACTGTTAGGGATTTATATATATAAGTCATTCAAATTGAGAAAAATCATCAATTCTTATCAATAAATTGAGGTTCAAAAAGAGAAAGTAAATAAAAGAAGTATTTCTTGAAACGGGCATTTACGGGTATTTTTACTTAACAATTGCATTGATAAAGTTTTATGACAGAAACGGAATCAATATATCTCTCCCAATAAATTCGTAACATCTCTAAAACCAAGATCTATTTAAAAGATGAACACATTAACCAATTTAATTATAAACATTAATACAGTTGTAGTTATTATTGCTGCATTTATAAAATGTCTGCCATCTGTACATGTACAATTTATTTGTGTATTACTGTATGCATGTTCATGGGCCATATTTGGCTTAAATAAATCAATAAACTGTATAGAAATATATAACAGGAATTTTTAAGTAAGAAAAAAAAAGGGTTAAAAGTTTCTTTAATTTGATCATTAAATAGGGATCTTTTTAACTACAGAGTACAGGTAGAGAGGAAGGTAAAAACCTGTTATTTTTCTTCATTGTTTGCCCACAATGTGTCTTTCAAGAGAATTGTTTAGGTCTATTGATGCGCTACATGTTTTTGCACGTACATTATTGATACATTGCAGAAAGTAATTATCATATTAACCATACAATTATCTTCGTATTGTGAGGATACAATTCACTCATAGTCTTTAAACAAAGTAGTAATTGTCATTGTACTCATTATATGAGACTTTATGGCGTTCTGTCCCTTATTCCATACATGTACTAGAATGTTCTAATATAAGTGATATGATGTGTTGGCAATATCAAGTGCGGACTCAATGGTGGGGGAGGCGGGTGGGCGAAGCAGGAGTGCGTCCCGCCTAAACTTTTCCAATCATACCCAAATATGTTAACTATGTTAAATACTCGTTGAACTAAAAATCCCATCGAAAAGGTTTCTGCTCGCTTCGATCGCAGTTTTAATACCAAAGACAAGTTATAGTTTAAATGATACTTCATTCAACGAGTCACTTCAAGACATACTTGTTTCAATGTGTCACATTTGTTAGTCATTTGTTGTCAAATGATTCCTATATATTCTATACATGTATTTCTAATAACCTTCTATACTTTCTATATTGACCTATTTTGTGTAAATTTCATGCATTTTTGTTATTTTGCAAGTTTATCGTCTTCAAACCAGTCGTGTCTGATAATTTTCTCTTGTTTGCTTTTCTTACTCGATTTTAAATAGAAAGATGTTTTTCACTGGTGGATGGTGCAACAATTTAAGGTGAAAGAACAGCGATGTTTTTCTAAGACTGAAATTCCCTATTTGTGGCCGAAATTTTATAACTTGAAAAAAATATAAATTCACCGATTAACACTTAATAAACTAGAAAGCTGACCATAGTCAGTAAGCGCCATAAATAGTATTTTTTATTCTAAATGTTTTAAGTTGTCAAAGCCTTTATGTTACTGAATGGCTATAGCGTATATATAGCATAGTTAAAATACAATGTAGGTTTGTCGACCACAAAGACTTCGGGTTAATGTACGAGTGATTTTGCTCCAGTTTTAATGCCCGTCTTTAATTTTTAAACATCATTTTTGAAATTTGTAAAGACAAAAAATCTGAAACAGACTCCACTATCTTTCAAAGTAAATTTAAGAAAATCAAATCGTCCTACAATCATTATTGTCATATATATACAGATGGTTCTAAAGATGGGAGACACTGCGGCTGCAGCCGCTGTTACAGGACAGCACACCTCAAAGAGCCGATCACCAAACGAAGCCTCCATCTTTTCAGCTGAACTCAAAGCCATCGATTTGGCATTGGACTACATTAATGAATCTGATAAAAACCAGTTTATTATATTTTCTGATTCACTTTCATCTCTTCAAACCATAGACGGCATGAAAGATGATAATTCTCTTGTTCTTCAACTTTTAAATAAATACAATGTACTAAGTAAAGATAATACTATTGTTTTCTGCTGGCTTCCAAGCCATACAGGAATTCGAGGAAACGATAAAGCTGATAGGCTACGAAAGCGGCCTTGGGCTTGAATATTATTACTTTTAAACTGCCTTTTACATATTTTAAATCTCATATTAATAAATATATTTTTAGTTCATGGCAGTCCTAATGAAATCTTGCTATAAATAACAAATTACATGTTATAAAACCAAAACTTGGCGAATGGCATCCTAGCAATTGGTGTATTCGTCGAGAAGAAGTTGTATTAGCTCGGTGTAGAATTGGGCATACGCGCTGTACCCATTCATTTCTTTTTTTAAACGTGAACCTGTTCCAGAGTGTGTGCCCTGTTTTGCACTGCTTTCTGCGAAGCACATACTGGTCGACTGTGTAGACTTTTCTCCAATGCGAGAAAAGTACTACAGAGTCGACAGTATGAATGAATTATTTGATAAAACTGATGTTTCACATATATTTGGTTTCCTTAAAGAGGTTAAGCTTTTTAATCAGTTTTAGTACAATTATTATATTATTGACCTTGTTAACTTATTTGTTGTTGTTATTTTTTCATTTATTTATTTGTAAATAATTTTCATTTATTTATTTGTAAATAGTTTTAATACATTTTTAACCATATGTATTTAATATATTTTTGTCATCATTACGTCCATTAATCTTTGCGCGCACAAAATGACCTATTTTTGTGTCGACGTGCCGTAAAACACCGTTCATTCGTTCATTCATTAATTTGATCTCCTTCTGAACCATATATCAATAATGTCATACCATTTGTAGTCTTTTTCTCTCAGATACAACCATACATTGGCCCAGTTCTTGTGTGGTATGATTTCTTTTACTTTTTTAACAAAACACTTCCCCTTCCAAAATGTTTTATAAGGAAGCGTACAGAAACTGGTTGGGGTATGGATATACTATAGCTCGATATATGCAGTCTGGGATGTGGTATTAAATTTAAACTCTCAGTGAAACTTTCACTGACATGTCTAAGTATAAACCGACAGAATGGATCATCTTTCAGGCATAAAGTAAATTATTTTATGTCTGACTTCAATGGGTAAGACATTCCGCGAGTAAACATAACATGTAGCCTTTCTAGTACGAATGGTCTTTTTTTACAAGCCTACACTTTTTTCAATGTTTCGAGTTCAGGATTTCTTTTAAACTACATGTATGTCTTTTATCTTTACCGAACCGCATATTTTTTTCTTCTACTCATTACTTCGTTCTGCTCTTCTCTCAATACTTCCTGCTCACATCTCACTCACTCCTGTTCGCCTCCCCCAACTCCCTCTTGTTCGTCTCCCACCTCCTTCTGCTCGCTTCTCAATCCCTTCTCACCTCTAACTCCCTTCTGTTCGTCTCTAGCTCCCTCCTGATCCCCTCCTGCTAGCCTCCTACTCCCTCTTGTACGCCCCCCCCCCTCACCTCTTGCTTGCCTCTCAATCCCTCCTCCTCATATCTACCTCCCTCCTGTTCGCCTCTAACTGCCTCCTGCTGACCTCTACCTCCCTCCTCCTCGCCTCTGAGTCCCTCTTGCTCGCCTTTCAGTCCTTCCTTCTCGCCTCTACTTCCCTTCTGTTTGCCTTTAACTCCCTCCTGCTCGCCTCTCAGTCCCTCATTCTCACCTCTACCTCCCTTATCCTCGCCTCTTCCTCACTCCTCACCTCTACCTCCCTCCTCCTCGCCTCTGACTTCCTCACCTCAACATCCCTCCTGTTCGCCTCTCAGTCCCTCATTCTCACCTCTACCTCCCTTATCCTCGCCTCTTCCTCCCTCCTCACCTCTACCTCCCTCCTCCTCGCCTCTGACTTCCCCACCTCTACCTCCCTCCTGTTCGCCTCTAACTCTCTCCTGTTCGCCTCTCAGTCCCTCCTCCTCACCTCTTGCTCGCTTCTGACTCCCTCCTGCTCACCTCTACCTCCCTTCTCCTCGCATCTACCTCCCTCCTGTTCGCCTCTGACTCCCTCTTGTTCGCCTCTCAGTCCCTCCTCCTCACTTCTACCTCCCCTGTTCGCCTCTAACTCCCTCCTGCTCGCAGCTCAGTCTCTCCTCCTCACCTCTAACTCCCTCCTATTCGCCTCCTGTCTTTGAGTCTATCGAAAGTCGAGAGTTTCCCAAATGCCAGGGTCGGTCATATTTATGTGCAACAATGATACCAGAAATGCCGTTTTCAGTTTTCTCCCTTGAAGTACAGAATACCTTATATAGTTTGCTTTTGCATATACATGTAACACAAGCATACTCAGTACAACACAAGCCACTGACAGGTGTTATTTAACTTTTCAATACTTCCATCAATATATCCATATATACTTAAAACGCTAAACACTAACCATTTTCACTAATTGCTCTTGTCTGTTATGCCAACAGCCAAAGTGAACAAATAGTGCGCAAGTCTGGAAGGGAAATAACCGGTAGCGCCGTTGACGCGTACATATTAAATGAAGCAACCACTACAGCATGAAATTCGAGACGAACGTCGGACATTATCGCACAACTTGCTTTGTGTCCTGCTTTTTATCCCCTATTCATATAATCTTCGTTAAATGAAAACATACCCTATTCGCCATGCGCATAGCCATGCGCCAGAAAATATGATGTTAAGTTCTAGGGGATATTCTAAGAATTTAGATAGGCAGGAGCAAAAAGCATCGGCTCTTGGGACTTTACCAAGACAAACCATGACATATTAGGGACGAATTAGAAAGGAATACAATGTAGATTTAAGATAAATATGGAAAGTACATATTGTCCGCTCAACGTGATTATTTGTTGAAAATTGTTCTTTCAAAAGCAGGCGCAAAACATTACTAGCCCATGTTCATGAATGGTTTTGATATCTTTTATATATAAATGCATCTTACAGTCAAAATGTAAACAAAGACCACTAGCCGGATGAAGCTTACTGTGGTTATTGTTTACAGGTGGTATTTATTCACAGGTGTTTCTACTATAAATGAACAGTGCACTGTTTTCTCCCTGCTGGTCTTTATTCACAGGATGGTCTATATTTGAAGGTGTTCTTTAACACACGTTTGACTGTAGTACTTGCAAATCGGCATAACAGAACATACAAATTGGCAAAATAGTTCAATCGTTATATATAACCGAAGCGGAACCGGATCTATTATTATAATTGTTTTTCCCGATTTTGTAACATACCGATACTACAAACCTATTCAAGTTGCACATCTTCGCCAGCGAAATATACCAAGTAAACCTTACGCCAGGGTCATAGCAGCCTGTGATAACTGTCAGAATATCTTTGTTAAGCATTTGTTACACGCAACATACCCAGTTGTAAAAAGAAAAAAATAGCATACTGTCGCATGTCCTCGATAGTTTCTAACAACTGCAGCATTAAATTATATTAAAAATCATATGACGTACTGCAGTAATTATTTTTCAAATATCGACATATGTGCGACAGTAAGTCATATGTATGGCTTACTGCCACATATGGCTCAGTACGTTGTAACATAGCAGTGATATATGTGGATTAGCTACCAGTATATGACGTAGTAACAGATACAAAAGAAGAATAACTGGAAGAAATAATTGATACTGCTGTGGTGTGGTAGTAATAGTAGCGTAAGAAGAGATAGAAGTAGTAGTTATATTAACAGAAGCGGTGAAAGCAGTAGTAACAGTGGTTATAATAGTAGCAGTGATAGATGTAGTAGTAGTAGGTATATTAACAGAAGCGGTGAAAGCAGGAGTAACAGTGGTTGTAATAGTAGCAGCGATATATGTAGTAGTAGTAGTTATATTAACAGAAGCTTTGAAAGCAGTAGTAACAGTGGTTATAATAGTAGCAGCGATAGATGTAGTATTAGTAGTTATATTAACAGAAGCGATGATAGCAGTAGTAACAGTGGTAATAATAGAAGCAGCGATAGATGTAGTAGTAGTAGTAATATTAACAGAAACGGTGATAGCAGTAGTAACAGTGGTAATAATAGTAGCAGCGATAGATGTAGTAGTAGTAGTAATATTAACAGAAGCGGTGATAGCAATAGTAACAGTGGTAATAATAGTAGCAGCGATAGATGAAGTATTAGTAGAAATATTAACAAAAGTGGTGATGGCAGTAGTAACACTGGTAATAATAGTAGCAGCGATAGATGTAGTAGTAGTAGTAATATTAACAGAAGCGGTGATAGCAGTAGTAACAGTGGTAATAATAGTAGCAGCGATAGATGTAGTAGTAGTAGTAGTAGTAGTAGTAGTAGTAATATTAACAAAAAGGTGATGGCAGTAGTAACACTGGTAATAATAGAAGCAGCGATATATGAAGTAGTAGTAGTAATATTAACAGAAGCATAGTAGTAATATTAACAGAAGCGGTGATAGCAGTAGTAACAGTGGTAATAATAGTAGCAGTGATAGATGTAGTAATAGTAGTAGTAGTAGTAATATTAACAAAAGCGGTGAAAGCAGTAGTAACAGTGGTTATAATAGAAGCAGCGATAGATGTAGTAGTAGTTATATTAACAGAAGCGGTGATGGCAGTAGTAAAAGTGGTTATAATTGTAGCAGCGATAGATGTAGTAGTAGTAGTTATATTAACAGAAGCGGTGAAAGCAGTAGTAACAGTGGTTATAATAGTAGCAGCGATATATGTAGTAGTAGTAGTTATATTAACAGAAGCGGTGATAGCAGTAGTAACAGTGGTAATAATAGAAGCAGCGATAGATGTAGTAGTAGTAGGTATATTAAGAGAAGCGGTGATGGCAGTAGTAAAAGTGGTTATAATAGTAGCAGCGATAGATGTAGTAGTAGTAGTTATATTAACAGAAGCGGTGAAAGCAGTAGTAACAGTGGTTATAATAGAAGCAGCGATAGATGTAGTAATAACTATATTGACAGAAGCGGTGATGGCAGTAGTAAAAGTGGTTATAATAGTAGCAGCGATAGATGTAGTAGTAGTAGTTATATAAACAGAAGCGGTGAAAGCAGTAGTAACAGTGGTTATAATAGTAGAAGTGATAGATGTAGTAGTAGTAGTAATATAAACAGAAGCGGTGAAAGCAGTAGTAACAGTGGTTATAATAGTAGCAGAGATAGATGTAGTAGTAGTAGTAATATAAACAGAAGCGGTGAAAGCAGTAGTAACAGTGGTTATAATAGTAGAAGTGATAGATGTAGTAGTAGTAGTTATATTAACAGAAACGGTGATAGCAGTAGTAACAGTGGTTATAATAGAAGCAGCAATAGATGTAGTAGTAGTAGGTATATTAACAGAAGCGTAGTAATAATATTAACAGAAGCGGTGATAGCAGTAGTAACAGTGGCAATAATAGTAGCAGCGATAGATGTAGTAGTAGTAGTAATATTAACAGAAACGGTGATAGCAGTAGTAACACTGGTAATAATAGTAGCTGAGATAGATGTAGTAGTAGTAGTAATATTAACAGAAGCGTAGTAATAATATTAACAGAAGCGGTGATAGCAGTAGTAACAGTGGTAATAATAGTAGCAGCGATAGATGCAGTAATAGTAGTAGTATTATTAACAAAGGCGGAGATGGCAGTAGTAACACTGCTAATAATAGTAGCAGCGATAGATGTAGTAGTAGTAGTAATATTAACAAGCGGTGGTAGCAGTAGTAACAGTGGTAATAATAGTAGCAGCGATAGAGGTAGTAGTAGTAGTAATATTAACAGAAGCGGTAAAAGCAGTAGTAACAGTGGTTATAATAGATGTAGTAGTAGTTATATTAACAGAAGCGGTGATGGCAGTAGTAAAAGTGGTTATAATAGTAGCAGCGATAGATGTAGTAGTAGTAGTAATATTAACAGAAGCGGTGATAGCAGTAGTAACAGTGGTAATAATAGTAGCAGCGATAGATATAGTAATAGTAGTAGTAGTAGAAATATTAACAAAAACGGAGATGGCAGTAGTTTCACTGGTAATAATAGTAGCAGCGATAGATGTAGCAGTAGTAGTAATATTAACAAGCGGTGGTAGCAGTAGTAACAGTGGTAATAATAGTAGCAGCGATAGAGGTAGTAGTAGTAGTAATATTAACAGAAACGGTGAAAGCAGTAGTAACAGTGGTTTTAATAGAAGCAGCGATAGATGTAGTAGTAGTTATATTAACAGAAGCGGCGATGGCAGTAGTAAAAGTGGTTATAATAGTAGCAGCGATAGATGTAGTAGTAGTAGTTATAATAACAGAAGCGGTGAAAGCAGTAGTAACAGTGGTTATAATAGAAGCAGCGATAAATGTAGTAGTAGTTATATTAACAGAAGCGGTGATGGCAGTAGTTAAAGTGGTTATAATAGTAGCAGCGATAGAGGTAATAAAAGTAGTAATATAAACAGAAGCGGTAATGGCAGTTATAACAGTGGTAATAATAGGAGCAGCGATAGATGTAGTAGTAGTAGTAATAATATGAACAGAAGCGGTGATGGCAGTAGTAACAGTGGTAATAATAGTAGCAGCGATAGATATAGTACTAGTAGTTATATTAACAGAAGCGATGATGGCAGTAGTAACAGTGGTAATAATAGTAGCAGCGATAGATGTAGTAGTAGTAGTGCGGTGGTGGCAGTAGTAACAGTGGTAATAATAGTAGCAGCGATAGATGTAGTGGTAGTAGTTATATTAACAGAAGCGGTGATGGCAGTAATAACAGTGGTTATAATAGTAGCAGCGATAGATGTAGTAGAAGTAGTTATATTAACAGAAGTGGTGATGGCAGTAGTAACAGTGGTTATAAAAGTAACAGCGTTAGATGTAGTAGTAGTAGTAGTAATATTTACAGAAGCGGTGATAGCAGTAGTAACAGTGGTAATAATAGTAGCAGCGATAGATGTAGTAGTAGTAGTTATAGTAGTAGTTATATTAACAGAAGCGGTGATGTCAGTAGTAATAATAGTAGCAGCGATAGATGTAGTAGTAGTAGTTATATTAACAGAAGCGATGATGGCAGTAGTAACAGTGGTAATAATAGTAGCAGCGATAGATGTAGTATTAGTAATATTTACAGAAGCGGTGATGGCAGTAGTAACAGTGGTTATAATAGTAGCAGCGATAGGTGTAGTAGTAGTAGTTATATTAACAGAAGCGGAGATGGCAGTAGTAACACTGGTAATAATAGTAGCAGCGATAGATGTAGTTGTAGTAGTAATATTAACAAGCGGTGGTAGCAGTAGTAACAGTGGTAATAATAGTAGCAGCGATAGATGTAGTAGTAGTAGTTATAGTAGTAGTTATATTAACAGAAGCGGTGATGTCAGTAGTAACAGTGGTAATAATAATAGCAGCGATAGATGTAGTAGTAGTAGTAATATTTACAGAAGCGGTGATGGCAGTAGTAACAGTGGTTATAATAGTAACAGCGTTAGATGTAGTAGTAGTAGTAGTAGTAATATTTACAAAAGCGGTGATAACAGTAGTAACAGTGGTAATAATAGTAGCAGCGATAGATGTAGTAGTAGTAGTTATAGTAGTAGTTATATAAACAGAAGCGGTGATAGCAGTAGTAACAGTGGTAATAATAATAGCAGCGATAGATGTAGTAGTAGTAGTAATATTTACAGAAGCGGTGATGGCAGTAGTAACAGTGGTAATAATAGTAGCAGCGGTAGATGTAGTAGTATTAGTAATATTTACAGAAGCGGTGATGGCAGTAGTAACAGTGGTTATAATAGTAACAGCGTTAGATGTAGTAGTAGTAGTAATATTTACAAAAGCGGTGATAACAGTAGTAACAGTGGTAATAATAGTAGCAGCGATAGATGTAGTATAGTAGTTATATTAACAGAAGCGGTGATAGCAGTAGTAACAGTGGTAATAATAGTAGCAGCGATAGATATAGTAGTAGTTATATTAACAGAATGGGTGATGGCAGTAGTAACAGTGGTAATAATAGTAGCAGCGATAGATGTAGTAGTAGTAGTTATATTAACAGAAGCGGTGATAGCAGTACTAACAGTGGTAATAATAGTAGCAGTGATAGATGTAGTAGTAGTAGTTATATTAGTAATTATTTTTACAGAAGCGGTGATGGCAGTAGTAACAGTGGTAATAATAGTAGCAGCGATAGATGTAGTAGTAGTAGTTATATTAACAGAAGAGGTGATATCAGTAGTAACAGTGGTTATAATAGTAGCAGCGATAGATGTAGTAGTAGTAGTAGTTATATTAACAGAAGCAGTGATAGCAGTAGTAACAGTGGTAATAATAGTAGCAGCGATAGATGTAGTAGTAGTAGTTATATTAACAGAAGCGGTGATAGCAGTAGTAACAGTGGTTATAATAGTAGCAGCGATAGATGTAGTAGTAGTAGTAGTTATATTAACAGAAGCGGTGATGGCAGTAGTAACAGTGGTAATAATAGTAGCAGTGATAGATGTAGTAGTAGTAGCTATATTAACAGAAGCGGTGATGGCAGTAATAACAGTGGTAATAATAGTAGCAGCGATAGATGTAGTAGTAGTAGTTATATTAACAGAAGCGGTGATAGCAGTAGTAACAGTGGTAATAATAGTAGCAGCGATAGATGTAGTAGTAGTAGTTATATTAACAGAAGCGGTGAAAGAAGTAGTATACAAAATAAGTGATTGAACAGATAATTCATAATATATGAAGTTTGACATAAATATGCAGTTTTAGTGCTAAGACAAAAAAAAGTATCGGCGATATAGGGGAGGTCACTTTCAGGGATTGAAGCAAAAAACTTGTTATAGCCTTCTCTTATATTAGCTTAATTGTAAGTACATGGAAGCCAAACGCCTTTATAGATCACTGTCAAAACAACAGTACAGTACTGGCGACTGTTTCACCAACATCTACTAAAATACTTAAAAGCTTAAATATTAGAAAAGCAGCCAGGTGATCATGATTTTAGACTGGTACCAGTAAATCTGCATAATGATTCAGTGGTATTAATTATATAATAGATAAATAACCAGTCAAAACTTAATTAAGTATTAAGAAAAATGTTGGTGAAACAGAAGTCATGTCGTGTTTTTTTTAAAAAAAAAAGGCCGCCGGGTCAAATAAAAAAAGTTAATTATTGTCGAACAATAACTTGTAACCAAACATTATATTGTGTATATAGCCGTTTTACCGACATACATAAAAGGCATATCGCAAAGGACTTATTATAACATTATAGAATTTCAAACATAATCAATTATTTGATAATTTTCGGAAAGTAATTCATTATAGATTATAAAATTAAATTGAGCACGAATTGAATACAAGTTCTTGAATGAGCCAAACAGAAACATCATTATTTAGTCGTTACTAGTTTATCAGTAACCTTGATAAAAAAAACGTTTTATTTTTATTACACGCGATGTGTTTACTCAAACGATCAGACAAGTATATTATAAACGGTGGAGTTTAACCATTGATACTTTTTGACCGAGACCGTGTTTACACAATGTAACGACAGGGCGAATGGCGTAAAGTTAGTTATTATACACCGTAACCTAATACATGCATTTCGTTACGATTATACTCGCATTCCTATGTGCAGTTATTTGTTGACTAAAACACGGTGCCGATTGGATACGTACTGATGGAGTGTTTCTGCACCTAGCAGACGTAGATAGCAGCTAGTACTGAAGCACGCATGGCAGGTAATAGTTAATGATGTATGTACTTCAACGTCTTATCTTCCAGTTAGTCAAGATTGTTTTGGTTGTGTACAAACAGTGCGAAGTTTATTTTCATAATGATAGCGGGTTGTAAGTAAGTAGACCGGTATAACTAGAGATTTCAGATTAAAATAACTTTATATTTATAACATGTTATGACGATGTGGGTCACAAGTTATAACCGGGTGTTTCGTCTGCGCCACTATATTATTTATTGGTTATATACTTCTACATAGTCACGGAGGAAGACACTAAACGTTGTTGTTTTTTGTGTGATTTATTCATCAATGGAAGTTATAAAGGAGATGTTTGAATAGTAAGGGACTGATATTATTGTTGTAGGCAGACTAGCTTTAGATAGCAGAAACATGGCTTCAGCAGACGGACATGCCAGTGCTAGAAACGCTTGCTCGTGCAATTCAACGGATGACAAGTCGGCAAAAAAATCGTGTGCTCACTGTGCTAAACGCATCAATTCGGAGAGAGATGCTGCGAATGTTCCTGTCTTATCCACAGATAAATGTACGATCCATAAGGAAGAGGTACTGAACATATACTGCAGCGTACATGACGTCACCTGTTGTAGACTTTGTATCCAACTTAAGCACAGGTGAGTTGTTTTATATGTCTAATGTAAGGTATAACCTCTTTCACGGTGAAGCGAATGTAATTCTCCCCCTATCTCACTGTATAAAGTGTAATTTTCTCTCGCTGTATTAAGTGTAACTGTCTCTCTCTCCGTATCAAGTACAATTCTCTCCCTATCTCTCTCTGTATTAAGAGTAACTCTTTCTCTATATCATTCTGTATAAAGCGAAATTTTCTCTCGCTGTATTAAGTGTGACTCTCTCTCTCTCTCTGTATCAAGGCAATTCTCTCCCTATCTCTATCTGTATTAAGAGTAACTCTTTCTCTATATCATTCTGTATAATGCAAAATTTTCTCTCTGTATCAAGTGTCATTCACCCTAACAATATAATTATGTATAAAGTGTAATTTTCTCTCGCTGTATTAAGTGTAACTGTTTCTCTCTGTATTAAGTGTCATTCATCCTAAATATAATTCTGTATAAAAAGTATAGTTTTCTCTCGCTGTTTTAAGTGTAACTCTCTCTCTTCTCTCTCTCTCTCTCTCTCTCTCTCTCTCTCTCTCTCTCTGTATAAACGTAATTTCTCTCTCGCTGTATAAAGTATAACACTCTCTCTATCTCACTCTTTGTTCACTGTACATCGAATATAAGCGCTCTCTCTCTCTCTCTCTCTCTCTCTCTCTCTCTCTCATGTTTTTTTTTGCGCTCTCTCTCTCTCTCTCTTTATTAATGTCTTGTTGTCTGTTGGTCTCTCTCTCCATATATATGTGTGTGTCTCTCTCTCTCTCTCTCTCTCTCTCTCTCTCTCTCTCTCTCTCTCTCTCTCTCTCACTCTCGAATATTGTACCTTACACATGTATCACAACCTACCGACAGTCGATCAGTGCGTGGAAATATATATTAACACAATACAATGTTCGTTACTCGCTTAGTTTGCATAATACAACGTAATCTGATATCGTGATAAACACTCTTAGATGTGCCCATGAAAGAAATCTGTACTCGCTAGACTTTGGAAATTCATTTTCCTGTCATTGACAGAAAACAATTAAACAGCCATTTAAACTGTAGCTGGTTATACATTTATTAGCTGTGTATAGCATTTAAACATACGGAAACAGGTTTTGTTTGTGGAGGAAAACAACTGAGCATATGGGGGGGGGGGGGGCGGGGGGGGTTGTCTTGCTCCAGGGACACTTAACATAACTATGACGAAGGCTCGAACCCACTCATGGGACCGATGCTTTACAACTGGACCACCCGCTCCACGAAAGTAAATGGCAGTCTTTCTCACATTAGTTGTTGGATCGAAGTGGGTTTGGACCCACAACACCATTTTTGAAAAGAAAGCTATTTTGAAACGCGTGTTGGATCACACGGCCGCGAAATTCTCTTTCAAAGTGGCAGTAATGCCTTAAATGCTCGGAGAAAAACATTTTTTTCTGAATGGGGTTTAACGCCATTTTTACCTCATTTCAGAGTTATGTGTTGTATATCAAGTGTTATTGATAGTGGAACCTCCAGATAATTACTGAGTAGGCAACCGTCCTTCCGCAAGTAACTGGCTTACTATTGTTTGTGGAGCAAGCGGGATTCAAACCTACGATCTTAGCGGTGAGAGGTTAGTGATCTTGACGGCGTGTTAAATCAGCTAGCCAAGCGCTTTAGACCACACGGCCACAGAGGACCCTTGGAGAATAACAAATATCAATATATTAATAAGCGATAAGAATAAAAGTTTAGTGAAAAACAAGTTGAAGCTTATCGTGATTTATTACACATACACATTTGAACTGTCATTGAAAGTAATGTTGGAGTGGTAGAACAAAAATGAGCAAATTATGACAATTCAAGGACCTTAAAGCAGACCATATACCTGGTAAAGTCACGTTTAGAGCCAATGAATCATTTGTATAAGTTTAGTTACGCGCAGTATTAACAAGATGGCTATTTGAAGGTCACATGTACGCCGCCGGCAAAAGTCAACTTCAAGCATTTTGGTGAAACAATTGACACATGTTTTGAAGGCAGAATCACTTATGTTACAGCAAGTCTAAGGAGAGATTGTTATTTTTTGTTAATAATAGTAGGTATATAAACATAATATTGCCTGCTTTCGGCTTGTGGTTCGTCGCACGGAATTTTAGCTGTATTTAAAGGGAGAATGTCTGGGGGAAATCGCAAAAAAGTAAAACATTTATAAAAATAAATAAAAAGCATCTTATTATCATTTATAAATAATATTCGAATGGTAATCCACCAAAACGTGACTAAATCGATAGTCAAATTGGAGTAGTAAACTTGAAATGAAATCCCCATTCTAAAAATAGACAGCACTCAATACTGCTAGATGACATTCGTATGGTCATTCGGACTCTAAGATCTAATTGAAATCAACATGAAATTACGTGACTCATTTATATGTTGCAGATTCAAGCGTGAAATTTATTTAGTTAGGAAAACCCTTTTCAATATGTTATTTTGACATGTTTAAGTAGATATCCTTTTTGGCAATACGGGGTCAGTGAGTATATATAGGCATGCTGGGAACCTATATTGAACAAAACATTTTTGAGTCAACAAAAATTGAAACATTCTGATTATTATATTCTCTTTTCTATTGCTCAAAAAGGAAGACATGCATGAGCTAGTACAGTACTTCCACTTATCGTGGCGGTAGTGCAGTGGATATATTGTTGGCCGAACAATTGACAACACTCAATACCGGAAGAGAGCGATTAATAAAAGCTCTTAGCTATTAGTAATCGAGCTAAAATAAGTTATAATTAGTACAAGATAAAATAAACGTGGGTTCTGGCCGAACCTAAAATCTATTTTCGATTATATCTCCAAAAATGAACAAAAAATGGGTCATTCGTGGCCAGTTACTTAAGGCACTGTCTCATGACCGCTAACCGATCCGAGCCGAGCTCGTTTGTTCATAAAAACAACGATGTGTTAGAAAGTTAGGGTCAGTTAAGTTCGGATAAACAGTGGTTCTGCTTCAGTAAAACAGGATGTATATATACCGCAGCGGTGGTCTAGTGGTAGAGAGTCCGCATCACACGCGGAAGGTCGTGGGTTCTATCCGCGTCCGGGTCATACCAAAGACATGAAAAAATGGTACTAGAAGCTTCCTCACTTGGCGCTCAGCAATTAGAGGGCCTGGTCGTCTCAGTGTCAGTATAATGTGACTTGGTGGGGTATCGAACCATGTGTCTGGGGCATCATACCTCAGTGTAGCAGCGCTTAGAATACAGTCTGAAGTAGGCACGATCGCTGTATAACTGACATTTTTTGAAAGCAACGCTAAACAACAACAAGGATGTGAAACATATGTGATCTAAAAAATGTTCAAATCCAAGAAAACGATAGTATATAATTTGCCCACATCATGTAAATTTTACCACAAAAGGTATGACATATAATATCCTGGATAACAAAACTAAATTTTACAAATACAGTACAAAACATTGACACAGCTATAATAATAATACACCTGGTCTCTAATGACGACTGGAGTGTTTTCTATTAAAGTATATATATACATATGCAAGAAACATTTCCTTTTATGTGTACCATGTTACCTTATATCTGTTATTTTTTCAGTTTTTCTCAAATTCAAGTCCTAGATGGCCTTCACGTTCATTCCCTTACAAGCTGCATAATTGATTGTTATGGATCGCCATTTTCATAATTCTATTCACAAAGACTCGTTAAAACCTGACAGAAATAATTGAGTTGAACGTTTATACAAACTATTCGTGAATTTGAAATATACAATCATAAAACACAAGAAATGTGTTCATTGGACACGGATTCTCCTGCAATATTTTAGTAAATTCTAAATTGAATTGATAACTCCTGTAAATTTTGACTGACGTTGACAAAGATTGAACTGGATCTGTATTTTGCACAAAAACTGTTACTCAAATACATGACCTTTTCAAGAGACATTGATTGGAAACTATTATTTTACCAATAAAATAAATCGAAAAAGGACCATAACTTCTGCAAAAAAATACCGACGTTGACCAATTCCGAACTTTACCTGTATTGTATGATAATATATATATACACCCCAAATATAACTTAATTATATTAACCATTTCGAAATTGATTTTGAAACCAAAAGTTTACCAAAGATTAAGTCGAAAAGGGGCCATAACTCTTGCAAATATTTACTGATATTAATTAATATCAAACTTGGCCTGCATTGTATTATTGTACAGATACACACCAAACACAAATGTAAAACATTTCAGAAGTAATTCATCGGAATTAAATTTGACACTCCGACGAACTGACGGACAGTGGTAACACTTGTAAGATTCAATGAAACAATTTGGATAGCTCAGATTTTATTTTAGACATAATTATGCCCCTTTTATTACTTGAAACATTTGATTGAATTTTAAAGTAAACCCATATATCAGTTACTACCAGTCACACACCAGTACACATATGTTTATACTGCCATTAAGAAGACTGAGTGGAAAATGTGAGGTAGTATTATAACCCCATTAATACTCAGAAAATTTGGCTAAAGTTTACATCTCGGTAAATACTGGCCATGCATCAATGAAATCACAACTGTATCCACCACTACCATTAGGGACACCAAGTGGGACAGAAATATTGTCATAAATTTGAGTAAAATGTTCAGAAACCTACTCTCAAAAAATACTATTGGGATTGAAAACTGACCGCTGTATTCAATATAAAAGATGACCGCGGCGTGTTTTAGTGGTAGAGCGTCCGCCTCGCATGCGGAAGGTCGTGGGTTCAGTCCCCGGCCTGGTCATACCAAAAACTTTAAAAATGGTACTAGAAGCTTCCTTGCTTGACGCTCAGCATTTAGAGGAGAGTTCTAGGTCTGGTCGGCCCGGTGTCAGTATACTGTGACTGGGTGGGGTATCATACCATGCGTATGCGGCATGATACTCCAGCGTGACAGCGCTTAGAATACTGTCTCAAGTAGACACCGTCGCGATATGACTGAAACATTGTTGAAAGCGACGCTAAACACCATACAACAACAACAACAAAATCAATATAAAAGACAAAACCCCAATGGAACAAGTGTCATAACAGTGACTTCAATTTAATTTAAAAGTTTTTCCCATTTTAGACTTTGAATTATTGAATATTTATCGTCATTTTTATGCCACCGAGGGCTAACAGACGATCAGTTAACCTAACTACTGTTCCCTGGGATCCTGAATGGTTAACGAGTATTCGAATACACCCCAACTTTGCAAATAACTGATACCTTTCCCACTTGAGTCAGCGGTGAGACACAATGTTGTATATCAACCAGACGGGGACGGGGATTCGAACTCACAACCCCTGGATTGATAGACGCGTTATCCAATGAGCTATTCAGTCCCGGCTTTAAGAATTGGAACATTGGATTCTATTTTAATAGCATGCTTCACATTGCGTAGATCTCAGTCATGCGATAGCTATTATTTAAGAAGTCGAGCGCGTTGTCCTCTGACAGCACTTGTTATAACTGCATATAGACGTGTCGTTTTAAAGTGGTCCGGAAGGACTTTGCAGCGGTCTGCTTTAGTTTTAATTGACTGTGTTTAAACATGCATTGGAAGTTAGCCGCCAACACAAGTGGACATTCTAGTATTCTATAGTCTTACAACCTATGTTTTGTCGAACATAACATGAACTAGGACAAAAAGTAGACTAAATACAGAATTTCCAATGACACACTATAGAACATCCGTCGTTGATATACATAATTTGAAGCCTATTAAATACGAATTATTGTGTTGATTCAACAACTAAAGTAGTACGTATTGCCTTACTAATTGTAAACCATACCGCGGAGTAATATAATCTGTCTCGTTTGTAAATGTGCTAATTTATTGGCGTGAATGCATAATGGCATGTCAGATGTTGCAGTATTCAATATCTTCGATTTTGTTTTCAATTTCATACACTTCTATTGTATATTGCTTAAAATATTTCTATTCTATATGTGCTCATTTGCATTTGAATATTCTCGATTTATATTGTATACAGTTCCATTTCTATTCTACGATTTTATATTAGTATTTGATAACTTTTATTTCCATTTCATATTCATTGTTTTATGTATCTGTATGTAATATAACATTTTATATTGTTCTTTTTGTATTGTATTCTTAACATATTCAAACAATTAACACTATAAATCAAGATTTATTAACTATAAATCAGCAAGTAAAGAACATAAAGAGATTAACAATTCTAGGTGTCTTAGAAACTTTTTGCATTGAAGAGTCTTCCTCTGTCAATGAAACTGGAAGCCAAATATTTTCTGCAATGTGTGAAAAATGCCGTTCAAACCCATAAAAATGACTACCCTGTATTCCTTGCGTAAGGAGTACCACACTATGGAAAGCCAATGTGGTCAAATTCTTATGATTAATTACAAACAATCACTTGGATATGATTATGTTTAATCCTTTATCAATGATTACTTTAAACTTTTTAATGCCAACTGCCTGACATTAAGGATTTTTAAGCATATTCAAATAAACTTTTAAGCAAGGCTAATTTTGACCCCGTTGGCTTTCCTTACCGGCCGAGACTATGGTTACTTATCTCTAATTAAACGATTATATATCAAATATATAAAAACTTGTCCTCCATATTCATTGACACCTCCTATCACAGCTGACTCGTTTTTAAACGTCTGTCCTTGATACGATTATACCACGACACCAAGTCCTAAATCACGATGCATCGTTTTCTTTAATACACAGTCATTGTCGGTGTAGGCATTCCGCTGACGTGTCGTTTTCATAACGGTATTTTGTAAATGTCAACAGCTGGTACTACTCTCGACAAATATGATCCTTTCAGCTGTATTGGTTTCCATTTTAGTCTTGTAAAATAAGATTTTTAACGAGAGCGATTGTCATGTTTAACATGAACGGTGTAGTAAACCGATAAACCGAACCCATGTTGAGTCTAACATCGAGATCAGTAAATGTTAAAGGGGCACACGGAAATCTTGCGCATAAATTGCCAGGTCTTTTTTGTAAATTTATTAATTTATTAATTTTACATCGATTGTGAAACAAGTTCTTACAACTTAGACAATTCACGCCCAAACTCTTCCTGAGTAGAACTAGTACTTAGAATACGCGGATAAAGTGTCTTGCTCAAGGACACCACACATAGCCGTAATAGAGGAACGAACGAACTGATGGCCCCCACGAACATGGGTCCGATGCCTTATCAATAGTACCAAGCACTCCACTAAATATTAGTCAATGTTTTTGTAAAGCATTTTTGTCTTCATGATATAAATGTGAAATAGACATACTCTTGTATGCATTAGAACTAGGACCAATACTTCGTTGGCTCTTCGGCAAGGGACAGAACTCTGGTACATTACTTGTATCATTTTCGCAGACGTGTACTCCTTTCTGACATAAAGTGTTCAATACATATTCAAATGTCACCAGTTTTATCGGAATGAAAAAAAAATCTACAAAAAATAACAGATGCATGTAGTATAATTTGTAAAAATCATCCTTTTTCAAATCAAATGTAACGCCACTGCATTTATAACAAAAACTATTCATACTCGCTTAAATAGTAACGCTTGAATATGATAGTACATCACTATTTATTGTAAATGTCAAATTTATATATAACCGTGATTAAAATTAATTCCAACGTTGTCGTGTGTCCCTTTTACAAGTGTTGCAAACTTGTCAAGTTTGTCGATTGGTAAATGATTACTCGACATGCAACACATGCAACATTACAAACAATGTTATATGCAGACCGATCAAGTACAGATGTTGCCTTCAATTGAAAGTTTATAAAACGTTAGTTTGTCTAACAACAAATCCTCCTTTCAACAAACAGAGGTTGTGTTTCAAGTTAACAATGTCAACACTTCATGTGACTTAGTCAACATTGAAATATTTATACAGTGAAACTTTTGTAAAATAGTAAAAGATAAAAGCAGTTTTCCCAAAAAGAAAATCCACGTAATGTGTATCACATGCATATTGACAGTATAACACGCAGTAAGATGTTAACATAGTTAACCACATTCTGGTCGTAGTCTACAAGTACCAAGGGCGGTTAACCTTACCGCGCTTTCCTGGGTTCCTGGAAGGTTGACCGGTACTCGAGCACACACATATCCACAGATAGCTGATGACTTTACCACTTTAAATCAACTGTGAGAGACGAATGACAATGAGACGTAATGTCGTATGTCAATAATCACGGAGACTGTCGCCGGACGGGGATTCGAATTCAACCCCTAGATTGATAGTTAGACGCGCTACCGACTGAGCTAATCGGTCCTGGCCAAATTGGAATGTAATATACTTATTTAAGATATGAAAAAAAAAAAGATACCTTAGTTTTAACCCAATTTTTAGGTTTCTGCTAAGTTTGGTGAGTTTTTGTGAAACTTTGCTCGCTATGAAAAATATCTATTAACCGATGGTCTCTTTGTAAAGGACAACTTGCCGCTGGTACTGTTACTGTATTGTTACTGTACCAGTGACTGTCGGCGTTACATACACACAACACATCAAGTCAGGAACTTAAAAGGAGATATTAAACCTACGTGCACGCAGGGAAAACATCAAAGTAAGGCTGTTGGGGCACAACCACCATTGTTATGGCCACGAACCGAGTAACATGCTCTGATGATAAATTAAAGCCTTTATAAAAAGATGAAAGAAGATAGTTATATATCTAAAGTAACATTATATTTCGCGATGAACTTGGATTGAACTTACCGTTAATATAATTATTGAATGGCGCGGAGTTAAAAATCTGGAATATGTAAAGATGACAACAATATGTTAAATAAATAGATTTTTTTAAATATTTAGGTAAAACATTTGATGATGTTTGTCATGAATCGAAAAGAATTTATTGATTTTAGATCTAAAAATATGAAAATCGAAATTTAGAGTGCTTTTCTTTTTACAAATTCCGCAGCCTTGTCGGTACATTTCAGTAAAAAGTCAGGTGTCGTAAGCTCAGTCAATAGCGCATCTGATTATCTGTCTAGAGGTTCCGAGTTCGAATCCGTAGCCCTGCCCGGTCAGTCTCTGTGATATTCGATATTGTGTTATCATTGCCAATCGTCTACCACAGCTGACAACGGTGAGAAAGTTATCAGTTAAATATGGAGGTGGTAGTGCTTGAGGACTGGTCAACATTCAAGGACCCCAGAAAATAAAGTGTAGGTTGACTTATCGTCTATAAGCCAACGCTGCCATTAAATGACGCCAAATATCCAAACAAACAAACCTAAAAAAAAACAGAGTACATTAATAGCAATACCATTATTAAGTGTACTGTATTTAGTTAAAAGTTGAACCACAAAAGATGGGTTCTCCGCGACTGAGTGGTTTAAGGTGCCATTTTAATACCATTAACCTCTCGCCGCTATTGTCGTAGGTTCGAGACCCGCTCACTCCAAAAAGTTTATGTGAGAAAGTTTGCCAATTACTTTCGGAAGGACGGTGGTCCCCCACGATTTATTCTTACTCCACCAATAAAATTTGATATGCCATATATAACCTGAAATGTGTAAAAATGGCGTTAAATTCCATTCAAAAAGAAAAAGAGGTCACAATTTAAAACCAATTATTAATGTGTCCATAAACGATCGATGTCTGTTTGTTTCTGAAATTCTTCACATGCATCTGTTTTAATCGTTAATTCAGCGGTTTTTAAACTCAATTCCTCCTTCATATGATTTTCATCTGTATTCATGGGTTTAAAATATATTCCCCTCTCGGTATTGATTACTGTTGATATTTCTCTGAAAGGATATTGTAATTACAATATATAAATCAAAATCATTACGGTTAAACACATTATTTTTGTGTTTTTTTGCGCAAATTTTAACCATTGTGTATTCAAAGATTTCGCTAAAAATACAATCATGTCCACTGTCCGAATGTTTGCTATATCCGAAAGCATGTCAATTCAACGAAGATCATTTCAGATGATTATAAATTCTTTTCAGACTTTATGTAATAGGTCAAACGGGAGTTACATGTTCTTGTTTATAAACAAAGGGAAATGTTTGCGTTAATTATTATACATTAATATAAAGTTGTCAAAGTTTACAAAAACTGTGTATTATGAATTTCAAAATGAAAGTTGGTATTTAATTTCCAGTATTATGTTAATTGGTAGATAAGAACAGCTGCTAGATGTAATAGAATAAACCTGACTAAATCGTTACACTGAAAAGGGGTCCCTCATTTCTTCTCATATTTACATTTCATTGATTTTTTCTTTCATCCAAAATTTGTAAAAACTGACGTGGATTGTGTGTCTGCCATCAGACACAAACAACGAAACACAGCAGTATCTAGCATTACTTCTACCACCTGTAGCCATTATCACGGTCATTTTGTTTGCTCACCAAACCTTGTTCTGATTATGAAATGAACAATATGAGAGGAATTGTTCAAGTTTATTCATATCCCCTGTGATATAAGTACCTACATATACTGTATATAAAAGTATCAAACTGCGATATTGCATTTTCGCGAAAGTTTTACGATATACAATGATAACCTTTGTAATATGTACTGGTATTGTTGATATTGATTCTTGCAGACTTGAAACTAGCATGATTATATTCTATTACAGGTCATGTCGGGCCGTGCAAAACATACAAGCAAAAAACCAAAGAAACAGTTACGGTATTGTCCACGATCTTTACAATGTCAAGCTGAGCCATGATAAAGAAACGTGTGACATAATGGGTATATGCCTGATGGATAACGGCTATATGGTGATATCGGACGATGATAACAATAATTTGAAACTCCTTAACCAAGACTTTGAAGTGATTGACGTGTGCGCCATGCCGTGTCTGCCATGGGGCGTGTGTTCTACTGGACATTACGAAATTGCAGTTGCACTTGACAATGACAAGAAAATACAATTTTTATCAACAAATGGAAATACTTTGACCCCCACGAGGTCATTCAAAGTGGGTTTGAACTGTCGATACTTGGTATTCAGCCACGGTGAATTATTTGTCACGTGTTTAGGTTATGAGAGCCACCAAGCGCAGGTTCGTGTGTACAACTTGTCAGGTAACCACGTTCGCACAATCCAAAATGACGCGACAGGAAAGCCAATATTTTCAGAACCGTTGGGTATTGCTGCAAGTAACGACGAAACCAACATTCATGTTACGGATGTAATCAAAGGTGTTATCACCGTCAACCGAAACGGTCAGCTAATTTCTACAATATTAGATCCATCTATCAAATATGCATGGGGAATCTGTGTGTGGGAGGACGATAGACTGTTTGTTACCGGTTACAAGTCAAACAACATCGTTAACATAGACACCAAGAAAAAGAAAGTGGTCACCATTCTGGCGGAGAAGGACGGGATATATTTACCAAAAGTGTTGCGTTGCGATAAGGCCAACTCCCGTCTGATTTGTTCCTTGGATACTACAGATGATCTTGCAGTCTATAACCTAAGTAAAAAGTAATCTTATTGCTGTATTGAGATTCAGTAATTTTCTTTTGTAACTCTCTTAGAGCTGTTTTAATTTATTTTCTTCTCATTTGTATACTGTTTATTCACTGACGTTCTGTTATTTCTACTATTACGTCTGTGTTACGTTCAGCGAGCTTTAACCAAAGAAAAGGTATTCTTTATCCTTTGGTCGTCGTACAGGATACTTTATTCGAAATTTTGCGGATTTAGATAAAAACTTTATCGACATTATCCTATGACGGCAATCAATAAGCAAATGTTTAATATTACCTCGTAGACTGCTTGTTGAGTAGAACAAAATTCCATATATATTTTCATTGTGTCAGTCTCTTTAAATGTACGTGTGTGTTTCGTCCTCGTCAAATATCCAAAGACTGAATATAATTATGTAGTTAAAAGGTAACATTATATCTAAAATATCTACCGTATCTTTATTATGCAACAAATGAATTGCATAAATATTTTATATCGACACGGCAATGATCATTACATCTGTTAACAAAAAATCGTACGAGGAAAGTATCACATAGATTACGATGCAGGAGACATGACATATTTCTTATATCAACCGAATCATCGCTAGGTGTTTTCCTTATAAGTCGACTCTCGAACGTAAATTGACGAAGTACTTTCAGACTTGCCCGAATATATAAATGACGTCGATTTTTTATTGTAAAATGACGTTCTTTTGAGACGTTACGTCATATGATGACTCACGGAAACAAATATGCCCGATTTTTCTTGGTTTTTTTTAATGAGTTATGTGATATAACGAAACTTACATTCGTGCTCATTTATTATTGAATTTATTAAACTCGTTCGGAAAAAATTATATAATGCTCGGCAGAGTCTTGCATAATATTTTTATCCTCCTCGTTTAATAAATTCAAATATAAATAGGCACGAATTTAAGATCCTCTATATACCATTTGATACCTTATTTTTTAAACTTATTTCTTTTTTTTATTTATTTTATTATAAAACTAATGGTGCTACCGCAATTTTGAAAATATGAATAAAAACAATTCGATTTTTCCTTCGATATTTGTCTATCATTATAATTTAACATTTTTTTACACTGTCCTTAAAATCGAAAGTAATTAAGTTTATACTAATTTATTAAGCTCAATTGCGATACAAGCTCAGAGCTTACATGAACCGCTTTCGAGTCCGCTTCCTGGGTCGAAACCACAATTCTGACGTGAGCGATCAACACTTTCCACTATACTACCGCCACGCCATGCTCGTAACCAGAACAAAAGCTAAATTGCTAATTTATTTTAGCTTGAATACGATTAAAGCTCAGAGCTAACGTGAACCACTCTCCAGTCCGCTTCGTGAGTAGAAGCAGTATTGAGTGTTGTTTTATGAGAAGCATCGGGTCGAGCGGGGAATCGAACCCGCAACCTCAAGGCGTGAGCTGCCAACACTCTGTCCATTACATTACATTACATTACAGTCACGCCATGCTCGTGTCCAGAACAAAAACTAGGCTGAATGTCAACATGCATGTTTTCCAATCTCATATTATTTGTAAATCGAAAATATATAACAGTTGCCATGTCTCTTTAAGCTCTTCAACAGTGCGTACTAGGGTTCTAATCTAATTTAATAATATTTTATTGCAATTTTTTACATGTTTAAAACATCAATTTGTAGTACCAATAACCTGATATAGAGTTAATAACGAAACTCGACTTACTTATTCATATGTAACAAACTTGTATGTTTTAAATTATTCATCCACAAGGCAGACGATGCACTCGTGTAACATTCGTTAATAACACAAATATGTTCTGGTTTTTTTTAAGGTCCGGTCCTGTAGACAAATCAAATCCGATCGCGGTCGATGCTCCAGTTGTAAAGGTGTTTACTGTTGAAGATCAGCGCAAAGTTAATATTAGTCATGATAAAGAAACGTGTGACATAATGGGTATATGCCTGATGGATAACGGCTATATGGTGATATCGGACGATGATAACAACAATTTGAAACTCCTTAACCCAGACTTGAAAGTGATTGACGTGTGCGCCATGCCGTGTCTGCCATGGGGCGTGTGTTCTACTGGAGATAACGAAATTGCAGTTGCACTTGACAATGATAAGAAAATACAATTTTTATCAACAACTGGAAATACTTTGACCCCCACGAGGTCATTCAAAGTGGGTTTGAACTGTCGATACCTAGTATTCAGCCACGGTGAATTATTTGTCACGTGTTTAGGTTATGAGAGCCACCAAGCGCAGGTTCGTGTGTACAACTTGTCAGGTAACCACGTTCGCACAATCCAAAATGACGCGTCAGGAAAGCCAATATTTTCAGAACCGTTGGGTATTGCTGCAAGTAACGATGGAACCAACCTCTATGTTACCGATGTCAACAAAGGTGTCATTACCGTGAACAGACTGGGCCAACACATTTCAACATTCTCAGATCCCACATTGAAATACGCATGGGGCATCTGCGTATGGAAAGATGACAGTCTGTTTATTTCCGGTTACAAATCGAACAACATCATTAACATCGATATCAGCAAGCAGAAGAAGACATGCATCGTGCTTTCCGACAAAGACGGGATATATTTACCAAAGGTGCTGTGTGACGATAAGACAAGCTCTCATCTCATTTGTTCCATGGATACAACAGATGAAATTTCGTTTTTCAAACTGAGGAAAATGTAAAACCTAATTGACCTTAACAAAACTCCAATTGTTATATCCGGAAGTGATTATAGTTGCATTTTCCATTGATGATTTTGTCATCAAACAAAACCTTCTGCTTGTACTTTTTGTTTTAAAAAGTGTAACTTTACAGTCCTTTCTTGACTTCATATAATCTGAAACCCACTTTAAGAAGTTACATGCCCTCGTATGTTGTTGTTTTTTGTGATATATAATTACAAAGACTTTTCCTGGGATCCTCTCAAAAATTTGCTAAATTGAATCCCCATTGGATATAATCTTGATTCCTTTCATTTGACATTTTATAACTGGGCTACGGACATAACATTCTTGTTATTGTACAATACAGAAGTAATATATTTTGAAAAATGTCTGCAATTCAAACAACTATTTTAAATTTCCGATGTAAACGGATTTTAGGTATTATAATAAGTGTAATTATATCTGTTATTATAATCATATGTGTTACTACTGCCACTATTTACTGCCGCTATTTACTACTGCCACTATTTACTACTGCCACTATTTACTAGGTTACTATTTACTACTGCCACTATTAACTACTGCCGCTATTTACTACGCCACTATTTACCACTGCCACTATTTACTTCTGCTGCTATTTACTTCTGCCACTATTTACTACTGCCACTATTTACTTCTGCCGCTATTTACTACGCCACTATTTACTTCTGCTGCTATTTACTACTGCCGCTATTTACTACTGCCGCTATTTACTACGCCACTATTTACTACTGCCACTATTTACTTCTGCTGCTATTTACTACTGCCACTATTTACTTCTGCTGCTATTTACTTCTGCCACTATTTACTACTGCCACTATTCACTACTGCCACTATTTACTACTGCCACTATTTACTAATGCCACTATTCACTACTGCCAATATTAACTACTGCCGCTATTAACTATGCCACTATTTACTTCTGCTGCTATTTACTACTATTTACTATGCCCTATTTACTTCTGCTGCTATTTACTACTGCCACTATTTACTACTGCCGCTATTTACTACGCCACTTTTTACTACTGCCACTATTTATAATCACCACCAATACTACTTGCTCGACTTTTAAACTGCCAATTTGACAACTTTCACTGTTAAATACTTTTGGTAGCCTGGTTTTGTATTATAATCACCAATTATAACATGTAATTTAATATGACACAGAGTTAGGGGAGTTAGGGGTAACTTGAAAATGAAGAAAGTGACATCAGTGCAGGAGGCATCAAAGTATTCAGTAAACAACCTGTAAAATAGGAATAATATCACTCGTGCTAAATATGTTGCATTTTCAAATCTCTTAATCTGTTGCGTTTTCATATATTGAGTATATTAACATAAATTTTACTTCCAATTACTATTTCCATTATTAGTGTTTCTATTACTACTAAAACTACTACTACTACTACTACTACTACCACTACCACTACCACTTCCACTACCACCACCACCACCACAACTTCTACTATCACTACTACTACTACTACTACTGCTACTACTACTACTATTACTACTACTACAACTGCTGCTGCTGCTACTGCTACTACTACTACTACTACCACTACTATTATTACTACTACAACTGCTGCTGCTGCTACTACTACTACTACTACTACTACTACTACTACTACTACTACTACTACTACTTCTACTATTACTACTTCTACTACTACTGCTGCTACTACTACTATAACTACTATTACTACTTCTGCTACTACTACTGCTGTTGCTACTACTACTACTTCTACTGTTACTGTTACTGCTGTTGTTTCTACTACTTCTGCTGCTACTACTACTTCTACTTCTACTACTGCTACTGCTGCTGCTGCTACTACTACTACTACTATGATTACTACTACACTTAAAGACATGAAAAGGCAGCATTTGAATAAACCCATGTAATTATGAGTTGTTGTGGTTTTTTATCCGGGTTTTTTTTGCCATCGAAAGGAATACAGTATAATAAATCAATCAGTTTTTGATGTTATGGGAACATTTGATTTATGGAAGAAAAAATATACATTGCATTCCTTCAAAGCACTTCGCCGTTACAATTCGCGAATATTCAATACTTGTTATATTCATCATCAGTGACTACTTTCCAATAGCAAGTAACCTTGCAATTTCCGAAACTTGAGGCATTTTAAATGATTTTGAAAACAAATTTCGGTCAGCGTTGAGCTGTTTAAGAAAATGTTATCGAGATATTTCATGAAAATTATTTTCTCGTCATGCGCACGTGCCAAACATGGATTGTGTCTATTAAATTAGAAAAAGTATATTAAGGCTCAAACATGTACTGTACTTGTGTAATATAGTTATATGCGCGAGAATTAGATAGTAGGGTTTGTAATAAAATATACTTTTCTAATAAAAGAAACTAAATTAATAATGAAAGTGTTGCGTAATCAAAGAATCTCCTATTTATTTTACATTGATAGTGAAAAAGTTCTTGCAATTTCGACACATCGAGCTATAAGCTTTTCCTGGCAGAACCAGTACTTAGTATATGCGGATAAGATGTTATACTTAAGGACACTACAGATATGCCTTTATTGCTACGGGGGCCCTTCAAGTTATGCTATATCACACGATCACTCACCAGTCACAGTTCCATCTAAGCAATTTGTTTTAGAAAATATTCCAATTATTTGTAGGTTGTGGTTCTGTTCGGATCTGTTTGGATCCATGTTCCTTCTCAATCAACAAAGCCTGATGAAATATTGTACATATAATGCGGGCACGTGGTCCAGTGGTCCTACTACCTTGATCTGCTAGTGAGAAGTTTGGTAAATCCTCGCTGATTTGTGATTCCACCTTGTTGATCATTATCTCAGTGCAGCACGTGGTCCAGTGGTCCTATTACCTTTATCTTCTAGTGAGAAGTGTGGTAAATCCTCGCTAATTTGTGATTCCACCTTGTTCATTATTATCTCAGTGCAGCACGTGGTCCAGTGGTCCTACTACCTTGATCTGCTAGTGAGAAGTGTGGTAAATCCTCGCTGATTTGTGATTCCACCTTGTTGATCATTATCTCAGTGCAGCACGTGGTCCAGTGGTCCTACTACCTTGATCTGCTAGTGAGAAGTGTGGTAAATCCTCGCTGATTTGTGATTCCACCTTGTTCATCATTATCTCAGTGCAGCACGTGGTCCAGTGGTCGTACTACCTTTATCTTCTAGTGAGAAGTGTGGTAAATCCTCGCTGATTTGTGATTCGACCTTGTTCATCATTATCTCAGTGCAGCACGTGGTCCAGTAGTCCTACTGCTTTGATCTGCTAGTGAGAAGTGCGGTAAATCCTCGCTGATTTGTGATTCGACCTATTCATCATTATCATAGTGCAGCACATGGTCCAGTGGTAAATCATCGGATCCAAGATTGATAGGTTATGGGTTCGATCATCCGCCACGACTATGTGTACTTTCCTTGAGTAAGACATTGTATTCCCATATACTTAATACTGGTTCCACGCACGAAGATTTCGAGTGTGATTTGCCAAAGCCGTACGAACTTGTTTCACAATCGATGTAAAAATAAGTTTACAAACAAAGATGTAAATTGTATTGGTTTCGAAAAAGCGCCAAACATCATTCAAAGTATACAACTTCATTGTACCATAATAACAACTGTTTCAATTAACAGCCAAATGCAACCACAATGATAAATACACATGCATGTATATATACGATTAAACGCTTAGTTATGGGGAGCCAGGTCAGTGATGACAAGAATAGGATCAATGTGGCTTATGCGTGAGGCTCAAGCGACAATTTGAGTAATATGATATAACTTTCTGAAACTCTGCATTTCTATGTAAATTTGTTAATGTTTTTTTGTTTTGCCTGTATGTTAATTTGTTGGGTTTTTTTTGCATGAAGAGTGAACCTGAAATCTTTGTTTTTGTTGGCGTTGGATAACCTATAATGTGTCGGCACGCTGTTAATCCCCATTTATTCATTCATTCATAATAGTTATATTCCGTATACATGTACATAATAATGAAAGTTTTACTGATGTAAACGGTTTCCCAGGGTAAAAATTAAATTTGCGTGGTCATGAAATGAACGTGTACTATTCCCCGATGGCAGTTAACTTTTTTTTTTAAATATTCAAAATGCAGATACCTTAGTGTTATGTTAGTAAAAATAATCAATCATGAATATGTATACGCACGAAACTGGATAGTCATCGGTATCACTGTTTTGATAGGAATCCAGGCAGCTAGTTTCGATACAAACTGATACCAAGAGTTAAACTCTTTTTATCTCGATATAATGTCAGTGACTTAACAAAGCACATACCTCATCAGGAGGGGGATTCTTTAGTTTTAAAGATATATAAAAAAGGATTTATTGACTGATTAATTGAATATTAAGCGCCATTTTATGCCATTGAAGGATAACAGACGATCAGTCAGCCTAACCACTGTTTCCTGGGATCCTAAACGGCAAACCAGATTCGAGCACACCCCATTTTCGCATGTAACTGATAACTTTCTAAATTGAATCACCGGTGAGAGACGAATGATTATGAGACACAATGTCGTATATCAATCATCACGGAGACTTTTGCCGGGCGGGGATTCAAACTCACGACCCCTGGATTGATAGTCAGATGCGTTACAGACTGAGCTAAAGGGGCCCTGCATAAAAGAAAGGAAAAGTGACATGGATACCTGTAAAGAGAAATGCAGTATCTCATGGTTTAGCTTTTTTTTTGTAGAATATATATATATATATATATATATATATGACCACTGAACCATTATCGTAACATATGTATAATATTAATTATTTATATTTCTGATACGTTCAGTAAATGAGTACCTTATTTAAAGCAGTGCATAATATAACAATGCACATAATAAAAAAAGTAAAATGATATATTTTTGGCCAATACTATACCGAAGTTACAAGTCTCGCTCAAAGAATTTAAAAGATTCCTTTGAAATATTTAAAAAACATAACTTATAAAAATATAATTTTATATAACAGGTTTTCATGGTTTTCATGGTGTTTAAATATGAAAGTCATGAATACATACAATATACATGTACTTGACGCACTGTCTATATGTTTTTGAATCAACAAAGGTTGCAATATACAACGGTACAACAATGTAGATATACTCGTATTAACACATTTTTTTGTCTGTTTCAAGACGCCATTTTTTATTTCCCATTCTTTTGGTTGTCATTACGCACTAAGTAATAGTAAAATAGTCCATATACGCGAGTGTAGGAGTGCAGTCCAGTGGTAGCATCGAATCTAAGACTGGAAGGTCGTTGGTTCGGTTCCCCGCTATTGCTATGTGTGGTGTCATTGAGACAATTTATACACTTATGCTTAGTACTGGTTTTACCCAGGACGATTTTTAACATGATTTGTTTCTAAGTTGTAAGAACTTGTTTCACAATCGATGTAAAATAAATAATCTCAAAACATTTAGTGAGTGAAATTTCAGGACATTTTACTTTTGGACATCCTGAAAATTCTCGAATGTTGGCGTTCATTCTTTTATGTATATATACACAATCATTATGTTTAGTTGAAACTTAATTGTTTTACACCGAACGTAAAACCAGTTGTTATACCTCGTGTGAAACTAGTTATAATCGAAGTAAAACAGCTAAGTTTAAACTAATGTAAGAATATTTTATATATAAAAAAAGAAAAACACCTTAAGCGATGTATAAAAAGACTTGCATACAACAGAGTTATAACCTTTCTTATCAAATATACTATTTTAAAAACTTCCAAACTTTTGTATGAAATATAATTTTTTTATAATATTTAATAAATTGTTTAGCAGCATATTTACATTTGTATATATGTTTATATCCTTAGCCGAGATATTTTGTAAATTACATACATAATGTAAATTACTATATCAATTTTGGTAGACACCTATATCTGTAAACAAAGCCATAAGCTTTCATATCCTTGACATTTGACGGATCGTCGTTCTCAAGGTAACCGAGCTGAAAACTTCCTCTACCACTGCCACTGACAATAGTATTCTGCTGGATTTATTCAGAATAAATTATTATGTCACCCGATCTAAATTAAAAACCTCGTTTCAGGAATATATTAATCCTGAGCTGACCCAACTGTGAACCTGTGTTCCCTTATTTGTTCAGCTGTGCAAGATACTTCGTTCTAATTCACTCTAGCTCCATTGCGAAGAAAGCTCAGAACTTAAAGAACCGCTGTCGAGTCCGCTTCCTTGGCAGAAATAGTACTGTTCGTTTGGAGACTGTTTATCGAACGGTTTAATAATTTTCTTACTAGATTAATTGAATATTTAGCGTCATTTTTATGCCATCGAAGGTAAACAGACGATCAGTTAACCTAACCACTGTTTCCTGGGATACTGAAAGGTAAACCAGTACTAAGCACACCCCATCTCCGCAAGTAACTGATAACTTTCCCTCTTGAATCAGCGGTGAGAGACGAATGATAATGAGACACAGTGTCTTATATCAATCATCACAGAGACTGTTGCCGGGTGGAGATTCGAACTCACGACCCCTGGATTGATAGTCAGACGCGTAACTGACTGAGCTAATCGGGTCTTGCTTTTCTTACTAGAGTTAGATAACTGTTTCGAACTTATATTTGCAATATTGTAAGCAATCCCGTTTCGAACACACATCTGCTAAGCGCTAGAACAAATTGCATAAGCACAGGAAACTTTGACGTTTTACAGATGTAGTTTGGTATGCAAGAGAGATAAATATAGACGGAGTAACAGAACTTATCCATCAAAACGCCCGACGTTTGGTAAAGCTTGGGATCTGAAGCAAAATAAGATGGCCACGGGTCGAATGGAATAGTTGCATTGCGTTTTGTGCTCATTGAAACCAGGACAATGACAGTGTTCATGATTTCAATTTATTTGATATGGTTAATAACGAAATGGAAATACTTTTAAAGGAGCCCACATGGATTCATAAACTGGGTACAGTTTTTTTCCGCGAGGCCTTATTCCAAATTGCTGTACCCTGAGTATTGTTTTTTCTTTCGGGGGTATGGTTGCTTTTATATCAAGTGGATTGCTTAAATAGTTTCGACTGCCATTTTCCTGTAGCTTGTGTAATTTTACCATCAAGGAATATATAGTTATAACTGGTATTTGTGAGGTTTTTTTCGTTCAAAAAGCATTATATATTATATTTATTATACCCCCGACAAACGAAGTTTGAGGGGGTATATTGGAGTCACCCTGTGGTCGGTCTGTCGGTCTGTCGGTCGGTCTGTCCGTTGCAATTTTCCTTGTCCGGAGCATCACTTGAAAAGTACTGGATGGAATTTCATCAAACGTCATACAATGGTAGAATATAATGAGAGGAAGTGCAGTGTACAAGAAACATAACTCTATTCTTGCTAATTACAGAGTTATTGCCCTTTGATATTTTTTGTTGTCCGGAGCATAACTTGAAAAGTACCGGATGGAATTTCATCAAGCTTCATACAATGGTAGAATATAATGAGAGGAAGTGCAGTGTACAAGAAACATAACTCTATTCTTGCTAATTACAGAGTTATTGCCCTTTGATATATTTCCCTTGTCCGGAGTATAACTTTTAAAGTACTGGATGGAATTTCATCAAACTTTATACAATGGTAGAATATAATGACAGGAAGTGCAGTGTACAGGAAACATAACTATATTCTTGCTAATTACAGAGTTATTGCCCTTTGATATATTTCCCTTGTCCTGAGCATTACTTTTAAAGTACTGGATGGAATTTCATCAAACTTCATACAATGGTAGAATATAGGAAGTGCAGTGTACAGGAAACATAACATTTATTGATTGTCATGAAAGCTTGTACAATGCACAATAATTAAAAAGACCGTTTTTAATTTAAACAAAACCATAAAAAAATTAACAATACAAAAAACTCAATCCATAACATTCTCTTTTATTAAGTTTTTTTTTTGTCTGGAGCATGACTTTAAAACTATTGGATATAATTTAATAAAACTTCATACAATGGTAAACCATTTTCTGTCATGGCGGCGTTCGGGGGTATTCATCACCTTCAGTGATAGCTGTAGTTTTATCCTGTTTACATGTTGATATATTTTATTGATGTTCATGTGCACTGTAATGCTCAGAAGGTGGTGCACTTGTGGATGTCACGAGGTAGGTGGTGCACTTGTGGATGTCACGAGGTAGGTGGTGCACTTGTGGATGTCACGAGGTAGGTTGTGCACTTGTGGATGTCACGAGATAGGTTGTGCACTTGTGGATGTCACGAGATAGGTTGTGCACTTGTGGATGTCACGAGATAGGTTGTGCTCTTGTGGATGTAACGAGATAGGTGGGTGCACTTGTGGATGTCACGAGGTAGGTGGTGCACTTGTGGATGCCACGATATAGGTGGGTGCATTTGTGGATGTCACGAGGTAGGTTGTGCACTTGTGAATGTCACGAGAAAGGTTGTGCACTTGTGGATGTCACGAGATAGGTGGGTGCACTTGTGGATGTCACGAGATAGGTGGGTGCACTTGTGGATGTCACGAGGTAGATGGTGCATTTGTGGATGTCATGAGGTAGGTGGGTGCACTTGTGGATGTCACGAGGTAGGTAGTGCACTTGTGGATGTAACGAGGTAGGTGGGAGGCTTGTTGATGTCACAAGGTAGGTAGTGCACTTGTGAATGTCAGGAGATAGGTGGGTGCACTTGTGCATGTCACGAGGTAGATGGTGCATTGGTGGATGTCATGAGGAAGGTGGGTGCACTTGTGGATGTCACGAGGTAGGTTGGTGCACTTGTGGATGTCACGAGGTAAGTGAGTGCACTTGCGGATTTCACGAGTTAGGTGGTGCACTTGCGGATGTCACGAGGTAGGTGATGCACTTGGGGATGTCACGAGGTAGGTGGGTGTACTTGTGGATGTCACGAGGTAAGTGGTGCATTTGTGGATGTCACGAGGTAGGTGGTGCACTTGTGGATGTCACAAGGTAGGTGGTGCACTTGTGGATGTCACGAGGTAGGTGGGTGCACTTATGGATGTCACGAGGTAAGTGGTGCACTTGTGGATGTCACGAGGTAGGTGGGTGAACTTGTGGATGTCTAGAGGTAGGTTGTGCACTGATGGATGTCACGAGGTAGGTGGTGCACTTGTGGATGTCACGAGGTAGGTGGTGCACTTGTGGATGTCACGCGGTAGATTGGTGCACTTGTGGATGTCACGAGGTAGGTTGTGTACTTGTAGTTGTCACGAAGTAGGTGGTGCACTTGTGGATATCACGAGGTAGGTGGTGCACTTGCGGATGTCACGAGGTAGGTGGTGCACTTGCGGATGTCACGAGATAGGTGGGTGCACTTGCGGATGTCACGAGGTAGGTGGTGCACTTGTGGATGTCACGAGGTAGGTATGAGCACTTGTGGATATCACGAGGTAGGTTGTGCACTTGTAGATATCACGAGATAGGTAGGTCGGTTAAGAAGAGCAGACAATTTGCTCGCGGTGATGAAAATACCTATGTGCAGCGCTCCCAGTTTCAGTTAAGTAAAACCTAATTAAGACGGTTTTAATAGCAAGAGGGAATTGCCAAATCATTGAATTTTTAGATATGTATTTTATTCAAATCAGTGATTACACCAGATGTTGCCTATAAACTGATAACAGCTTTTGAAGCTGAAACTTATGTGATGGTTACGTTGTATTTGGAGAGTGGGACAATTTTTTTATTTTAAAATGTTGTTCAATCGTTCATTCTCTACATCTTTGGAATATATAGACCACCGTACTCGGAGAGACATCCTGTGACTCAAGCTATGTTCATGACAGAATTCACTGAGTTTCTTGAACAAATAAAAAACAAATCTGAGTCTCAGGTGCTGTTAGGTGACTTTAACATCCACATGAACAATAAGTCAGATTGCTACACCAAACAATTCCAGCAGTGTTTGAAATCCTATGGACTGGTACAACATGTCAATGCTCCAACTCACTCTGGTTAGAAGACAAACGTGTGAATGTCTCAGAACCTGTGTCAGACTATTACATCTCCGACCACTGCTTTGTCAGTTGTAATGTTTAACAGTGTCGTCCTCCTCTGGTCAGGAAAGAAATCAAATCTCGCAATTGGAAATCTGTATCCAGCGACGTCTTACATACAGATTTCGGAGAATTAAACAACATTGTAGCGAACTCGTCCAATGTCAATGATCTCGTGTCTGAATTTACAAGAATCACGTCAGACATTGTCCACAAATATGCCCGTCTGAAGGAAAGAACTATTCTCTGTGGACCAACCGTTCCATGGTACTCGGCGTACTTAAAACAGCTGAAACAGTACAAACGATCAATAGAGAAAATCTTTATGAATGACAAATCTGACCTGTCAAAGAAAGTCTATAGTGGTGTAAGAAACATATATAGTGCTGAACTTTCTAGGGCCAAGGATGAGTACTATCAGACCAAGATTGGAGAAGCAGAAGGAAATATCAAGAAGCTATATGCTGTAACATCACATTTACTGGGAAGGTCGAAGGGCAATCCGCTCCCATTACACAAAAGTGCAGTATCTTTGGCAAATGACTTCTGACGATACTTTGCCGATAAAATAATTAAGTTGAGAAATGATCTTGACAATATACCAATTGAAACACCCTGAAATTGTGGTTCTTCCTACTCGAATCCACCTGTTAACACAATGTCATTTACTGCGTTCAAACCACTCTCCGAAAATGATATTTTGAAACTTGTTTATGCATCAAAATCGAAATGTGAACTTGATGTGATTCCAACTTCAAAATTAAAGGAGCATTTTTCACAACTTGCTCCCGTTATGACAGAAATTGTAAATCGATCACTGCTATCTGGTGTGTTTCCTGAGGAGTGGAAAAGTGCCGTGGTTAAACCTTTGTTGAAGAAGAAAGGTCTCCCGCTGGAACTGCAAAACTGTCGTCCGGTATCAAATTTAACATACCTCTTCAAAATTCTTGAAAAAGCTGCATTAAATCAAATCAATAAGCATATTGAAACTAACAATCTCCTCCCAGCTTATCAAAGTGCCTATAGAAAATACCACGGGGTTGAAACGGCAGTGGTCAAAATGTATAATGATCTTTTAGAAACCCTAGATAAAAATCAAGTTACAGTCGTGGTCATGATCGACTTGAGTGCAGCGTTCGATACCATCGATATCCCAATACTGACTCGAATCCTTCAAAATGAATTTAGTATTCATAGCACTCCGTTGAAATGGATCGAAACTTATCTCACGAACAGAACTATGAAAGTCTAAGTCGAACAGTCAGCATCTGACACTGAACTAGTGAGGTTCGGTGTTCCGCGGTGTTCTTGTGCCGGACCGGTGATTTTCACCCTATATATATCGGCTCTCAATCGATTGTGCAGAAATATCCAGCCGATCTCTATGGATATGCGGATGATAACAAGATTGCGTTGAAAATTCAATCGGGAAATACTCAAAACGAGACAATTGTTCTTCAACAACTTAACAGTTGCCTTAATGAAAGCATACAATGGATGACAACCTTCAAACTGAAAATGAATCAGTTTAAAACTGAAATAATTATATATGGATCCAGACAACAGTTAGCGAAATTAAACATCACAATTGTAAACGTTGGTTGGAGTGACGTAAAATATGTAGATCATGTCAGAGACCTGGGTGTAATCATGACTAATACACTCAACTTTGACCATCAAATCCAAAAAATGTGTCAGATAGCTCATGTGCAGTCGAGCTATACGTAAAAACATCTCACACAAAAGTCAACTGAATCATTAGTGTATGGATTGGTTCATTTCCACATTGACTTCTCCAACGCTTTATTTACTGAAATTCCAGCCTATCAAATCAACAAACTACAGCGAGTCCAAAATCATGCCGCTAGAGTTGTCATGAATGCTTCCTATGATCAACCAAGTGCAGATTTACTAAAAGAATAACACTGGCTTCCAGTTAAAGCTAGAGTCATGTTCAACGTCTTAGTAATGGTTTTCCGTGTCATCAATGGTTAGGCTCCAGTATACCTGAGGGAAATGTTTATACCTACTCGATTACGGTACAGACTACGATCACAAGGTGACATTAACTTTAACATACCTAGACGGCGAACAAAATAGCAGACAGATCTATGGCCGTTGTTGGTCCCAAATGGTGAAATAATATACCGAGTTATCTGAAAGACATTCAATCTGAAGCCAGTTTTAGATCAAAACTGAAAACACATTTGTATAGTCAGTTTCATGAACAATGAGCGTGCTCTGGTTAAATACAAAATACCTGTAACAATATATAAAACAGTATTGATTATTGATATATATACATGTCTAAATCTAAGTTCTAGAATCCTGTAAATATATTGAATGTATATGTTTTAATTGTGTGTTGTGTAATTGTGAAGCGCAATAGAATATTTTATAATTTTTGCGCTATATAAATGTCATGTATTTGTATTTAAAGAAATTATCGAGTCCGTTATTTTATAGAACAACTTCATATTTGGGATGACATGTATAAGTATTGGTTGAGTATATACATTCCATAGCATTTTCTGTAATTTCTCTCCTGCAAAAACTATTGAGAACAAGTTAAACCTTGTGTTTTTCATAAATGAGGAATTTTGAAAGTTTTTATTGGAAGTGTAACTTGAGAAACTGTTTTATTATGAAGACTAGCCATGTATATTATGAAGACTAGCCATGTATATTATGAAGACTAGCCATGTATATTATGAAGACTAGCCATGTATATTCACCGCTATAAGTCATTGGTCGGACATCGGATATTAAACAATTTTACTCCTTTTTTGGTATTAGTATCACGGCTGGATAATATATCACATTATCCCTACAGACGCCTCAATCATTTGAAAGCCTGCTGTTTCAAATCATAAAAAAGAAAAGAAAGCCCTCGCGTAAAAGGGATATTCAGTAAACAGTCAGTTTATCTAGCTTTTGTTTTCAAACTCGAATATACTCACTATAAATGTTTGGATAAACATAAAGATAACAAATACTGTTGTCCAACTTCTTTTATTATTGCATTACGTAATTCAAATAGCATCTAAAACATTTAAGATTGCTTGCTTAGTTGATATCAATTTATTTCAGCTTTGAAATAAACTCAGCTATTTTATGAATTGCTCTCAAATAAAAAAAAATATTAAATTAAAAGTTTCTTCAGTAGAACTGAATGTTGATTTCGAGAGATAACTGTGTCGAATCAGAGATTGAACCCAACGATCTCGGTCATGAACGGTTTGAAATTGGTCAATTAAATTAATTGAAAGAAAAAAACTGCTCTAGCGAGAGAAAAAAAGCATGAAGGCAATAGTATTATCTAATTTGAATATCAATTATGGAACATGTGTCAATCATCTATAATATTGCTTATCAATCAAATCTGTATATAAAATCGAAACCAAAGATAAAAATAGGGAAATATTATAAAACATAATGCTATGACAGCTCAGCAGAGTTAAAAGTCAAAACATTTACTAATAAACATTGCAAGGTACTTTTCTATGTCTTTAGATATTGGCGGTACTACATTAAAGCAACGTAAAAATCCTTCTTTGAAACGAATACATTTTTTCTATTGTTTGACCAATATCAAGATATATGTTATATAAACTTAACATGACACAAACATAGGATTTGCTTCAAGTATCCGTTCTTATTGTTAATTAAGCATTAGTAACGAGTTTTGCCGACAGAAACAGTGCCAGCCCATTTTTCTCCCAACATAACTGGACACGCCGCGTTTGATGTCTTGTAGTTGCCTTTTCCATTCTTATTCAAATTGTGCCAGAAAATAACTTTTCCCTAAAATGAAAAATAAAATTATGTTTTATCTCGACTCAGTTAACATGTTTGGCTAGAAGTGTATTTGGTTAAGAAATGACCAGGCAAGAAACTCTCTCTCTCTCTCTCTCTCTCTCTCTCTCTCTCTCTCTCTTTCCTCTGCCTATGTTTCAGTTAACATATTGATTCTTCTCACTTGTTGTGTTTCAGTTATATCTATTCTTCTCATTGGCTATGTATCAGTTCCGTTGTTACTTTTCATCAGTTATATACAGGTAAAGTGTTACTTTTCACCAGTTATATACAGGTAAAGTGTTACTTTTCATTAGTTATATACAGGTAAAGTGTTACTTTTCACCAGTTATATACAGGTAAAGTGTTACTTTTCATTAGTTATATACAGGTAAAGTGTTACTTTTCATCAGTTATATACAGGTAATGTGTTTCTTTCCACACGCTTAATATCAGTTTTATTGTTATAATTACACTAGTATCGCTGTATCCCACTCCTAAATCCGACCACAATGACTTAGTGCATCTCCCTTTAGGACAAACATTACTAATCCTTTTTATGGCACAAATGAAAATAGTGATACAATTTGTCAGAAAACAATATCATGGGTATCTCTCTCTCTCTCTCTCTCTCTCTCTCTCTCTCTCTCTCTCTCTCTCTGATTTTTTTGAAACTATATCGACATAAAGTTTTTCGTCTTACCGCCTCAGGGTGAATAGACTTCATTACTTCCGGAAACACAATGGCGCCCCCTGCGTCCACATCAGACAACTGCTCAGAAATAAAAGAAGGCTATTAATAAACGAATCTCGAAATAAATACAATATAAATAAAGTTTGGAGTATATCTAGGTATTAGTGCAAAACAGTCTTAACCCAATATTGATGGCAAATGAAGATTATTTTTATGCTTAGCTCTCGGAGCACATTAGTTATTGGATAGAATATAATCCATTGATAAGAACAGTGTCCCATTACAACTCCCGTTCTTAAATTATCCCGTTCTTGATACCAGAAATATTTTCTTGGTTCCCCTTTATTTCAAATGATGACTTTCACAGTGGCAAATCCACGTGGCTTAATACTATTGAGTGGTGAAAAAATGGAGATCAAATGCCCGCTTCAGGTATCATATTTGCACATAGCTTTCTTAATATATCAGTAATGAAAACACGAACACCGTCTCTGTATAGAGATGACCCTCGGTGTTATCAAGTTGCCATGCACAACTTGTATTTTTTTTTTAAAGTGCAACGGCCACTTGAACCAGGTACCGGTTTTTAAACCATTCAATAGCATGAGGTCACGTGGGTTGGCCACCTTGCATTTGTAAGGAATGCGCGAACTTGATTTAAAACATTATATCGTGCATATAATTGTATGTAATACTTACATAAAACATAAATGTTGCTTTATGACTGACCTGTAAAAAAAAGAGAAACAGTTAATAAACTAGTTGCAAATGACAGAGCCTGGGTTCCACAAATGTAGCAAAACTGTATCAATAATTAACAGTTAATGTACTATTTACAATAATATTTTCTTATTACCTAAAACTATACATTATTACCAGAAAAAGCATGCAATTAATGTCAATATTATTAAACGTACTGTATTTCCGACATGGATTGTCTATATTATTTGGGTGTAAAAGTACATTTCTTCTTCTCTCTGTGGTTAACTATGGTAGAACCCTATTTCTGTGGTAGACTATGGTTGGTCGTACCCTATTTCTGTTGTTGTAAAATATGGTTGGATATATTTAACCATCGTATCATCTAAGTACAGAATAGTTCAATTTCATTTATTACTCATTTTATTTCAAAATCTTTTTTCATTGATAAGTCACTGTGATTTGCTTATGACTTGTTTGGGAACATGGCGGCCATATTGATTCGAGACAATTTTCTGTTTTCATTACAATTGTGTATGCCATTTAAACATCAAACCTTTAATTTGAATCATTTAAAACCTTAGCGCATTTTCATCGAACAGTTGTATTTAAGGCAAATTGGTGGCAATTGTGGACGCCACGTTTTCATTTCAAAATGATCAATGATGCCAAAATGCCAAAAAAAAAACAAAGTACCATATATAAATTACTGTTTTGACACTTATACTACTCCCTAGCGAGGTTCAGTGAAAATATCAATATTATCGGCCAATTGGTGCAAAAACGTACCAAGCACCTTCTTATTTCATATGCACTTGATAAATTATTGCACTAACGGGACGTTGTATGCAGGGCTGCTGTCAATTCCAGTGGGTATCACCCAATGCCACAGATTCAAGAGAATATATATGGATTTTTTATAAAATTTATAACATTTTTTTCCAACATATCATGCCTTTATACAGTCACTGACACCTTTTTGCCAGAAGGATATCTATTTAAACATGCCATAGTAATATATTGAAAAATGAATTCCAAACTTGGGCCACACGCCCAGATTATACTTAACAGATTTTCCTTTTTAAATTGCAACATCTTTTGTGACCTAACTCGAACTGTCAATCAAATAAGTCGATTATCCAATCAGCGATCGATATTGGTTGCTACGTCGCCATTTTTCCTAGACAGACAAACCATGTCTAAGTAAACATAACACTGTATTTACTTGGACAAACAATGTCGCGAGGCCTGTCGGCGGAGAGACAGTCGTTCTTGCATTATGTCATTTCTTATGTCTCGGTGGATTTGACTTACCAAACAATTCTGATTTTATTTAAGTGCTTTTTATCGATTTTAAAAATAATCTTATCCGATAACAATTATAGGATTTTTCAATCATTTCAATGTTGCCACATTAAAAATATAAATAGTGTGCCGCTTATTATTGTAATATTTCCAAATATAAGGTATACGTATTTAAATACAATTATTTTGGGTGTTTTGAGTAAATAAAACTCTATTTTATTACATACTTTGTCAAAATCCTGCCTTGAGTAATGAAAGCCATCCAGTCCGTAATTGGTTACCTGAAAGAAGCGTCAAGTAACAAACAACAGTAAATTAGACAGTAATGATTAAACGCATTGATCAAATTCATCGGTGGGCAAACAATTATTATAAGTATTTAACATTTCCACTCAAAATCACTTAGATTATTTCTCAGATCTCCATGCAACGTTGTTTATTTTTTATTTCAAAAGAGACGTACAAGACAAAAACTACATAATAATTATATATATATAAATTTATAACAATCTATAGATATGTAAAGATAAGTGTGCTATTGCCTTCAACGAACACCCCTATACAATATATGAATCATAATATATGCATTATTCAACACGCATTATAAAACTAAATATAAAGCTCTATGTAAAGTTTACAAACGTTACCTTAAGATTGGAAAAGCTCTCTGGAGCTAGAGATCTAGTTGCGCCCAATCTTCGGTATAATCTTTGTAGGCGTGGGTACGCCATGCTATTGAGATACAGTCTGAATCAACAGAAATAAAACATCAGATTGTTGAATACAATTGTGGAATATCAATACACTGGAGTATTACAAGCAATATGTTAGTCCTCTACCGATAGGTAGGACTTTGTTAACGTTCATGTACATGTCCTTAGTGATTTTATGGACTTGTTTACAAAAAGTTTAAAATAACCTGCATTATCTCCTTATTGCCCTCTATCCGCATGCAAAGTTTCACACACCCAGTTTGGATACATTTTAAGTAAACCATAAGTAAATATCACCCTCGTTGAAACCGACAGGGGACCAATAATAAACGTAAAGTTAATTTGCGTTATGCCGTAACCTAACACAAACGCGTCGCTGTTATGTTCTAGATGTAGTGGTGCGATACAGCACAGCATAATATTTTTAAAAAAATTGAATACAATCAAGATTTATATATAGCTTGTATTCGGTATCCAGGATACTGTAACTGAAAAAAAAATCATGCCATATGACTGAAACATAACACATACTTCACATAAACACAAAGCTTGCTTGTTTTTGAAAGCGGGGCGGTAGTGCAGTGACTGGCGCTAGCGGTTGCGGGTTCAATTCAAAGCTGGATTTGATGTCTCTTAAAAAAACCAAAGCAACTGGTTGTACTCGAGAGCGGTCCATATTCGCTCTGAACTTTCTTCACAGCAATCGAGTTAAAATAAATTAGTATAAGCTAAGTATGTACGAGCAAGTTGACAACGTCTTGCTATGACCAATGTATTAAATCAAACCGTTACTTTCAGCCATGGACTCAAATTTCCACCCAGTATATTCTTTTTCAGGTATCATACCGCAGCTGTGGTCTAATGGTAGAGCACCCACCTCGCTTACGGAAAACTGTGGGCTCCATTCCCGGACGGGTCATACCAAAGACTTGAAAAATTGTACTAGAAATTTCTTCGCTTGAAGCTCAGCATTTCGAGGAAAGTTCTAGATAAAGTGAAAGTAGACTTCCGAATTCATGTATTCATACCCCAATTTCCAAGCATAATTTTTTTTCTAAATTCACAATTCAAACATGACAATGCTATCAAAATACATCAATAATGCCATTCAAATAAAAAATGAGCATTAAAATAAGGAAACTGCATGTTTAAAGAAGAAGAAACGAGGATTATTTATAACCGCCATTATGCGGAAGCACTTCCTTTTTGCAATGGCGGTACTATGCCTCAAAATAACATACAACAACACCATTTTCAGGCATCGATTTTCTTGTTTCTTTGTTATAATATGCATATACCATGCAATGTTTTTTTTATAAATAAGACGTTTATGCTATCAATTAAATGAATACTTGCCCTGGGTTTCTCTGCTGACTTGACTGTCTCCCGTTACCAATGCGCGACTGCATTAACTACAATATGAATATGTTTGCGTATAATGAATTGTACTGCAAACATTTATACGATTCTTAACAGTTATGTCCGCACAACAGTAAAAGTGTTTTGTATATAATATTGATTAATATATAATTGTAATTTGTAAAATTTGGTTGTTATCTTTAATTTTCCCGCCGTTTTGAAAGTCTTGCGGTTGGATTGATTGAATATTGAGCGTTATTTTTATGCCATCGAAGACTAACAGACGATCAGTTAACCTAACCACTGTTGTTATGAATCCAGAAAGGTTAACAAGTGCTCGGACACATCCCATCTCCGCAAGTAACTGTAACTTTCCCACTTAAATCACCGATGAGCCGAATGGTAATGAGATATTCATTATAAAAAAATCATATTTTGCACAAAAAAAAACAGTTCATGAAAATGGTATCGGTAGAATCAATGAATGCTCCCCGAACAAGTGCTTGATTGAGTAGTAGCTACATTTGCTTGTGAATGTATAGGTGTTGTTTAGGGGAGATAATTCTGAGAATTATATTCAAGATTTTGGTATTTCATTCTGCACCTCCACACATTGCTCTCTATCCTTTAGGTCGGTACTAACGGGCATAGCCGGTGTTGCATACCCTCCACGAACAGACGCATTAAACCGAGTCTGTTGTGTTTCATTGCTTTGAAAAGTAGTATGGACCCATTTCTCCCGATTGGGTCTGTAACATAGCAATGTAAGGAAAGTCCTATTTGAGCACGTCGATTGGTCAGTTGCTTCAACTGAAAGTTTGAATTATGTAACATTTTAGTAAGCGTTCATTTGCAATAAATTGTGGGACAGGCGTAGAATTTTCTGCTTTTTCATTGCTTGGTTTATAGACCTGATTTGGGAGATATGAGGTTCTGGGATTGTCTATTCCAGGAGATATGTTGATCAGATAAAAATGATATTAAATAACATCCTTAAAAAAATAAAAATAAGAATGGACGTGATCAATGTAGAATATGGTAATTATTGTCAATCACCTCCTACTATATTACCTGTTCTTTGGCAATTGTCCGTATATCTTCCATCTCGGATGTTTGTACTGCATTATGGTACACCGCTATGTATGGGTCTTTGGACACTACCTCAAGTTTCGAAGGCTGCAGCAGTAGGAGGTGGTGCCTGTTGTCAACGTAACGGCACGAAAGTCGTTCTGGTTTAGCAGCACCAAAGTTTTTCTTTTAACAAAAACATGTCTTAGCATTATTTTAATAAAAACAATCAACAACTGCTATATACACCCAGGACTATGGAAACACACTACACTACTAACATACAGATCATTTTAGTGAAGACAATGTCATCCGATTTCAAAAATGTTTATATACGTTAAGAGTACCATCTCTATCTTCTACTATCAACATTTCGTGACTGAGACTTGAGTTTTCATGCATTTGTCCATTATTCGAAGTTACTCACATAAGTGAAACATCACAAGCGTCAATAACGAGTGTATGAACCATTCGCCTGGATACATGCACTAGAATATAAAATATCTCACTCTGAATGGTTTCAAATTGGCGTATTGTTAATCCTCGTGTTTAAATATAGTCGATGATATTTAAACATCAAAGAGTTTATTTATATAAAAGCAATTATCTGCATTAACAACATGATATATTTTTAATAAGATTTAAGTGTCTTTATACAGACAAGGAAATCAGTAGAAACTAACCAATCATGTTTCCTTATCTTAATTTAGGTGTAAGCGCATTATTGGTTTTTGTTCTTTATTCTTTAGTATTAAAAAGTTTGAAGGCTTGTCAGTCATAGAGATACCCAAATAAAAGAAGTGAAACTTACATTTCATTGTTTGTTAACCTCTGCACTACCAGAATATGATGAGAAAAGTAGGAGTCATTTATCATATACGAGATTAAGAGATTTTTTTCTGTTCAGTATGTACACTGTTGACAAAGTGAAAGTAGACTTCCGAAATCATGTATTCAAACAGGACAATGCTTTCAAAATGTTCAAAATACTTCAATAATGCCATTCAAATAAAAAATGAGCATTTAAATAAGAAAAATTCATTTTTGAAAAAGAAGAAACAATGATTATATATAACCGCCATTATGCGACAACCCCACGGAAGCATTTCCTGTTTCCAATGGTGGTACTATACTCTATTTCTACTGATCAATTAATTTGATGATCACCTCTATGGGGTCAAGTCCTCTGCATAGAGCATCAACAACGGTTATCTCGTCTTTATGTACGCCAATATTCCACATAGCGGTTTTCTCCTTCTGACTTGCTGTCTTCCGAAAGCTTTCAAGTCTGTCTTCACAGGTTTTTTTAAGTATCTGAAAATGCTCGTTAGTTGGATCTGTAGAAAATGCATATTATTTATCTGTTATATCATATTTAAAATCGTACAATCTATACAATGGACTACACCGTGTCAGCCTTACAGTATTTGACATTGCGTATACTCACTGAACTTACACAATTGAACAATCATAATATCTTATGCAAGATTTTGAACTGGCCAAATCGGATGATCAATACTAGGATTGTGTTCCTTGAATCATCAATATTGCATTATTCGAGGATGAGTGTACCCTTTTAGCAGTAGTTGTCATTTGATCTTCACCAAACTTACACCTTTGTTATGTAACTAATATCTAGTACAAGATCTTGAAATGGCTAAATTGGATGATTAATGTCGAAGTAATGGCCCTTGAATTGACAAACAAATACATGTATTTGATGTGGTGTGTAATCTAGAACTCGCAGTTTAATTTGATATTATTCGGAATTTCACAATCAATCAATAAACTAACTCTGATTAGTATCGCAGTTACGGCCCTTGAATCATCATCAGTTGGGTTATTTGATTGTGAGCGCCCTCTAGTTGCTTTCTCTCTGGGGCAATTTCAATTTTATTTTTACCAAACTTACACATCAGTTGTATTACCATATTTTTTTTAACTATTTTATACAATTCAATAATGCAATAAATATGGCGCCTGAATGGTCAAACATTGCGTTATTTAACGTTCTGTACACTTAGCCTCTTCAGTTTCCATTTGTTATTCACCGAACTGGCACTGTAGTTATATATCTATTATATTGCACTAATATTTATTTAATGAAGTATGGCATTTGCATTATCAAAAACATTTCTTTGGACTTGTTCCTCAGCCAAAGTGTACCAATGAAATAACTGATTTATAAAATTTATAAAAAAAGAACTTCGTCATACCCAGGCCGGACCGATTTCGTTTGTCAGTTATTGACCGAAGGACGGTTATTCCTCCAGGACGAGTCTATATGTTTAATAAACATTCTAGAAGCCTTTTCTGAAAGGCATATTCATGTTCTGTTTAATAGTTTATTCACTCAATTCATGGTATACATGACAATATGAGTCATTACAAAACTACATCCAATATACAGTACAGGCTAATTACATATCATCAGAACTGGAATATTGCAAAAATACTTTAGTTTAAATGAATTTCCGATAATTTTTGTTGTTGTTGTTCGGTGTTTTTGTTTGTTTTGCCAATCGGAGAGTACCCTACATTAAATGAAACTATATATAAACTGAAATAATCCAGACGTAATTACATTACATCACATCACATTGTATTATGTTTCTAGCGTAATAGTAGAATTCAACGACGTCGTTATATGCCAATTGCCGAATATGTTTTTATTAATTTTTAACAGAAAAAAACAAAACAACAATAATAATTCAAATATCAGTTGAATTGAACAATGATTTCTTTAATGAATTGACGCAATTTTTTTTTCTATAATGTTTATTGTTTTTATGTTCATTACTTTATCAATAGTATTAATATTGTGTTGAATGTAGTATTTTTCTCTTAGAAAATGTTTTCTACTAAAGCGAAAGTATTTACATTCAAATAAATAATGATATTCATCACCAACACTAGAATCTCACAATGGACATTTACGAAACCGTCACTGGGTTCGTTATATGAGCACGTTAATTGGACAGTTTGACTTTATGAAAAGTTAAATGACGTCACAGTTTGGTAAACGTTAAGTAGCTATGAATTGTGGGTACACACACTTACCCGAATCTATTAGCTGATCGGCCAAACTTATGGCATAGCCATGCGCACCAACCTGAATCATAATGGAAACTTAAAATTAAACGTAAAATGAAGAATGTGTATGCTATTGTGTGTTAACATATTGGAAACTTAAAATTAAACGTAAAATGAAAAATGTTCATGTAGCTATATGTTAACAATGAAAAATCAAAATAGAGTAAAATGAAGAATTTATATGTAATTGTGTGTTAAAATTATAGTAAAATGAAAAATGTTCATGCAATTATATGTTAACAAAAGAATGATTATGTAGTTATGTGTTAACATAATGGAAACTTATATTTAAGATTAAACTAAAGAATGATTATGTAGTTATGTGTTAACATAATGGAAAATTAAGATTCAACTAAAGAATGATTATGTAGTTATGTGTTAACACAATGGAAAATTAAGATTAAACTAAAGAATGTTTATTTAATAGTATGTTAGATAAGCCCGTTTTAACACTTCACTAAATGTCTTTACCGAACATGTCATATTTTAAAACTGATTGGTGTGAAGAATTTGGATTGTACATAAATTGATATCTTTATAATCATATACTGTATTTAGGAGCGGTGAGACTAATCCAGTGGTTGGACGTTCGCCTCACACGCGGTAGGCCGTTGACTTGATCTCCACCAGTTCATACCAAAGATTTGAAGAAACAGATAATTCCTTGCACTGTGGTTAGCATTTTTATGTATTAATATTTGTCGATGGTTTTGACTTTTATTTTATTTGATAACATAACATCTTTCTATCGTTCCTGGAAAGTTTCAATAAAATATATTGCGATTATCACTTCTTTTTACTAATTGAAAACATACAACACCAGCAAATCAATTATCAAGGAGTCTTTACAAGATACTGACTGTGAATTTAGGTAACAGGAGGCAGTTTTCTCTCCGCACCTCTAACCCCATCGCCGGATACCCACGTATAATCCATTCCTATACACTCCATTCAACACCTGTGGGATATTATTACACTATTTTTGCGTCGTTTTTACCAAGCCACAATGCAACCGTATGATTGGTTCCTTCACATGAAGGGAACGATTTCATGAAGGGAACGTCATCCAATCGCAACGCTAGTTTTATACAAACTACGTTTTGATAATAATTTGTTAACGTTAGCTGTATTTTGTTCCGTTCGGTTCAAAGAAAACGACACGGAGCTAGCGTTAATGGATGAAGAGTATCGAATTGACTCCCGTGGGTATCCGGCGGTGCTCTTACCGCTGAAATATACTTATAACCTGGCAACATTTGATTGTCAGACTACCAACATACCGTAGATGCAGACGATGCAGCCACGTGTAAGATAGTCTCTCGAATTACTTTGGATTCTTCAATGTCTGTTAGATATATAGCACGGTCAATCCATTCTCGAGCCAGGTAGTATTTACGTTGTGCAAGCGCTACTAAACCAATTTCGAAGCATTCTAAGGCTTGAAAAAGAAATAACTAACAATTATTACTAAAACAAGTAACAGAATCTTTGAAATATAGGGCGCAACCATTAAAATAATAGTTCATTGAGAGTGTTGATGATTGTAACAAATATTTTAACGGGATACTTATTCGTGCTCGAATCTTATGGGGTTTGTTTATTTCACAGAAACAGAGAATCTTACAAGTGTGCTATCTATTACTGAACTTATCAAATGAGTTGGAAAACATATTTTATGCGAAGTTCTGCCGTGCATTATATCATTTTCCTCAACGAGTTTGATAAATTCAATCATAAATGAGCACTAATGTAAGATTCGTTTTATCACATAACTCGGAAAAGTTTACATTTACCATTTATTTAACAGATGTTTTTTATAAGGAACGAGAAAAAAAATCGGGCATATTTGTTTTCGTAAGTCATCGTATGACGTAACCACTCAAAATAACGTCATTTAGCCATGACAAATCGACGTCATTTATATATTCGGGAAATTCCGAAAGTACTTCGGCAATTTACGATAACACCGAGCAATGAATCGGAAGTGATATAACACTAGGTTAATATCAAACATATGTCATGAGTTTATTACACTCCTGCACCGTAAATTATGTGATAATATCTTTTAACCATGCTAGAGTGATGGAAAAAAATTGCATTATTCTGTATTTCTGTTAAGTGTCAAAGAAATGTACGGTCAAAGTGATGGCATGCTGTGTATATATCGCCCCATCCGTATAATACGGTACAAAGTGTATGTGTATATGATATGAGACGGCACTTGGTACCTTTTTACACAAATGTGGCGATATGGACCTTTGGGACCATAGTCATGGCAATGATAGGTGTATAGACCTTTGGGACCATAGTCATGGCAATAATTTGTATATATAGACCTGTAGGGTCATAGTTGTATATATGAACCTGTTGGGCCATAGTCATGGCAATAATTGGACCTGAGACAATGCTTTGTATATATAGACCTGTGGGGCCATAGTCATGGCAATGATTTGTATATATGGACCTGTTGGGCCATAGTCATGGCAATGATTGGTATATATAGACGTGTTGGCCAATAGTCATGGCAATGATTGGACCTGTGGCAATGCTTTGTGTATATAGACCTGCGGGGCCAAAGTAATGACGATGATTTGTATATATGTACCTGTTGGGCCAGAGTGGTGACGATGATTTGTGTATATGGACCTGTGGGGCCAGAGTGATGACAATGCTTTGTATTTATGGACCTGTGGGCCAGAGTGATGACGATGTTTTGTATATATGGACATGTTGGGCCATAGTGATGACAATGCATTGTATATATTGACCTGTGGGGCCAGAATGATGACGATGTTTTGTGTATATGGACCTGTGGGGCCAGAGTGATGACGATGATTTGTATATATGGACCTGTTTGGTCAGAGTGATGACGATGATTTGAACATATGGACCTGTAGGGCCAAAGTGTTGACGATGATTTGTGTATATGGACCTGTGGGGCCAGAGTGATGACAATGCTTTGTATGTATGGACCTGTGGGGCCTGAGAAATGAAAATGCTTTGTGTAAATGGACCTGTGAGTCCAGAGTGATGGCAATGGTATGTATAAATGGAACTCTGGGGCCAGAGTAATGACAATGCTTTGTGTTTACGGACCTGTGTGGTCGGAGTGGTGGCACTGCTTTGTACATATGGACCTGTGGGGTCAGAGTAATAATGCTTTGAATATATGGACTTGTGGGGCCAGAGTGATGACAATGCATTGTATATATGGACCTGTTGGGCCAGAGTGATGACAATGCATTGTATATATGGACCTGTGGGGCCAGAATGATGACAATGCTTTGTATATATGGACCTGTGGGGCCAAAGTGATGCCGATGTTTTGTGTATATATGGATCTGTGGGACAAGAGTGATGACAATGATTTGTATATATGGACCTGTGGAGCCAGAGTGATGACTTTGTTTTGTGTATATGTACCTGTGGGGCCAGTATGATGACAATGCATTGTATATATGGACTTGTCGGGCCAGAGTGATGATAATGCATTGTATATATTGACCTGTGGGGCGAGAGTGATGACAATGCTTTGAATATATGGACTTGTGGGGCCAGAGTGATGACAATGCTTTGAATATGTGGACCTGTGGGGCCAGAGTGATGACAATGCTTTGATTGTATGGACTTGTGGGGCCAGAGTGATGACAATGTTTTGTATATATGGACCTGTGGGGCCAGAGTGATGACAATGCATTGTATATATGGACCTGTGGGGCCAGAGTTATGATGATGTTTTGCTTATATGGACCTGTGGGACCAGAGTGATGACAATGCAATGTATATATGGACCTGCGGGGCCAAAGTGATGACAATGCAATGTATATATGGACCTGTCGGGCCGAAGTGATGACGATGTTTTGTATATATGGACCTGTGGGACCAAAGTGATGACAATGCATTGGGTATATGGACCTGAGGAACAAAAGTGATGACGATGTTTTGTGTATATTGACCTGTTGGACAAAAGTGATGACAATGCATTGTGTATATAGACCTGTGGGGCCAAAGTGATGACGATGTTGTGTGTATATGGACCTGAGGGACCAAAGTGATGACAATGCATTGTGTAAATAAACCTGTGGTGCCAAAGTAATGACGATGTTTTGTGTATATGGACCTGAGGGACCAAAGTGATGACAAAGCATTGTGTATATGGACCTGAGGGACCAAAGTGATGACAAAGCATTGTGTATATTGACCTTTGGGACCAAAGTGATGACAATGCATTGTGAATATGGACCTGAAGGACCAAAGTGATGACATATATTGTGTATATGGACCTGCGGGCCAAAGTGATGACAATGCATTGTGTATATGTACCTGACGGACCAAAGTGATGACAATGCATTGTGTATATGGACCTGAGGGACCAAAGTGATGACAATGCATTGTGTATATAGACCTGTGGGGCCAAAGTGATGACAATGATATGTGTATATTGACCTGTGGTGCCCGAGTAATGACAAAGCATTGTGTATATTGACCTGTGGGACCAAAGTGATGACAATGCATTGTGAATATGGACCTGAAGGACCAAAGTGATGACAATGTATTTTGTATATGGACCTGCGGGCCAAAGTGATGACAATGCATTGTGTATATGTACCTGAGGGACCAAAGTGATGACAATGCATTGTGTATATGGACCTGAGGGACCAAAGTGATGACAATGCATTGTGTATATAGACCTGTGGGGCCAAAGTGATGACAATGATATGTGTACATTGACCTGTGGTGCCCGAGTAATGACGATGTATTGTGTATATTGACATGTGGGACCAGAGTGATAGCAATGCATTTTGTATATGGACCTGTGAAGCCAGAGTGACGACGATACATTGTGTATTTGGACCTGTGAAGCCAGATTAATTACTGTTCATTGTGTAGATGGGCCTGTGGGGCCAGCGTGATGGCAATACATTGTGTATATGGACATGTGGGGCCAGAGTGATGACGACACATTGAGTATATGGACCTGTGGGGCCAGAGTGATGACGATACATTGTGTATATGGACCTGTGGGGCCAGAATGATGACAATATATTGTGTATATGGACCTGTGGGGCCAGAGTAATGACGATACATTGTGTATATGGACCTGTCGGGCCAGAGTAATGACGATACATTGTGTATATGGACCTGTGGGGTCAGAGTAATGACGATACATTTTGTATATGGAACTGTTGGGCCAGAATGATGACAATAAATTTTGTATATGGACCTGTGGGGCCAGAGTGATGACGATACATTTTGGATATTGACCTGCAGGGCCAGAGTGATGACGATACATTGTGTATATAGACCTGTGCGGCCAGAGTGGTGACGATACATTTTATATATGGACCTGTGGGGCCAGAGTGATGACGAAACATTGTATATATGTACCTGTGGGGCCAGAGTGATGACGATACATTGTGTATATGGACCTATGGGGCCAGAGTGATGACGATACATTTTGTATATGGAACTGTTGGGCCAGAGTGATGACGATACATTTTGTATATGGACCTCTGTGGCCAGAGTGATGACGATACATTTTGTATATGGACCTGTGGGGCCTGAGTGATAATGATACATTGTGTATATGGACCTGTTGGGCCTGAGTGATGTCGATACATTGTGTATATGGACCTGTGGGGCCAGAGTGATGACGATACATTTTGTATATGTACTTGTGGGGCCAGAGTGATGACGATACATTTTGTATATGTACCTGTGGGGCCAGAGTGATGACGAAACATTGTATATATGGACCTGTGGGGCCATAGTGATGACGATGCATTTTGTATATGGAACTGTGGGGCTAGAGTGATGACGATACATTGTGTATATATACCTGTGGGGCCATAGTGATGACGATGCATTTTGTATATGGAACTGTGGGGCCATAGTGATGACGATACATTGTGTATATATACCTGTGGGGCCATAGTGATGACGATGCATTTTGTATATGGAACTGTGGGGCCATAGTGATGACGATACATTGTGTATATATACCCGTGGGGCCAGAGTGATGGCAATGCATTGTATACATGGACATGTGGGGCCAGAGTGATGACGATGATGTGTATATATGGATCTGTGAGGCCAGAGTGATGGTATTGATTTATATATATATATGGACCTGTCGGGCCAGAGTGATGATGATACATTGTGTATATGGACCTGTGGGGCCAGAGTGATGATGATACATTGTGTATATGGACCTGTGGGGCCAGAGAGATGACGATACATTGTGTATATGTACCTGTGAGGCCAGATTGATGGGAATGATTTATATATATATATGGACCTGTGGGGCCAGAGTGATGACGATACATTGTGTATATGTACCTGTTGGGCCAGAGTGATGACGATACATTGTGTATATGTACCTGTGGGGCCAGTGTGATGACGATACATTGTGTATATGGACCTGTGGGGCCAGAGTGATGGCAATGCATTGCATATATGGACATATGGGGCCAGAGTGATGACGATGCTCTGCATATACGGACCTGTGGGGCCAGAGTGATGGTAATGATTTATATATATATAGACCTGTGGGGCCAGAGTAATGGTAATGATTTATATATATATAGACCTGTGGGGCCAGAGTGATGATGATACATTGTGTATATGGACCTGTGGGGCCAGAGTGATGACGATACATTGTGTATATGTACCTGTGGGGCCATAGTGATGATGATACATTGTGTATATGTACCTGTGGGGCCAGAGAGATGCCGATACATTGTGTATATGGACCTGTGGGGCCAGTGTGATGGCAATGCATTGCATATATGGACATATGGGGCAAGAGTGATGACGATGCTCTGCATATACGGACCTGTGAGGCCAGGGTGATGACAATGATGTGTATATATGGACCTGTGAGGCCAGAGTGATGGCACAGCATTGTGTAAACGGATCGGTGAGGCCAGAGTGATGCTAATGATGTATATATATGGACCTGTGAATCCATAGTGATGGTAATGATGTATATATATGGACCTGTGAGGCCAAAGTGATGGTAATGATGTATATATATGGACCTGAGAAGTCAGAGTGATGGTAATGATGTATATATATAGACCTGTGAAGCCAGAGTGATGGTAATGATGTATATATATGGACCTGTGAGGCCAGAGTGATGGTAATGATGTATATATATGGACCTGTGAAGTCAGTGTGATGGTAATGATGTATATATATGGACCTGTGGGGCCTGAGTGATGGTAATGATGTATATATATATAGACCTGTGAAGCCAGAGTGATGGTAATGATGTATATATATAGACATGTGAGGCCAGAGTGATGGTAATGATGTATATATATGGACCTGTGAAGTCAAAGTGATGGTAATGATGTATATATATGGACCTGTGAGGCCAGAGTGATGGTAATGATGTATATATATGGACCTGTGGGGCCAGAGTGATGGTAATGATGTATATATATGGACCTGTGAGGCCAGAGTGATGGTAATGATGTATATTTATGGACCTGTGAGGCCAGAGTGATGGTAATGATGTATATATATGGACCTGTGAAGCCAGAGTGATGGTTATGATGTATATATATGGACCTGTGAGGCCAAAGGTATGACAATGCATTGTGTAAATATGAACTGTGAGACAAGAATGCTTGCAAAGCATTGCGTATATTGACTGTGGGGCGAAATTGTTGACAATGTATTGTATATATGGACCTGTTGGGGCAAAGTGTTGGCAATGTATTGTATATATGGACCTTTTGGATCAGAGTGTTGGCAATGTATTGTATATATGGACCTGTTGGTTCAGAGTGTTGGCAATGCATTGTGTATATGAAACTGTTGGGTCAGAGTGTTGGCAATGCATTGTGTATATAAAACTGTGGGGCCAGAGTGTTGGCAATGTATTGTATATATGGACCTGTTGGTTCAGAGTGCTGGCAATGCATTGTGTATATGAAACTGTTAGGTCAGAGTGTTGGCAATGCATTGTGTATATAAGACTGTGGGGCCAGAGTGTTGGCAATGCATTGTGTATATGAAATTGTTGGGTCAGAGTGTTAGCAATGTATTGTGTATATGGACCTGTGGGGCCAGAGTGTTGGCAATGCATTGTGTATATGGACCTGTTGGGTCAGAGTGTTGGCAATGCATTGTGTATATGAAACTGTGGGGCCAGAGTGTTGGCAATGTATTGTATATATGGACCTGTGGGGCCAGAGTGTTGGCAATGCATTGTGTATATGGACTTGTTGTGTCAGAGTGTTAGCAATGTATTGGTATATGGACCTGTGGGGCCAGAGTGTTGGCAATGCATTGTGTATATGGACATGTTTGGTCAGAGTGTTGGCAATGTATTGTGTATATGAAACCGTGGGCCCAGAGTGTGGGCAATGTATTGTATATATGGATCTGTTGTGTCAGAGTGTTGGCAAAGCATTGTGTATATGAACCTGTGGGTCCAAAGTGTTGGCAATGCATTGTGTATATGAACCTGTGGGGCCAGAGTGTTGGCAATGTATTGTGTATATGGACCTGTGGGGTCAGAGTGTTGGCAATGTATTGTGTATATGGACCTGTGGGTCCAAAGTGTTGGCAATGCATTGTGTATATGAACCTGTGGGGCCAGAGTGTTGGCAATGTATTGTGTATATGAACCTGTGGGGTCAAAGTGTTGGCAATGTATTGTGTATATGGACCTGTGGGGCCAGAGTGTTGGCAATGTATTGTATATATGGACCTGTTGGACCAGAGTGTTGGCAAAGTATTGTATATATGGACATGTGGGGCCAGAGTGTTGACAATGTATTGTTTATATTGATCTGTGGGGCCAGAGTGTTGGCAATGTAATGTATATATGGACCTGTGGGGCCAGAGTGTTGGCAATGTATTGTTTATATTGATCTGTTGGGCCAGAGTGTTCGCAATGTATTGTATAAATGGACCTGTTGGGCCAGAGTGTTGGCAATGAATTGTATATATGGACATGTGGGCCAGAGTGTTGGCAATGTATTGTATATATGGACCTGTGGGGCCAGAGTGTTGGCAATGCATTAGTATATGAACCTGTGGGGCCAGAGTGTTGGCAATGTATTGTATATATGGACCTGTGGAGCCACAGTGTTGGCAATGCATTGTGAATATGAACCTATGGGTCCAAAGTGTTGGCAATGCATTGTGTATATGAACCTGTGGGTCAGAGTGTTGGCAATGTATTATGTATATGGATCTGTGGGGCCAGAGTGTTGGCAATGTATTGTATATATGAACCTGTGGGGCCAGAGTGTTGGCAATGCATTGTATATATGGACCTGTGGGGCCAGAGTGTTGGCAATGTATTTTGTATATTGAGCTGTGTGGCCAGAGTGTTGGCAATGCATTGTATATATGGACATGTGGGCCAGAGTGTTGGCAATGTATTGTATATATGGACCTGTGGGGCCAGAGTGTTGGCAATGCATTAGTATATGAACCTGTGGGGCCAGAGTGTTGGCAATGTATTGTATATATGGACCTGTGGAGCCACAGTGTTGGCAATGTATTGTGTATATGAAACTGTGGGGCCAGAATGTTGGCAGTGTATTGTATATATGGACCTGTTGGGTCAGAGTGTTGGCGATGCATTGTGTATATGGACCTGTGGGTCCAAAGTGTTGGCAATGCATTGTGTATATGGACCTGTGGGTCCAAAGTGTTGGCAATGCATTGTGTATATGAACCTGTGGGGCCAGAGTGTTGGCAATGTATTGTGTATATGAACCTGTGGGATCAGAGTGTTGGCAATGTATTGTGTATATGGACCTGTGTGGCCAGAGTGTTGGCAATGTATTGTATATATGGACCTGTCGGACCAGAGTCTTGGCAAAGTATTGTATATATGGACATGTGGAGCCAGAGTGTTGGCAATATATTGTTTATATTGATCTGTGGGGCCAGAGTGTTGGCAATGTAATGTATATATGGACCTGTGGGGCCAGAGTGTTGGCAATGTATTGTTTATATTGATCTGTTGGGCCAGAGTGTTCGCAATGTATTGTATATATGGACCTGTTGGGCCAGAGTGTTGGCAATGTATTGTTTATATGGATCTGTGGGGCCAGAGTGTTGGCAATGTATTTTGTATATTGAGCTGTGTGGCCAGAGTGTTGGCAATGAATTGTATATATGGACATGTGGGCCAGAGTGTTGGCAATGTATTGTATATATGGACCTGTGGGGCCAGAGTGTTGGCAATGCATTAGTATATGAACCTGTGGGGCCAGAGTGTTGGCAATGTATTGTATATATGGACCTGTGGAGCCAGAGTGTTGGCAATGCATTGTGAATATGAACCTATGGGTCCAAAGTGTTGGCAATGCATTGTGTATATGAACCTGTGGGTCAGAGTGTTGGCAATGTATTATGTATATGGATCTGTGGTGCCAGAGTGTTGGCAATGTATTGTATATATGAACCTGTGGGGCCAGAGTGTTGGCAATGCATTGTATATATGGACCTGTGGGGCCAGAGTGTTGGCAATGTATTTTGTATATTGAGCTGTGTGGCCAGAGTGTTGGCAATGAATTGTATATATGGACATGTGGGCCAGTGTTGGCAATGTATTGTATATATGGACCTGTGGGGCCAGAGTGTTGGCAATGCATTAGTATATGAACCTGTGGGGCCAGAGTGTTGGCAATGTATTGTATATATGGACCTGTGGAGCCACAGTGTTGGCAATGTATTGTGTATATGAAACTGTGGGGCCAGAATGTTGGCAGTGTATTGTATATATGGACCTGTTGGGTCAGAGTGTTGGCAATGCATTGTGTATATGGACCTGTGGGTCCAAAGTGTTGGCAATACATTGTGTATATGGACCTGTGGGTCCAAAGTGTTGGCAATGCATTGTGTATATGAACCTGTGGGGCCAGAGTGTTGGCAATGTATTGTGTATATGAACCTGTGGGATCAGAGTGTTGGCAATGTATTGTGTATATGGACCTGTGTGGCCAAAGTGTTGGCAATGTATTGTATATATGGACCTGTCGGACCAGAGTGTTGGCAAAGTATTGTATATATGGACATGTGGAGCCAGAGTGTTGGCAATATATTGTTTATATTGATCTGTGGGGCAAGAGTGTTGGCAATGCATTGTGTATATGAAACTGTGGAGCCAGAGTGTTGGCAATGTATTGTATATATGGACCTGTTGGGTCAGAGTGTTGGCAATGCATTGTGTATATGAACCTGTGGGGCCAGAGTGTTGGAAATGTATTGTATATATGGACCTGTAGAGCCAGAGTGTTGGCAATGCATTGTGTATATGAACCTGTGGGGCCACAGTGTTGGAAATGTATTGTATATATGGACCTGTGGAGCCAGAGTGTTGGCAATGCATTGTGTATATGAACCTGTGGGGCCAGAGTGTTGGAAATGTATTGTATATATGGACCTGTGGAGCCAGAGTGTTGGCAATGCATTGTGTATATGAAACTGTGGGGCCAGAGTGTTGGCAATGTATTGTGTATATGAACCTTCTGGGTCAGAGTGTTGGCAATGCATTGTGTATATGAACCTATGGGTCCAAAGTGTTGGCAATGCATTGTGTATATGAACCTGACGGGCCAGAGTGTTGGCAATGTATTGCGTATATGAACCTGTGGGGTCAGAGTGTTGGCAATGTATTGTGTATATGGACCTGTGGGGCCAGAGTGTTGGCAATGTATTGTATATATTAACCTGTGGGGCAAGAGTGTTGGCAATGTATTGTATATATGAACCTATGGGGCCAGAGTGTTGGCAATGCATTGTATATATGGACCTGTGGGGCCAGAGTGTTGGCAATGTATTTTGTATATTGATCTGTGTTGCCAGAGTGTTGGCAATGAATTGTATATATGGACCTGTGGGCCAGAGTGTTGGCAATGTATTGTATATATAGACCTGTGGGGCTAGATTGTTGGCAATGCATTGTGTATATGAACCTGTGGTGCGAGAGTGTTGGAAATGTATTGTATATATGGACCTGTGGAGCCAGAGTGTTGGCAATGCATTGTGTATATGAAACTGTGGAGCCAGAGTGTTGGCAATGTATTGTATATATAGACCTGTTGGGTCAGAGTGTTGGCAATGCAATGTGTATATGAACCTATGGGCCAGAGTGTTGGCAATGCATTGTGTATATGAACCTGTGGGGCTAGAGTGTTGGCAATGTATTGTATATATGGACCTGTGGAGCCAAAGTGTTGGCAATGCATTGTGTATATGAAACTGTGGGACCAGAGTGTTGGCAATGCATTGTATATATGGACCTTTTGGATCAGAGTGTTGGCAATGCATTGTGTATATGAACCTATGGGTCCAAAGTGTTGGCAATGGATTGTGTATATGAACCTGTGGGGCCAGAGTGTTGGCAATGTATTGCGTATATGAATCTGTGGAGTCAGAGAGTTGGCAATGTATTGTGTATATGGACCTGTGGGGCCAGAGTGTTGGCAATGTATTGTATATATGAACCTGTGGAGCCAGAGTGCTGGCAATGGATTGTATATATGGACCTGTGGGGCCAGAGTGTTGGCAATGTATTTTGTATATTGATCTGTGTGGCCAGAGTGTTGGCAATGAATTGTATATATAGACCTGTGGGCCAGAGTGTTGGCAATGTATTGTATATATGGACCTGTGGGGCCAGAGTGTTGGCAATGCATTAGTATATGAACCTGTGGTGCAAGAGTGTTGGCAATGTATTGTATATATGGACCTGTGGGGCCAGAGTGTTGGCAATGCATTGTGTATATGAAACTGTGGGGCCAGAATGTTGGCAGTGTATTGTTTATATGGACCTGTTGGGTCAGAGTGTTGGCAATGCATTGTGTATATGAACCTGTGGGGCCAGAGTGTTGGAAATGTATTGTATATATGGACCTGTGGAGCCAGAGTGTTGGCAATGCATTGTGTATATGAAACTGTGTGGCCAGAGTGTTGGAAATGTATTGTATATATGGACCTGTGGAGCCAGAGTGTTGGCAATGCATTGTGGTTATGAAACTGTGGGGCAAGAGTGTTGGCAATGTATTGTATATATGGACCTGTTGGGTCAGAGTGTTGGCAATGCATTGTGTATATGAACCTGATGGGCCAGAGTGTTGGAAATGTATTGTATATATGGACCTGTGGAGCCAGAGTGTTGGCAATGCATTGTGTATATGAAACTGTGGGGCCAGAGTGTTGGCAATGTTTTGTATATATGGACATGTTGGGTCAGAGTGTTGGCAATGCATTGTGTATATGAATCTATGGGCCAGAGTGTGTGCAATGCATTGTGTATATGAACCTGTGGGGCTAGAGTGTTGGCAATGTATTGTATATATGGACCTGTGGAGCCAAAGTGTTGGCAATACATTGTGTAAATGAATCTGTGGGGCCAGAGTGTTGGCAATGCATTGTATATATGGACCTGTGGGGCCAGAGTAATGACGATGTTTTGTTTATATGGACCTGTGGAGCCAAAGTGTTGGTAATCAATTGCATATATGGACCTGGTGGGCCAGAGTGATGACGATGTTTTGTGTATATGGACTTGTGGGACAAAAGTGATGGCAATGCATTGTGAATATGGACTTGTGGGGCCAGAGTTATGGCAATGCATTGTGCATATGAACCTGTGAGGCCAGAGTGGAGGCAATGCGTTGTGTATATGGACTTGTGGGGCCAGAGTGATGACACAGTTTTGTATATATGGACCTGTAGTGCCACAATGATGACAATGTTGTATATATATGGGCCTTTGGCGTCAGATCGATGACAATGATTTGTGTATATGGGACCTGTGGGGCTAGAGGGATGACAATGTTTTGTATATATGGACCTGTTGGCCAGAGTGATGACAATGTTTTGTATATATGGACCTATGGCGCCAGAGTGATGGTAATGCTTTATGTATATGGATATTTCATGTTAGAGCGATAGGAAAATTTTGAGTTATCCTGTTTATTATTGGTTCATAGCAATACGAATGCTCCAAATGTTAGGTCAGTGCAGTGCACCTGATGGATAGATGTGTGATTCCAGGGAGGTAACGATACTTTCGGGACATGGCTTGGTTGTAATAGAGTAATGACTGGTTTCAGGGTGGTATCGATACTTTAGGGACATGCCTAGGTATTGATAAAGTAATGACACTGCTTTGTATGAACAAATATATCATTTAAGAGCGATAGGAAACGTTTTATAGTATGTGTGACTAGTAAATGTTGACGTATTTATGGACATGTAGTGTCAGTGTTTTGGTGTTATGGCATTGGGAGTGCTGACGCTTGGATCTATAAAACTAGATAAATTTCCTAATTAAATAAAACCGGTGCGGTTTACTTAGCTTAAATATGTAACTATCGTTAAAATCTATCACTTAGTTCAATAAAAAATCTTGATCATAATTTTATATCGATCTACAAAACGAAACCCAATTAAACTTCAATTCACACAACGACGTTTAGAAAAAGACATTTCAATAAACACATGCATACTTAAAAAATGTTTGCGCAAAGGAATGTTATTTTATAATAAGTTGAAATGACACGCATGCGCATACCTGAAAGTTCTTTAGATAGCTCCACCCAGATAATTCCTTCACATACAGATCCTGTAGGGATGCCATACGTGTGCTGAAGTTGCAGAATGGTTTTAATTGCTTTGACGAGATCACCATGCTGTGGATATTTTGTCTTTAATTTCTCCAATGTGTCTAGCCTGGGTTTAGCTTTGGTAAAATATATTATGTTGTAGAGTAAGTAACCGTATCGTTAATTGATACAATGATAAAATGTGAACTGTAAACAAATGTAAAAATACTTATAATGTATTAATTTATTCAAGAGTCACCATGTAAAATGTAGACAAACGTATGTTTATTTCTATTAATGGACATCCCTAAGTTTATTTGCTCTCCTATAAATTAACAAAGCTAGGGACGGTTAGCTCAGCCGATAGCGCGTCTGAATATCGCTGCGTCTCAGTATTATTCGGCTATCACCGCTGATTAAAGTGAGAAAGCTATCAGTTACTTGCGGAGATGGAGGTGATAAGAAAAATGATCTTCTCTGATTTGATGCCCACCGTTTTTAATGTATGACATCCTAGATAATACTACAAGCCCTTATAGAGTTTAAAACAATTTTGAATGAAAATCTTGGGAGTTTATTTAAGTTCCTTATAAGTGATAAGCCCCGATTTGTAAAGAGGGTCCTCTGTGGTCGAGTGGTCTAAGGCCCCGACTCAAGATCACTTACATAAACCTTTCACCGCTAAGACAGTAGGTTCGAGTCCCGCTTGCTTAAAAGATGTGAGAAAGTTAGCCAGTTACTTGCGGAAGGACGGTGGTTCAACTAAGATTCATTATGGGGTCTTCCACCACCAATAAAACTGGATATGCAATATATAACATGAAATGTGTTGAAAATGGCGTTAAACTCCATTCCAAACAAATATTTTAGTTATTGACTTGATAATTAGTTTACACTTCAGATGATTATTTTACTTCGATTGAGAAACATGTTATTAGAACTGAGGCAAATCAAGCTCGAAGTCTTCCCCAGTGATAAGCATATGCGGAAAAAGTGTCTTGCTCAAGGACACATCACATAGCCGAGGGAGAGGATCGAACCCATAGCCCTACGGTCCTGGGTTCGGTGCTCTACCAATTAATGATTGAAAAGGTTGAATATTTAGCATCATTTCTATGCCAACAGACGGTCAGTTAACCTAACCACTGTTTCCTTGGATCCTGAAAGTTTAACCAGAACTCAAATACACCCCATCTCCACAAGTATTTGATAACTTTCAACTTGAATTAGCGATGAGAATCGAATGATAACGAGACACAGTGTCGTATTTCAATCATCACGGACTGTTGCTGGGCGGGGATTCAAACTCACGACCCCTGGATTGATAGACAGACGCGTAACCGACTGAACTAATCGAGCTAATAACGACGCAGATTGAAAAGGAATACATTTTGAAAGATTATTCACTCACCATTTTGAAATTTATCAATCAGTTTCACAATCTCGCCTACCGAGTCATGGTGAACACCGGAGAAGTTTCTGATGAAGCGATACGCATTCAAGGGATGGTGAACTTTGAACTCAGGATCGTGAAGTTCATCTACAGACACATTGCTCCAGTTATCCACGTACCTATTTAAATTAACTATGACATTATTTTTGTTATGAGTCAGAGGGGTTCTCCGTGGCCGAATGGTCAATGTCACCGTCTCAAGATAACTTACCTTTCACCGCTAAGGTTCGAGTCCCGCTCGCTCAAAAATCTTTGTGTGAGAAAGTTTGCTAGTTACTTGCGAAGGGACGATGGCTCTACTCAGATTCATTCTGAGGTCTTCCTCCACCAATAAAACTGGATTTGACACATATTACCTAAAATGTGTTGAAAACGACATTAAGATGTATAAATATATATGCATGTTTATAAGTCATGAGTTAAGAGGCAGTTTTAAAGACCTCTCATCGTGAGGTCGTGAGTTCTAGTACTGTCCAAACTGTCCACCTGTAAATAATATGTATTTACTTCCGGAAGAACATTTGTTATACTTAAGTTATTGTATATTTATCTTCGATATCCCTTAACCAATAAAAAACATGTTATGTGTAGAATATGGCTTAAACTCCCTGAAAAGAATATGGTTTAATGTCTCACTTAAGAATTACCTCCCTTACATGACGGTAGCAAGATTATGACGCCCAAGAAATTAGAGCTGTGTGAATTGGTTGGGCAATATTTTTATTGAAAATGCATAAACTTGTCCAAAAAAAAACATTGTAACATTTTCATGATTGCTGCCAAGTTTGTATGACATTGGATACTGTTTGATGAGATTATAACAGTTTAAAGATGCGAAGTGTTACAATGGACATAATTGTCAAAAACGAAAAGGAAATTGTGAAAAAGCAACCGGATCAACGCATGTTTTCTGCATAATTAGACCATCAGAGGACTATCTATGATAATGAGGCTCTTTTTAGTAATGTGTTCAGTGTTCCAGAAGTGTATTTCTCTATATGTACAACAGTGCAATATTGACTGTTGTGCGAGACGTAAAATCGATATTCTGTTCTTACAAAACATTCATGAAAATTCCTGTTTGGCTAAACTTTACATTTTATGCGATCATATGCGACATTTGCTTTTCTAAAAGACAAACGTCTTGACAAGTTGTGTAGAAGAAACGTTTGGATTTGGAAGTAAGATCTGAATGGCTGAAACAAACACACCTCTACAATGGTTGTGTTATAATAAAATTTAAATATATTTATTCGGATGGAATTCAAGACAGTTATCATGAAAAGACTTTGTCATAGCAAATATCTCATGATATAGAAAAAATGAATATAGAAATAAACATTCAACCGATACACTTTTGAAATACTATGGAAATCTCCAAGGTACTCCGATTGTATGAATGAACCAGTCAAAAACGTTATTCGATTATCGCTAAAATATTTTGCTTTTATTTTCGGTCAAACTTGTCAAGGCGTTTGTCTTTTAGAAAAGCAAACGTCGTATATGATCAAGACTAGTTTAACGTACCTTTTAAGATCCTTCAGCGTCTCTTGTTGTTCCCGGATGTACGCATAAAGATTTTTCTTTAGACTGCCATCTCTGACAACGTCTACAGATTCTTTTAACTGAGACATCGATAAATACACCTTACAGACAACGCACGATGCAAACATACAAATAATAAATCCGATCAGCACAGACTCCTTGCTCTTCATTGTAAATTATTAATTAAAAACTTGTTAAGATATTATTTTAAATTGAAATATTCAATATGTTTCCACGTGGTTATCTGTATGAATATTCTCTAAACCTCCACGTAAGTATTTTATATATGTCCTGTCATCCGATATGCATTTAGAATTTTAAATTTTAACTTTTATGCATTTTTTATATTTTAAAGTAACCCAAGGCAAATTATAATTCAGCGAGTTAATATTTAAATTCGCTTACTTCCTTTAAACTTGAACTTAAACACAGATAAAGCAGTACTGACGTGTCATAATCTTACATGGCCACATCGATGATTGACTGTCTTAACGATATTTAAGGTTCATTGATTGATTGAAAATTTAGCTTCATTTTATGCAATCGAGTGCTAACAAACGATCAGTTAGCGTAACCACTCCTTCTTGGGGTCTTGGAAAGCTACCAGTACTTGAGCACACTTAACTCCGAAACTATATGGTTCCTTTACTACTTGTTTCAGCGGTGAGAGGCAATGTCGTATATCGATTATAACGGAGATTATGGCCTGGCGGGGATTCGAACTCACGACCACTGGATTAATAGTCAGACGCGCTACCGACTGAGCTTACCTGGCTATATAATACAAGCTAGCCATTAAATATTAGAAGGAATTTCGTTATACATTAGTGATACCTCGTACAACAGTCTGAAAAGTGAGTATATTTTTTATTACAGGTGCTCCGTGGTGGAGTGGTCTGAGGTGCTGCCGTCTAATAATCACTTACCTCTCAACGCTAACGTAGGTTCGAGTTCTACGGTCTTCCTGTACCAGTAAAACTGGATATGCCATATTTAACTTGAAATAAGTTGAAAATGGCGTTAAACCCGAAAATATTTTTATCTTTATTTTTTGCTATTATGGGTATTAGGTTTGTTTTAGGTAAAAGTGGATCAGTTTTTAGTTACACATACTGTTACATATATCTTATTTGTGATTTAAGTTTCGAAATAAATTAAGATATTAGTTTTCTTGTTGAGTAAATATCTAAAAACCACGCTTTAAAAACAGTCACAATCTATACAAATCTACAGCTGACTTAAAAAATGCAATAAAACGTTCAGGGCGTTTTTAATATAGGTATTCGTCCGCCACTAATACGTTTGAACAATATCACCTAATATAACGTGGTATCTTTCAAAACGTTCAGTATTAGAGACTTCAATTTGTATCGTTATAAGCATAGGAAAATATACTGAACGCCTTTTAAAACGCAACAATGGGTATTGTTTCAAAAACAAGAGAGCGGATTAGTGGTAGGCATTGGACTGTGAACACAGGGTTCACAGGTTCTTTTCCCCGCTTCTCCGATTAAAAATACTTACCGGTATCGAATGAGGCTTTAAAAAATCGAGATTTCATCTATAGATGCTTTACACCGAGCATGTTAAAGAACCAGGAACGCTACAAAATGATATTCTGTATCTCTGCACTATCCTCCAAAAAACTGAAATTACTTATACTCTTTTGGAGGCGCCGCCCATGTGGGAGATAAATAGAATTATCATCAAGGAAATATTGTCATCCCTTATTTGTTTTCATCTATACCAATGACAATGTCATCGTTTCAAAACACACATTAATTGCAGTCGACAGTGATTTACTTGAACACACCCTCTGTCAGAAATGTGAAAAAAATATTAAAGAAACGGACTAAGATGTTTTATTTAATGTATTTAATAACATTCACAATATACTTTCACTTAGCTAAAACCGCTGCAAGGGGTGCCAGCCTCACAATTATCAATTGTCACTCGATCGTAGTTTTTACCACAGATGTTACCACCGCGGGATTTTACTGTAAATGTTGCGGAAGAGGAAGGTGTAGTACATGTATAGATGTACCCAGTCACAGCGTTCTCCAATCCGCTCACTGCTTCGCTCGTGCAAGATACCTGCCCATACAAATAATGCGTGTATATATATGGAGATAAATAGTTTTGAATAACCAAGACATAAATGTACAGACCAGAACGGCGAGTGTGCCTAGCTACAATGCAAACCATAGACACAATATCATGGCTTCTGCCAAACCAAATAAATTTGGTGTCAACCATGACTTATATACTATGGTTTTACATGCAACACATCTGGCGTGGACGGACTATTTACATACATGAACTGATAGCTTTATATGAGTAGGATACAGTTAAGGATTTATGACTACTCACATGCTATATATAGGACAAATTTAGAAACCCGTTGGATCATGATGTTACAGTGAAATTTCATAAAGGGAGATAATTAAATTCACAACATCGGAATTTTAGAATTTTGAGATCTTATTCGCAAATAATTATCTCCATATATAAGATCCCAAAATTCAGAAATTCCGTTAGTGTGAATTTATATATATACGAGGTATGTCCCAAAAGTAATAGGACGACCCTGCCATTCTTGTATTTAAGGAGTTACATGCAAACCAGTGGTATCAATGGATAGCTCGACACATCTTCTATTGTCATAAAACATAAAATCAACTTTCAGTCATCATTAAGTTTATGCAAAAGACACCATAGTAAGGCGAGTTTAGAAGTAAGGGGGACTTTGAAATGAGACGCCATTTGAAAAAAACAACCTTGTCTTGGAAAGCAGACAACTTCCTCAATATCGTGCCAAATGTTATAAAATAATAGTGGACCTATTTTCAGATCATGTGCGAAAGTCGTTAAAATAGTCGACGTTATCGATAAACATTTGAATAATTTGCGCACTTTCTAAATAACAAGTGCGCATTTGAATATTAAAAAATTGGACGACGTCACGCCTAGAGTGGAAATTTGGAGTGCGGTGAAATTTTGTGTTGGGTGTAATATGACCCCACGGGATACTCTGAAGTTTATTTCGCACAACTCTTTAACAGAAGGCATGTCCTTGAGTCTTATTTATTGGTGGTACAAACAGTTTTCCAATGGTGAGACGAAAGTAACTGACCATCAGCGATCTTGACGACTGAAATATTGTGTTGTTTTCCTGGGATTCCAGTCATATCTTCGTGAAAAGCCCTTTCAGTAACTCCGGCCCATGTGCCTGAGTGTACATTATGTGGTAGGATCTATGAGTCATCATAGTACCGTGACATGTACCAGAAGCGGGTGCAGTACCACAAAAATTGTGTTTTGCACAGTGGTTCATACTTTGAAAAAAAAAAAGACTTTCATTTGAATGCCAATTTGACGTCGCACAAATAACGTCAATTTCCCCCGTACTTTGTTACATACACATTTTGACTTGTCAAAATTAATGTTAAATGGTGGTGTACGATAATAACATTTTGCATGCCTATAGTTTAAATATGGAAATTGATTCATGCCAAATTTTGTTTGGATTGAAACATTAAAAGGCATATTTCTAAATATGTCCTATTACTTTTGGGACATACCTCGTATATAAAAGGAGATAATTTAAATCTCAAATATTCCGACTTAGGGGATTTTTTAGATGCACATTCACAATGTATGACGTATGTTATATGGAGATATTTATTTGTGAATAACCAGACAAAAATGTACATAAAATTGTTGATACGACGCTAAATAGCTTACACCATACAACAACAACAAAGGAACCAGCGACAACAAGTGTCTATATTTTGTCAGGATCACAGTTGTAACAACGGACAATGATAGATAATAAAGTTATGAGAACGGCTAATAGTTTAAACTTACATCAACATATTAAACCATAAGCATAGCAAGTTGTTATTAATAATACAATTACAAAAAAGTTCACAAACTTTATATAGATTAAGAGAGTAAGAAATGCATGAATGATGCCTGAAGCACGGAAAATTTGGGATGAAGTGAATTATATTTATATTATGCAATCGTAGTTTAATTGTTTGGATTACATATTGTTACTTAACTTGCTTTAAAATCGAAGAGATAAAAGTACTTTTAAGACCTCGTTCAAGAGCAGGCTATATTTATCACATTTTGATATTTACAGAAGTATTCTGGAATTAGCCAATTTCTTTTTATACGAAAACGTTTACCAACAAACAGGTTGTGGAATTCGTCAACCAAATCGGGCACATGATTCACTTACTGTCATTTCACGGAATATTTGACAAACGTCAAGTTTCAATGGGGGTTTATAGTTTGCTGTTCTTAATTTGATAAGAGGTAAGTAGATTGTATGCTTTAGTACTTTAAAAGATGCTTCGCGTTTATATTCTATGAAGAGGTGGTCAAGTTTGCCCTTGTTTGATACATGCAGTTTATCTCGCCGTTGTGTAAATATTGGTCAGTAAGTGTTAGTTTGACGAGAGTATGTATATTGTATGAAGTGATAGTATCCTGGTTAAACCCTTTACTTCATATGGACGCCTTTGGAAACCTCTAATATAGACACCTTTGGACACCTTATATAAAAGGCTTTGGAGTTATAGGGTGAATTATGTTTATATTAACTGACAGAGTGGAAAACAGTGCAGGAAGTGTTCAGATTGCTCGTTACGACCAATCTGAACTCTTCCTGCACGGTTTTCAAAGACCTTCTGTGATTGGTGCGTGAAATTGCGTATCTATGGAGTAAAGGGTTAAGAATAATCCCATATTATATAATAGTCGTTTTGGAATACCAATTTATATATTATATTGAAACATTTGTTAGGATCACAGGTATCAACGTAACGTATGTTTTCGACACTGCCGTTACATTTGAAGGAGGAAAGGCTGAAATGTCTGGTCCAAAGTAGTATATATACTCAAGAGATACGAAAACGCAATACAGGGATAAGAGGGAACTTGCTGGAAAATGAGAAAAAGTTGCACCAATGCAGGAGGTTTCAAATTTTTCAATAACATCTCAAGTAAAGAAACAATAACATCAACAGACAATGATAACTGTATGGTATGAACATATTATAGAGTACATTTTAGGCCATTTTGGGGTAATATTTTTTCTTCAAATTTCTTATTTTTTTCTAAATAAAACCATAATAAATATATATTTTTTTCTAAAATTAAACAAACAAATATGGAAGTTAATAAAATTTAATAAAATAAAATAAATATTTAAATTTTAACGTTTTTTATATATATTAGTAAGATATTATCTTCTCAGACTTTGAAATGTCTAAGTGATTCCTGTGACAACTAGCTTAATTGATTGTTAAGCATTGAATCTACTTAGTGACAAGTCATAAAGGGATACTTATCATCCAATCAATTAAGCTACTTTGGTCCCAAAAGTTTAAAAAGGTACTTTAGTTCACAAAGTTTAAAAAGGTACTTTAGTTCACAAAATAAAAGTATTACCCCAACATGGCCTAAAATGTACAATCTAATAGACATACATACTCGTGCTAAATATGTTGCGTTTTCTTATCTCTTGATCTCTCTTCTTTTGTGTATATACGCTTCAATATTTGTTGTAGATCTTAATAAACATAACTTGTTATTACCAAAAAAGTCTTAAAAGTACACCAAATAACTGCTTACCAAGCCTGTTGAAAATGATTCGACAATAGTTGCCCATTGACCACCTATCGCATATCCTATTTGTTCGAACGTGCACATCACGTGATTGTTGTCATTGCAGCCGCAGTAAGTTATTTTAAGTGACGTCATCTCTGGAGCCGGTCCACCATTGGCGAGGGCAAGGAAAATACTACAGATGCAGACGAAGGAAATTGTCTATAAATAGAACCATGTGTGTGTTTTTATGACCCTCCAATTTTGCGTTTTTGTCACCCTATTTAATCAAATGCCCCTAAAGTAAATATTCTCAAATATGCCGATAAAGCATTTTCAAATTGGCGACAAAGGACCCCAATTTCGAAGTGTGAGGGAAAACACTTCCGTGTTAAAAACAATTGAATAAAAGGAGTATTTTCGAAACCATCTCACATGGACCTTCAACACGAAACAAAATTCGAACCAAAATTTCAGTAAGAAAATATTACTGACCTACCTTTGGTACAACTGCGATAAAATATAATATTCTATACCTGTAAGTGTATAGCCAATCATCTACTCCAGATGTTACCACGTGACCGTACACTATGTAGAAGTTTATTGGATCCAATAACTTTAACATTGTACAGTTCAAAATTCAAGATGGCGACTAAAAAAAGGGAATAAAATAGTAGAAATTTCAACGAAAAAAAACAAACAACCAACAAAATGTTCCGCATGAAGATGGCGTTAAAAAAAATCCGAATATCTTCGCCATTCGTCTGCCACTTTGAACACACGGTTTATTTATTTAAAAGGATCTTGATTTTTCTCTACTCTTTTGATAAAATTCTTTCAGATTGAGATATAGAATAAAAAGATCATTTTACAGTGTTTTGTACAATATGGAAATGTATTGTACTCGTACGTATTATGGTGAAAACGAAAACCTAGCTGAATCGGCGCCTACGGTGTCTCGTCCAATATGGTTTCACCAAAGTACATACTCGTACAATATATTCCCATATTGTACAAAACACTGTAAAATAGCCATATATTAATGAAATTAAGTAAATAATTTGACAGACTGTGAAATATGATACAATTCTTTACCTTGTACATGTTTACGTTGTTTGAACACACACGCTGAATAATATGAATGTGGTAACGCTTCTACAAAATGTCTTATCTCTGTTTACAAAAGTATCGCCGCTATCTTAATTTGGCAGTTTCGGAGGGTTTATTTTGGTTTTATCAAACAGATGTCAGTCACGAACTAAATTGCGTATTTGAATTTGAGAGGGCGTCCTTTTTAACCCCTATTCTGTTTAATGCATAACTATCTGCACAGTCAGTAATTTCAGATTTAATGTAACAATATAAACATTTAACCCTGTCTTAAGCAGACAGTGGAGATGATTTAGAAAAATCACGCTCGAAGACTTCCTGGGTAGAACCAGTACTTAGTATATTCGGAAAAAATGTGTCTTGCTCAAGTGTGTGTGTGTGTGTGTTTGTGATCAGATGGCGAATACAATATACAAAAGCAAGACTACATATATTGATTGCTTGTTTATTGATACTTATTATAGAATACATAAACTCTCACATGCATGCACACACTGATTTCAAACCCTCTGTTGAACATTAAACGTCTTTATACAACGTGTTTTCATTGGGCCGAAGTGGGATGTTACACCTATCGTTGACACAACAAAACGTGCACTCGAAGTCAAGGGTCAAAACAAATTTCTCGTCGAAGTTTTGACACTTGTCGCTGTCGGAAGATCCCTGGAACCATTCAGAGAAGCATGTGTCGAAACTGCCGCATCTGTAAAATTATAAAATTAAGTAAAAATTAATTTTGGTTGAAATCTAATTAAAAACACGACATTTAAAATGTTTTCCGATGAGCATGCTTATACACATGTTTTACGTCTTTATCAAATTCATTCTAAAATTTTAAATCTAGCTTCGTTTTGACTTTTACTTCTTTTTATATCTGATAACAAATGTTAATTAATAACGATCAATATTAATCAAATCTGAAATAACAGTTCGAAGACTTAAATGGAGAGATATTTTTACAGTGCATAGTTATTTTAAAGAAATATAAACAAAACTCATGAAAAAGAATACTTTGAAAGTCAATAAAAAATTAGGAAGCTGCAATTTTGAGTGAGTAGGTAGGAGCACGGCAAACAATATATTTTTTAAGGATGGCCTTATGGTTAATGATTTTGTCAATAATAACAAATATACTGACAATTTGATAATGCGGCTCTGAAATAAGGCCATCCTTAAAAAATATATTGTTTGCCGTGCTCTACCTACTCATGAAGTCAAAGTAAGGTTGCAGTGCACCACACGAGTGATGACAAGCGATCTATAGATCTCACTATTCGCTGTGCATGTAGTTAAAGACGGCAAACTGAGTTTTGGAAATTCACCTGGAACTCTTTATGTTTAATAACAACTCTTTTTGTTTAACACAGATGAACTTAAGACATGTTACAAAACACGGAATATTGATTATTACTTGCTTATTATTTCTTATTATGTTGTTGTTTTGTTTTACATAGCTTAAAGCCCCAACTTTTACTGCCGGGGTTGTAAATATTTGTAAGAGGAGACTATCAAATTACAACGCTACACTAGATCATCTACTCATGGTGAATTAACACATATCAATGTGTACAGAGTGCATCTCCTTCGAATTAAAATTTTTTGGCAGTTTGATTTTAACTTTTTTTTTTAAACTGCATATAATGAACACTTTTTGGAAATTATTTTTTGCTAATTAAATGTATTAACAAGAAACTAGTAGAATGCATTGACGACTGTGAAATGTTGAAAAGGGGTTCTCTAATTTGAATAATGTACCGAATTATATAAACCTGCCAGAGAGCCATCTTGCAGCTTTTGAACGGCAGTTGGTGTTGTAAATAATTCGTAACTGCTTCCAGTGCAGGAGATGATAAATAAAACACGATGGTTGACAAAGTGCCTTTTTTTCTGCTTGTATGTTATAGCAATTATCACTGAGTCATTAACTAGATGTGTGTTTTTTCTTCAATATTTGAGGGTGTTTTTTTCGTAAAATGAAGTAATAAGAAAATGAAAATAATCACGACAAATTATGATTATGTTGTGTTGTTTTCAGTGTTGTTATTTAAGATGTATCATGCAATATTATTAATTTTGATAAAAGTGAGTTCATTGAGATATCGTTACATTATACACAATGTATGTAAATAATGGTCTTACATATTATACATTTCTTACGCTTATACAAATATTACAATTATGATAAATATGCGTAGCCTTGCATATTTTGTTTTAGGAAAAATCATTGGCCCACCCTTCTATTTGTATTTCTTGTAATAAAAACACTTTTATAAAGAATGTATAGGTTTGCGTAGATTTCAGACGCAATTGCCAAATAACCTTAAATAAAGCTTATTTGGTGTTATTTTTAAAAACAATATCAAATTCCATTTTTAAAACAGTCTCGATGCATACTATTATTAACGTTTGAAAAGAAAAACACGATTTTCTCTATTGAAATAAAAAATCCACCTATTACTCCTACCCTCTACCTCCAAAATGGTGCCAAAAATATCGAAAAAATATGTTTTGTTATAAAATGGACATTAAATTGTTTCATTTATCGAAATCCACCAAACTGCAAAAAACAAAATTTTCTTTAAAAATACAACTTCAATTTAAAATATGAAATTCATAAACATGACATTCTGGATTGAATAAAAATCCTTTAGTCATGCCGTTCTCTGATCTAAATATTTAATGGTCTAAGAATCAGCGTGTTTTATCAACCTTTGTATTGAGGTTAGAGTCTTCATTTCCAAATAAACTTCTATAAAATATACAAACGTTCGGTTGACTTGTCTTTGTCCAAACTGGTTGTTCACTATGTGGTTAATACAATAGTTATTTGGCGGGGCACATGATTGTTCGTGGTACACTTTCTCGCATATTCTTAGAGGTCCACTACACACGGCACATGTCGCTGCAACAGAACAATAGTATGTATAGTTCACCGCGTTTAATGTCAAGTATATATACCCGTGTAACCAGTTGCGTACACTGTACAGACAGACCAACACAAGGAGTATTCTTTATGTTTTTTCGAATAGATAGTCTGTTTTGACATGTTTACTTTATATGAGTTTGGTTATGAACTCCGAAAAAATATTTTTTTCTGAGTTCATAACCAATCTCATATAAAGTGAAAGAATGTAATTATAGTATTTTGATAAAGTTTCTGACTAAATGATTCAAACAAGCGAACACCCTCAGCGAGTTCGATAGCATTTTAACAGATTTTCGTTTAGATGTTTATTTCTGTATTTATTATTTACTTAGACAAGATATTTGCAATGGATTTTGTCAAGACAAATATTTTTATTAACTCTACTAGCTGTAGGCTTATGCGATGTCCGTAATAATTTATTAGAAGTACTTTCTGAGACTATACAGACGATGTTAAAATCTGAAATTCAAGATGACAGCTGTTACTAAAAGGGTAACAATCGGAAAAAAGATCTCCTTGTCAAGAACCGCTCATCAATTTTGACACTTACTTGCGCATAAATAGTCCTCAGTTGTAGATTTATATAAATCATTAATTAGTCTGGAATTAAAATGTTCATTTATTTTTCAAGAACCGACTCTTCAAATTTGTTAATATTTAACATAATTATTCCATTGTGCAGTTGATTAAAATAATAATAATAATTAAAGGCCTATTATGTAAAGGGTTCCGGTAAGTCGTCTTTGAGTTTAACAAATAACTTTTTTCTCATCAATTTTTTAATTTTTTTTTTATTTATTACTGCTTGACTGTATAAGATAAATGACATCGTTACATTTTTAAAATCTATTCTACTTCCCGGTAAAGTGCAGGGCCCACTCTGAGGCATAAACGCACTTGGTAGGCATAAACGTATTAATATTTTATTAGAACTATTTGCCTCTTTAAATACAGTATTTTATGGGCACTGATATACTTTTTCCCACGACAATTAATACTGCTTCATTTTAACAACTTTATTTGAGAGTTTATTATAAATGTTATTATATTAGTAGATACACGTTTATGACATCGTTAGATAATTCGTTCCATTTAGTTTGAATAGTTTTAATTTTTTAAGTTTATTATAATGTACACTTTCCATATCTAAGTAGCAAAGACTGTCATGGTAAACTAAAAGTAAGAACTATCGAATGACGTTAGTGTAGCAATTTCAGTTAGGATAGGAAAAACACGTTAACTCTTAATTTCTCGTCTTTAACGAGGAAAACACATCAAGCCGACGACATTATCCATATTCCGATGAATGTGCAATATTCCTAACGAGAAGAAATATGTCACTGGGATGGTGTTACGAAGGTATGTTTTGAAACTATTCATCTTGAGAAAGACTTCTCGTGTCGCAAGCATGGTTAGCAGGGATCGAAACAACCGCTGCATATGCATCTATTTTCTGATCAAGAGTGTCCGTAAATGTTGTCGGTATCACGAGGTTGTTGGCGGACCGGACTCACCATCGCACTACCTCGGACAGGAACTCTTTACGAGAGTTTCCCATATCATGGGCATACATGTCTTGGACTGTCTTCATCACTGTTCGGAAATAGTGTATTGGGAACTGTTGATCGACGCAAGGTTCCGAAAATGCAAAAGTTGACATAATGGAATAAAGTAATTATGTCTAATTAACGCTTGAACTCCCTTGAATTTCCCTGCTCCATCATTACACTAACCCCGGACTTTTAGTAAGTCAAGGTTCAGAGTGCTTCTTCAATAGTAACATCCTAAATGGGTGAACATGTGACAAATCTAACAACATCTTCTCAAACATCATGTATACCATCTGCATTTTTTATGATATACCGAACGCATAGCAAGAGCTTTTTCTTGTAGCAGTCTGTGTACGCATCGGCCATAATTGAGACAATGTTGACATGTTTGTAATCTGCTGTAACTGATTATCACACATGTTTAACAGTTCAGTTTGTATATCTGAATGTGTAAATTTAGCCTACTGATGTGCGAATGCCAAATGATCCGCCAGAATTGGGTTGTGCTTGTCTGTGTTCGATAGAATCGCCGTAAAGTTGCTGCGTTCTTCTGTATGTTCCCTGATAACTATGTAAAATCAAAACTCCATTTATTTGCTCCAATATGTGTCTATTCATTTCTGCCTCTGGTTTATTTGGATATTTTGTGGACTATAGAGTCTGTTTTCCTGGATTTAACATCGCGGGCGGTCACTGATATTTTGACCAAGTGAATGTGAATTTCTTCATTTTGATGGTACTTTACGAGGCTAGACAATTTTTTCTAGCCAATAACTGCAGATCCGAATGAAAGTCATCCCTTTGCTGTGATCAAAAAGAAGGCAGAGGACACAGAACACCCTGTCCTTCAACATTCTACATATCATCTAGTTGTTGTCATGTACCTTACCCATTTCCTCCCCTTCCCATCAACAATATTTTTATTGCATTTTGGACGTTTCATTTATCGGAAAGGTGTAGGCCCGGGCGCACACGGGCTAAAGGCAGCTACACATCTGATCTTAGTATGTTTATCACACTCAATTTGTATGTAGATCATATCTAATACTTTGAGCGTAATAAAGCACACGAGATTGTTTACAAAAATGTAAAGCTTCAAAACTGTTCGAAGAGGACTAGGAAGATAAAAGTGAAGTGTTAGTTAAAGCTCGGCCTATACGACCTGGATAACTTTTGAAAAAGTATTTTTGGAGCGTAGCTGTATATTCATAAAATAGAAGTCAAATTTGATGTTTGTCAGGGTTTGTTAAACTTCTCTGGAGATATGGCGTGGACATTCGTGTCCTGTGCACATTTCTAGTGTTAATATAAGTTAATGACATCGAAGCTTAATTTGACCTTTGTATTCTTTTTTTTTTATTTCAAAATCCCGAACACCTTAACACAATTGGAGATAAAAAATGACCGCCATCTTATGTAGGTATCATGTAAAATGACGTGATTATTCTTTTCACCTTGACTACCGTGTCAAAAAAGTAGCATATCCACGCGTAAAATCCAAACGGACGGTGAGACATAAAAATAATGTATCCGTTTATACTGCCTACGAATCGGGGCGGGAGGTATTTAATTGTTTTGTCTAACGACCATTTATCTCTCACCGCTGAGGTCCAGGTTTCCATCCTCGCTCTGTCCAAAAACGTTAAGTGAGACAGTTTGCCAGTTACTCGCGGAAACTGGTTGCTCACAGAGATTAATTTGGTTATCTTCCTCCAACAATTAAACTGAATAAACATTATATAACCTGGTATGTTGAGATATGGCATTAACTACTGTTCAAAAATAAATTAACAATAAAGAGAGTAAAATAAGAAAACGCGAACTGAACACTTACTCGCAATGGGTGGTATGGTATGCGGTAATGGTTTTGTTGATGTAGTTACGGGTGCTGCCGTCACTGCTGTTGTTGTTGGTGGAGTAGGCGTTGTCATTGCTGATGTTACAGCGTGGGTCGGTGTTAATGTTACTTTTATAGAGGTTTCTTTGGTCGTTTCTGATGTAACCTGCTGTTTAGAAGTCGGTTCTGTCCTGGGTGTCTTTACTGTAAAACAATGACAAGATATTGCAAATGCATGAGATAATGTTTGCAAATACACATAGCAAAACAAAATATAAATTCAACTGTTTTTGGTTTAATCGAAATCGTTATGTGTAAGTAAATAAAATATATTTAAAAAGGATACGTTTCAGTAAGCTAGAGGTGTGTGTATATTGAAGAACGTTTAATGGTGAAATATATCATTTTACGACGGTGAATTTATTTTCAATTGTTTTAACTAAAAATTGACTTAAAAATATGAGACAATCTAAAAATGGAAAAACGAGCTACTACTGTGACAATTGACAGACATGCATTATTACAAAATTCTACAACTTATTTCATTGCACCTTGCGAACAAACTCGAAGTTAGCCGAATGACAATTTCTGGCTTGCATTCTGTTCTTCCAATGCAACTGATTTTATTGACTCTCACAAAGACTTGAATAGTAGGATTAAATACTTGTTTGACGCTACTATATGTTGATAAAATAGCATGCGACGAATTAATAATTTGGCGAATTATTCATTTGTATTCTATAGGCAACTGGTTCCTTACAAATAAAGTATAAGGTGCATGTAATCTTAGATGTTTTATAATGTTTTAAACACGCAATAATCTTGAATGTAAGATATTGCAGTTGGAAGTAAAATTTCAAGTACTTTTCTTGATATTTTTAATTGCAGTATACACATTTTGTAATCGTAAGTACTTTAACAATTTTAAACATAATTTGCAGAGAATTGTCTCGTATGAAGAATTACATTGTGAACGGAAAGAATTTTGATTTATCCTTCTGAGATGAATGGTAGTTAAGATATTTGAAAACGAGATTTCTCGAGTTTTTGTGCGAATACGCGAGTGTTCAAAACATCTCAAACAGTTGTTTTACCTTCTGTATATAATTCTTTGACTCTCACAACAGAAATATTGTCTGGTGATTTTAAAATGTCGCCCGTAGTTTTACTTATGGTCCTTTATAATTATGGGACTCATGTGTTTAGAAAGAAAATGTGTACGGCTTTTGTTATTCAGTTATCATTGGTTGTACTCTTTGCCTCTAAAATATCCTTTTATCAAATGCATGGTTTCCACAAGGTCATTTAATTGATGACTACACAGTAAATCAGTCGTGTACCAATATTTGAATACAGCGGTATTGCTTATTGAAATAAATGACACACGTAAAGACATGTACGTACGAAAGCGCACATACATACGCACATTGCCTAATTATCTGATAAAAGGATAATTTGGAGGAAAGAAGCAGCGTCTAACCTTGTAATGAAGAGGCTCTCCCGGAGGGGCCTGTTCCCTAGATCTCCGGTCATTGTTCCCAGAGCCCCAAAAGTATTTCCCCCAAATCTCTGAAATTAGGCCTTGTTTCCCAGATTTTCAAAACCCTGGGAATGCCACAGTGAAAACAGCAAACTCGGTTTTGTTGAGTCTGCACATACAGGATAAAGTGGTATGTTCCATGCTCCCTAACAAGGTTTAGGCGGTTAAGTAACATATTAATATTGACAAACAATTACATTTCAAACACATATAAGCCAGTGTTTGGGCCACATGTTCTACTAACATTAGTTACGGCCCGTCCCTTGTGCCAATGTTGTACAAAATAATGGCAGGCATAATACTAATAAAGGTTAAATTTAGTAAGTACTGTCATTTCAATAAATAAGTTCTAAAACTAAAATTTGGAATAAATGATGTTAAAGATAGCAATGTGGTAAACGGTATTCTGTTTCCGGCAAAACTGGAGAGGAAACATATATTTAACGCCATTTTCAACACGTGTCGGGTTTTATATGGCATATTCAGTGGTGGGGGAATCTGTGTAGAACCGCTTACATTGAGCAAGAATTTTCTCACGTACTTTTTTTTACTATAAATAGTAACAAAGTAAGTCGTACTGATGAAGTTTAAAGGAAATAAATCAGGAATTTTCGAAGTTTGAAAACATTTATTTCTGATATGTCATGCCTATATATATTCACTTACTTCGTATTGTCCAAGGATATCTATTTATACATGCCAAAATAAGATATTGAAAATGGATTTTCTAACTATGGTTACGCACCTAGATTAGACTCAAATATGTCTTCCACTTAAAATTGCAACATACCGTGTGACGTATTAAACAAGTCACGTGCTTATTAGTTTGAACTGATATATAAGAGTATACTTAGTTAACATTGTTTTAACTTAGAAAGAGTCCCAATGACGATCGAAGGTTGTCGAGCAGTATCTAAGTGTTGTTTATTCTTAGAATGGGAATTTCGTTTCAAGTTTACCACTCCAATTTAAATATCGATTTTGTCACATTTCGGTGGATTTGACATCCATTCGGTGAGATGATTTTTATCCATTTCAACAATTAATCTATTGAGACATTGATGGCGTTTTTTATACATTCCTTTTAACACAGCGTGAAATGGAACGTTGTTATTTAAATCAATATTATGTTTCAGTTTTAAATATATACCAATATCAACAGTTAAGATATTCATACTGTAGAAACGGTACTCTCCGCGGAGTATTACATAACATTGAAATGAGAGAACGTTGATTGGTCAGTTGAATTACGTCACATGTTTGGTAACACTATTAGAGTGTTAAGAAGTGTGGCATGGAATTATCTGCTTTTTTTATTGGGGTATAACAGAGTTGGGGGATGCCAGAGCTCAGATAGACTGCTAAACTATGTATTCCTATAACTGACAAACAGGTATTGCATTCCAGTAACTTGAACATTCTGCTTAATGAAGCGTAAGCTAAACAACGTTTTGAGAAATGGCCCCAGTACGAACAAGTCACTGAATAAACACAACAAGCAATAAAACATGCATACAGAAGAAAATCACGGTTTCATGGTGCGCCGAGTCTCGATCTTTTTTCATCACTATAACGAAGTCAATTTCTCCTAGAATGGTTATGTATACCAGAACACTTACCTATTCCTGATGGACAAGGGAGGTCGTCAGCTACAGAGAGAAAAATAAACAAGAATATACTATAGATCCAATAATCTTCACCGTAGTCTTAAAACCAATTTCTAACTGAGTAAATTAACAATTAGCCATCGATGGCATAAAACGAAGCTAGACATTCAATCATCAATCAAATTGAGTACAGTCGGATACCAGCTAAAACATCGAATTTTACTGGTGACGAAGACCCACGCTACAAATATAAGACAAACAACAACATCGCTGGTACCAAGAATCCTCGACCTTTTGTAAAACGGAACACTTTACGTTGGACACGCAGCTGACGTACTAGTCGTCGCCATAACAGCGCTCGTGATACAACACTGTATATCACACAGATACTTGTTGCCTAACCGATAAAACGATTGTAGTTTAGTTTAAACATATTTTATTTCAACATGAAATGGGGTTGGGCCACAAGTTCTTTCAACATTAGGTTCGGCCCGTCCCCTATACGTCCCCAAACGATTGTATAACCGTAGCTCACCCTCAAATGTGTGTGTGATGGGGGTGGGGGTCAGCATATACGTTTCCCCACCCCTTCTCCGGTATTTTGATAAAAAAAATCTCAAAAAGGTCACAAAATACCGACCTTGTGGACGAAATGACCCTAAAATCTCAATAAAAAAGCAGCATTTGGTGTTTTAAATGTGTTTTCCGGATTAATACCTCGTACCGCAACCTACTCGCTTCCTCGCGTTTTGGCTTGACATGCATGAAGTTCAAACCCATTGGACGTTCATTGTTTAATACATTTTTTTTTAAATAAAACTTATCACCTTTATTGTTACCAAATAATTGCAGTTTTTGATTTTTAAGATACTAAGATTTCCCAGGGGAGACCCATCGTACCCCAACCAGCAAAGGACACACTCTATCAGAACGGATTGACATAGAAGCCCAATGTGCTGAATTGGATTATCGACTTGTTCGATTGACTGCTTAAGGTCAGTTGAACGGCGTGGTACATGTATCTTGCAATACTGTAATTTAAACCGGTTATGCTTTCACCATCACTACATCGACCAGTTAGGTTAACGAAGTCCCACTCTTGCATTCTTTTAGCTTCTTTATATGTATTTTTAATGTTATTAAAAGTGGGTGTTAACGGTAAAAAGTTTGATACATCTAATATTGATATATTGCTCCAGATATTTCGAATTACTTTCATTGTCCCAAGGAGTTCGAGTTGACGAGTTTCTGCTGTTGTTTAAACATCTTTTAAACAAGCGAGGGGTTTTCAAAAAAAAAAAAAAACTTATTTTCATAATGTTTTCATACGGCACAAAATTGTCCCACTTGATCATGAAGAGATACAAAATACATGGATAGATTAGTCCCGCCTATCGTGAAGAACACATAGACAAGGCGGCGGTGCTACTGTAAGGTTTAAAAGCTTACACTTATAGGGACGGCGCAAGTTTAGTTAAAATAAAAAATAACAAAACATGTTTATTACCTTTTCCAATGCAGAATTGAATATATAGTTTTCAGCTACTTTTCACCTTTGATGATTTCACCAATGTAGTTATCAAGCCAAGATAAATTAATTGCTAGATTATCACCCACGCCCGCTCTCTAATTTTTATGTCGCTCCGAACTTTTTTATTTTCAAAAAAATAATCACCTTCATTCTTTTTTAAAAACTGGATGATAATGTAGCAATTAATTGATAGTGGCCTTATCTGGTTCGACAATTTTCGCCTCAGTATTGCAAACTTAATTTCGTTAGAAGATCTATTACAGCTACACGCACAAACCCTCGTACCAAAACAATTTTGTTACGAAACATAATCATACTTAACCTATGGATGAGTTTTCACTTCTCTCTGCATCTTTATTGACGTTACAAAGGTTGCCATCGCAACACGCGCTTGACAACTGACCAGCTCTCTCCAGAACAGCGCACGTCTGAAGTTTATGGGAATGATCGGTGTTCAATGAGAGATATCAATTTTTACTGTACCAAATGTACAAAAGGCCGAAATGGCATATTTGGATACAGTAAAGTAATGTTTTTTTATATATACTTATTTAAAACAAGGTGCGAAGCACGTGCTCTCGTACGTTCGATTTCGTGTTATGTCCGTGACCATGATTTGTCAACTTCACTCGAGCATCAAAACCGTATCCGGTTTTAATAATAATATTATAGTGCATTCATATAGTCTCTTACTATTATGATAATCATTATTCATTTATTTGTTTATTTATTTATTTATTTATTTATTTATTTAAAGTTTCTATCAATAAATGAATGTAATTAAACAATCAAATGAAATGGTTATAAGACTTAATGAACAATGCAAAATACGATGATTATTAAATGATGATAGGGAGTATATGTTTAGTCAATATATCAAAGTTCTATATTGTCATGTTATGTTTGTGTGTGTGTGTGTGTGTGTGTGTGTGTGTGTATAACCAATAAAAGGGTCATTGATCTTGACTAAAAATGTCCAGTTTCGCATTTATCTAGCACCGACTTCGGGGTAGAATATGTCAAAGTGTTTATACGTAAGTTACAACGAGCGTAACAGCAAACTTCTCACCTCTTATACACTACCCGTTGTATCATGACGAAAAATCAATTAATAATTGAAACTGTTTTAGCAAATCTTTTTTGGCACATTTAATTGTAAGTTCCACGAGGACGTCGATATAGTTAAAACAAGTAAGAACGTAGTCTTGCGCTAAATAAGAAAAAAAAACACCATGGCAACTTGATGGCATTCTAGACAAAACTATTAAAACGGATAATAATATTAAAAAATAGTTAGTTTTTAACATTCCATTGTATCTATAAAGACTCTTCTCCTCATGATACCCGTGGTGGGTGTGTAACTGAATACACAGATAAAAGAAAATGTTACGTAAATGAGAGAGACAAAACACTTGACCATCAAAACATGAACATCAAAATCATGACCTTCAGGTCACTCGGGTTGTTTTTCATTGGCTATGAGTTTGTCTTCCAATTTTGAAATTCCTGCATTAAAGATTCATTAAAATAGAATATTCTTCACCAGAATAGGATAATAGTTTACATCAATTGACACGTGCATAAAATAACCTTAATGCAAATGAGCTCAAAATGACTTTGATCACTTTTATCAATCTGCAGTTATTTACCTTATTGGCCAGGCATCCGTATTCGTAATGAGCTGGGTAACGGGTCGGTTTGTATTGATAAGAACATTTCTGAAAATACAAAATTGCGTTGTGTATATAAATATTATTTTTACAACCTTTACTTTAATTGCACTCGGGTGTATTCCGCCATAAATCGGTGATCATTGAATTTTACATTGGTAAATATCACAAACTTTATCGTGCTTTCATAGAAATAAACATGACATTGCCGTACAGATCCTTAAAATCATAACAAGCGTGTATGATAAATCATAACCAGCATGTATGATAAATCATACTGTTTAAAAATAGTGAAAATCTTTTCAGATTTCTTTCTCAGTCTGGTGTACGACAAGGGAATGATATTTTGCCAATAAAAAAGTTTTGAGTGAGTTGGTAGAAGCACGGCAAACAATATAATTTTAAGGACAGCCCCGCTGATTTCTGCACCGGTCAGTTAGGTTTCAGAGGGCTAAAAATATGCCTTGATTGGCTTCTCTAAGCCTGCTAAAATGTTAATACACAGATCTGTTCACCAGTTGGAGTGCATGGATTTATCAGCTTCACCCAACAATTGCCAATGTTTAGCAGTTGGAAGATTTATTATAAACTACATATTTTAAAAACTACACATTTTAAAAAAATATTTTGTTTGCAATTTTAATGTTTAAACAATAAAAGTAGAATGCAAAAAAAATGCAATGGTGACTATGATATTTTGTAGAATTATATAAAAACAGCTCCAGTGCCAATGTGTGGCTGTTATATATCATTTTGGCTCTAAAGACAGTAACACTAATGGTCAGCTACCACCATTGCGTTTTCCATAGACTTACATTATAACGTTTGACCAAATTTTCACATTTTCTAACATTGGCGGACCAAAAAGTCCTATATCATATTAAAGTACTGTCCTAGACTCAAATAAAAATGTCCCCAAAATGGGGTCAAAAGTACCACTTTTTACCACTTTTTGCCCCCTGAAGTTGGGTACCCCCACTTTCAGCATGAAAAAAAGTAAATTTCACCAATTTTACTTTCCATGCAGTTTCCTTGATAAAATGAATTAAGACAGTCACAGAAACATAATTCTAATTTTTTATTGACACAAACATAATAAACTTATATTTTATTGTGATCATTTGCCAGTTTCACATTTTCATCCAACCACAATTAAGCTTACTATAAAAATATATGCCCTGAACATCCCTATACTTTTTTCAGCCAATCAGAGAGCTCGTCTCAATGGTGGTAGCTGACCTAAAGGGGCATTTAATTTCGCTTTTTTTATTATTCCACTGATGCAAATTCATAGAATGAATATTTCTGAACAAAATGATACCATTTTTATTTTTCTGCTACATAATTTGATGAAAATGTGGCCTTTTCCAGGCACAAAAAAGTATACATAATTTTACCAAATTCCCAATGACAAAACTGTACTTCAGTTCAAATTTACTTAGACACTTGACCTACAATATTTCATCTAATCATTCTTGTTTTTTTATATAATTATGGAAACAGGTATATAAACATGTAATGATAGCTTTGCATATCAACTTTTAAGATTCCTTTGCATAAAAAATGTGTATACATGATAATTTCATACCCCACCCACTAAAATTATATGAAAAAAGGCTAAATTGACCATTTGCTCTAATTTCATAATAAATGTGTTGATATTTTTATAAAGAAGTTGTCAAATGCATTTGATCGAATAAAATTAACAACGGAATGATAAATTAAACCATTTCGTAAAATTTCATTGTCGCTTCGGTTAAAGGATTACATTTGGATTACACACTTTCCGGTAGAAAGAGAGCCTTTCGGAACATCGGTTACCAAGATAGAAGAAATGTCATATTTATTTAGTGGTTTAATATTTCTTTAATCCAGTGGAATGGGTATACATCCTTTTCTATGTCTTATATTAAAAAATATGTAAAGATGACAGAAATTATATCAAAATCAGTCAAGCATGAAAATTCATAATTTTTAGTAGTAAATCACAATTATTACCATTTCTAGGGAATTTGGGGCACAAAACCCACAATTTTCTTGCACTACAACATTCTATTTACAAATTATCCATCAAATGTTACATTTAAGTAAAAAAAAATGTCAGACAAGATAGGGCAAAATGGAAAATATTTCCAAAATTATATAACTCAAGTATTTCTTGAATGTAATATGTTTAGATTGTGAAGTGATTTAGCAACATTGAAGTGCAATAGATACAACCAGGCACCCATTATTGCAACTATTCAACTGGCTCTACTTATAACTGCACAATAAAAGAGGTTAAATGTGAAAAATTGCTATATAATATGGCATGGCATGCTGGTTCTGAGTGGATAAACATGAAAAAAATGTCAAAAGTGGGCCATTTTCAGCTCAAAATCCAAATTCAGTACCTAAGTACACATATTTTGAGCTTGGAATTCAAAATCAGTTCTTAAACCTACTATTTCATGTGTATTTTTGTTTCCCAATGCAATTAAGATCATTTCTAGTGTTTTCAATGGTTCTTGAGTGTGCGATTTCAGCGGACAAGGCGCAAGTTATCGCGATAAACTGAACCTGGTATTTTAACCAAATTTTCCTAAAATGGCCTTATACGGTACCTTAAAATAAAATAAAACAGTATATTTTGTCAAAATTTAACATATCTATCATCATTCCGCTGTATTTCACTTAAATGCACTTAAAATTCTGAGTAGAACATTCTGTGGGCTATTTAAAGCCATATGGCCCTTATTTTTAATAAAAACCTCTAAAAAAAAAAGAAAAAATGGCGAAAATTGATCAACCTGCGGAATTTTTTTTTATTTTATTGCCATTTCCCTACAAGCACCCCAGTTGCACTATTTACAGAAAAAAAGAAGCTAATGCGATGAAAATTTAGAAAATGTTGTCGCGGTTGTTTAGGTCAGCTACCACCATTGCGTTTTCCATAGACTTACATTATAACGTTTGACCAAATTTTCACATTTTCTAACATTGGCGGACCAAAAAGTCCTATATCATATTAAAGTACTGTCCTAGACTCAAATAAAAATGTCCCCAAAATGGGGTCAAAAGTATCACTTTTTACCACTTTTTGCCCCCTGAAGTTGGGTACCCCCACTTTCAGCATGAAAAAAAGTAAATTTCACCAATTTTACTTTCCATGCAGTTTCCTTGATAAAATGAATTAAGACAGTCACAGAAACATAATTCTAATTTTTTATTGACACAAACATAATAAACTTATATTTTATTGTGATCATTTGCCAGTTTCACATTTTCATCCAACCACAATTAAGCTTACTATAAAAATATATGCCCTGAACATCCCTATACTTTTTTCAGCCAATCAGAGAGCTCGTCTCAATGGTGGTAGCTGACCTAAAAGATTAATATTTCTATACAATTTTACACTCTTAGTTGAAATGGTTGATTTGATGTATAATGTAAATGTTTTACTTCGTTAGAGCCACACGTAGTTATACGATCACAATTTGTCTTATCATCCGGTAATTTGTCACAAACAAAGCACATAGTCGAAAGGCTATTTGGATCTGTAAGAAAATATGTATAACATATTACAAGTGTGAGTTACGTAACATTTTATATATACTTCACCAGTAAACAACTGTGATTCTGCTTAAATGAACCGAAAACTACGTTTAGAATAATTTTATGATATGCATTGTTAAGCCGGTTTTTGACTACTCTTTTTCACATTCTAATCTGCCCTTGCTTTGTGAGATTACAACGGAAGAAGAGCGAAGTTGGATAAACCCATAAACAAGGTGACGTTTTTAGACTCACCATTCCAAACGGGTGACTTTATGGTCATATACGTCTGTCGGTCAGAGTAATGAGTGTTTTTCTCTGACTTGCGTTATTTTAATCTAATCTATACCAAATATGACCCGTATATTTATTGGCAGAGTGTCTAGGTCCAGTTTAGTAATCAGTTTAATATCGTTAGGAGCTAAGGAGTTACGGACCTTGTTTGAAAATTGCAGAAATAGTGGTGACCTATCTCCAAATCAAACAAGTTAAATACATTATTAACTTTTAATTGGCAGAATATCTAGGTCAAGTTCTATGACAAGCCTAAATAACTATGGAGTAACGACCCATTTGCAAAGTTGTCGATGGCCACACACCCACCCTCATTTATTCCAATAAATTTATCTATTGTGACGGAATTGAGTGTAACGTGAATAATTACTAAAACTATTGGGTAATATTAAAGCTGTATCAAAGATCAGTAATAACAAAAAACATTGCTATGTTCGTATAAATCATTATTGATATCATATTATAGGACACCAGAAATAACGATATGAGGGTCAGCATGGTAAAACTGATTGCGTGTCAGGGGAATACACTTTACCTAGCGAATCTAACTGTTACCTATTCCCACGTTGTACAAATTAAGCATGGGTGGATGACAGTTTATTACTGAGTAAATGGCTTGGTTGTCTCTTTGGGGCTCAATAAGAGAATTTATTGTCCCGCTGGGCTTATAAAAAGTCAAGTCAGCCGGACAAGCTGCTCTGGAGAATGTTGAGAGGTCACCCTAGAGTCAGAGGTTTGAGCGAGAACCTAGTTTGTGTTAGTTTTGGTGTCATACTATTTCTGCATGTGACTTTATACTCTGGTTAGAATGAACTTGTAATAAAATCATCATATTTGGAACATTAAATTTACAGAAATATTCAGATGTCAACAAAACTTAACTCAAAGATCGAGTACTTTAAATCCAACATTTACCAATCTTGGACAGAATGTTGTTGTGTTTAAGGGTGTTTAGGTTGCTCTCGAGTAATTAAAAATAGTCAATATAATAGTTAACAAACTTGGAAAGAAAATATCATGGTCATGATTGTCAACCAGCTCGATACAACATACGTTTCATAAAGGTCCGTCCCTTGGACTGTTTGAACGCACAAAAACGCTGACGTAATTTAAATCCAATATTTACCAAACGTGTTCAAACTGTTTATTGGCAGAAGTATACAGTCTATCTTAGAACCTGATATCTCCCGAATCAGGTCTATTAACCACCAATACAAAAACAGGAACATATATGCTTGTCCCACAAATCATAGCAATTGAACGCTTACTAAACTTAAACGTCATTCAAACTTTCCGTTGAATAGAGGTGCAGCTATTTGAAGAGAGGTACACTTACTTGATTTCTACAGATTTTCCGTTTCATTCAAGACTGGTATCCGAAAACAAGAAACAAGTTATATTTGATGGAAACAAGTTCACCACATATACTGACATTTCAATCTACTGTATGAGAAAACCCAACCGATGTTTTCCGTTGAAGCAACTGACCAATCAACGAGCTCAGATGCTGCTTTCTCAACATTGCTATATAACGGACCCAATCGGGAGACCTGGGTCCGTACTATATAGAAGTATATGTGAAACTTTTTTATGGCATGGACGTATACAAAAATGTGTTGTGAACATTATGGAACAAATTTTATGAAACGCAAGTTCTTTTTAACGTATTATACGTGGAAGGGATGCCAAAAATTCGAGGTTTTATATGAACACGTGTAAGTGCAGCGTAGAAAATTTCAATTTTTTGTGAAGGTTTTCAAGTCTCAGCGTTCTGTAAGTGAAGCAGGAATACAACCAAGGTATTTTTGTTTTCAGATAATCTCCATATATTTTAACAATATAGATACAGTGATATTGACAAAAACATTAAGGAAATACATTAATTGTATTTTATTGTATATTAGAGTGAAGACGTATTGTTCGATACACGTATAAAGTACTTACTTATCAAACTGCTGCCACATCCATTAATATTACACGTGTCGTTATAGCAACATTCCGTGCATATAGGCAGGTCACGCTTGCCTTTCTGCGGTGTAGTAGTATAAGCATATTCCACTTTATCACAAGCAATCAATTTGCATAGCTGTGTATAATGAAAAGAAATATGTAGATACACTGGGTTGAGAGGAGGCCCAGTAGCCGAGTGGTTAAGGTCTGAGACTGTCAACTGGTATACGTGTGTACTTTACTGTACTGAAAACGCTGTCGTTTCTAAATTCTTTATAGGAAAGAGAATAACTTACATTTCTTTTTCATTTTATTCAAGCCGGGCCCGGTTATTTGCGCCAATTGCGCGTCTGACTGTCACTGTCAATCCAAGGTTGGTGAGTTTGCCCGGCCACAGTGTCCTTGATGATTGATATACGACATTACGTCTCATTGTCATTCGTCTGTCGCTGCTGATTCAAGTGATACGTGCGGAGATGAATGTTCTTTAGTACTGGTTAACATTCCAAGATCCAAGGAAAAGTAGTTAGATTGACTAATTGTCTATTAGCCCTCTATAGCATAAAAAGGACGCATACTTTTCAACTAAAAAAACATTTTTATTAAGTGAATATGTAGGTAATGGTAGGTCATAGTACTACACTAATTACAGGCCACTGACTATACTTTGGGCGGGACATATTCTTTCTTCTTTAAATTATACAGAATATCTCCTCTTGGTTACAGATGGACAATTCTTGCGTCACAAAAACTAAAATTGAGTTTGTCTGAATACTTCTACAGATGACGGATAATATTCATCATAGTTATGTTTATAGGTGATCAGATCTGAATATGTATAATATGTGTAACTAAATAATGGGGAAACCATGCTATTAGTTAGATAAGTTTATTAGACAAAAATGCGGATAAAGATTTGAACATACATAATCTACTCCGCAAAGATAAATTATAACAAGAATTGTATGACTTCATGTCGCTTCTTAAATTATATTTTGCATTTTACGTCCCATTTGGACCAGTAGGCTCAGTTCGATTAATTTGACGCTTTGTTTTATGTTATATGCACTAATCGATGAGCGTCTAGCGTTTATTTAACGGTGTTTTTTTTCATATTTGTTTCTAACGATGTGAAAATTTTGCGGGCAGCCATCATAAATTGCAAACATGTTGCAAAGGCTACCGAATGAAAATATCGCTTTATCTCGCCTGATCTACCATTTCAAACATACAACGAGATTCAAGATGGCGGCGGCCGTTTACACGCTGACTGATAGCATATATGACGATTCGCATAAACCAGAAAAAATGGGAAATAAAAATCGATCTCATGCAATAAATATACTTATAGTTGGGATTAGTTTGGATTCGTTATACAGGTTTATACGTAGTAAAAATTGTTACATCTTAGAAATAGTCCGAATGACGATGTAAATGACGTCAATTTAGTATTTAAATCCTGTCTACTTCAAAAAGTTTAGAATGGGGATTACCGCTCAAATATAAACATAGTTTTTGTCACGTTTTGGTGGATTGACACACAAAACCAGTCGGATTATATTCTTTTTAACGAAAATGAGATGCTTTTTATCCATTTTGATAATTAATGTATTTTTAAGACATTTTATAGCGTGTTTCCTGATAAACTCTCTCTAAATGCAGGTTTTAGTTTTTACACATGTTTAAATGCTCTAGAATTGTATTTCTTTACATAAGGATCAGTGCCAAATAGATTGATGGGTTTAGAAGGCGCGTGATATGTTATTACAATGTAGTGTCTGTATACGTACGTGTGTACTTCTACAACCGGCTCTGTACAGGGGTAATCCTACACCATCGTCTGTTAGGTAACGCTCCACGTAACATACCTGTAACATGTAAAATACACCAATTGTAAATACATGGGTACAAAGTCTGATTTGTTCTACACCTTAATTCAAAGTAAAACGTTATTAATTATAACAAATATTAATTATGATTCAATGAAATACAAAGAGAATGAGTATAAATAAATAAATAATACATTTTACCGCGTAATTTGAGAAAAAAATAGCTCTTAAAGTATGCAATCGTAAAATAAACTGCAGTTGCAAAATTAACGTGTTAGTACTAAATGAGCATATCTGCGGAGTTGGTGCGCATGAAAAACTATTTTTAAAGCAATTGTCCTTAACAAATAAGAGCAACAAACTTTTGTAAAGTGAAGCGATTCCGTTGGTTGTCGAATGAGGTTAAACATTTAATGTGTTAGCAGTACTACTATCACCAGAAAGCTTGTTATACCACTGACCTCATCAGAGCCACATTCGACAAACTGTGTGCACTGGTCCAAGTTCACTACACTGCCTACTGTTGTGTCCTCACTGCCACACTTGAGGCAAAGCAGGGCTTCAGAGACTGTAAAATAGCAAAACATCAATCGATGTCCGTATTGTATAGTTCATGCATCGATTTTTGTTTGATGTTGTTCTTTTTATCATCGCTTATCGCATAGAAAACGTGATTTTAAGTAGACTAGAACTGATCTCCGCTTTGGGTCCATCACATTGCAATGAAATAAAAGCACGCTGATTGGCCAGTTGCTTCAGCGAAAATTGAGTGACGTCATAGTTTTGTTAGCCTTAGAGTGCTATGAATTGGAGCGGACGGAAATGGAATTCCCGGATATTTTCCATCGGGGTTTAACATACCTGATTCGGGATGTATCAGAGACTGGAATAGACCAGATTTTTGATTATGGCCTCCATAGTGGCTCCATTTATTCTAGTTACATGTATTCGAATATAAAAAGAGTAAATTTTAACCAACTTTTCGAGCGGTGTGGTAGTAAATAGAGTGTTAACCGCTAACGCTAGAGGTTGCGCGTTCGATCCCCAGCTCGTCATGATCTGTTGACCTATCCAAAACAGTACCAGCACAGATTCTACCTTAAGAGCGGACTCGAGAATGGTTCATATAATCTCTGATCTTACTTCTCAAGCGAGCTAACGTGTAAGGACTATCTGTATTCAACAACAATACATATAAATATGCTGCCAAAGGGTCAATGTGAGACGAGAATAACACTTGGACTAGGGCTGTTACTTCCAAACAAAGATGTATATCTTATTAATACGCTTATTTAACAAAATGCGCATGTGTTCGAGGTTTCAGATTGGAACGATGATCTATATATGTGCATATTGACTATGGAATATCTACATAGAACACATAAAACAACTTACCCTTTGTAAGAAATACCAGAGAGATGATTACACGCAAGGCTGGAAAGAAACATTGAACATATACTGACTGGAACAGCTAACATGCCATTTTTGTATTTCCAATAACTGAGTAGCGTACCTATTTCAGTAATTACAAGTACATGTATATACTGTCAAATCTAATAATACAGACATAGCCATTGTCATTCTAAATGTTCATTCTTATTCATGTCCCAACTTCAAGGAAAATGCTCTGATATTTTTGAGAAAATACATAAAATCGCAGGTGGCAGATTAACTGTTCCATTTAGTTGAGAAAATACATAAAATTCGCAGGTGGCAGATTAACTGTTCCATTTAGTTGAGAAAATACATAAAATCGCAGGTGGCAGATAAACTGTTCCATTTAGTTGAGAAACTACATAAAATTCGCAGGTGGCAGATTAACTGTTCCATTTAGTTGAGAAAATACATAAAATCGCAAGTGGCAGATTAACTGTTCCATTTAGTTGAGAAACTACTTAAATGCTAGGTCGCAGGCTAGCTGTTCTGTTCAGTATATATCTATATAAGCTGCGACGAAAGGAGTATAGAATCATATTATCTGTTTGAAAATAATATCTGATAAAGGTAGATTCCTTAAAAGCATGGAACGCACCTGAGACAAGATGATTGATTGATTGAATATTTAGCGTCATTTTTAAACCATCGAGGCAAAGCAGACGATTAGTTAACCTAACCACTGTTTCCAGGGATTCTGAAAAGTTAACCAGCACTCGAGCACACCCCTTCTCCGCAAGTAACTGATAACTTCTCCATTTTAATCGGCGGTGGGAGGTGAGTGATAATGAGTTGCAATGTCGTATATCAGTCTTCACGGAGACTGTTGCAGGGCGGGGATCCGAACTCACGACCCCTGGATTGATAGTCAGACGCGTAACCGACTGAGCAAATAGGGCTCGGCAGAGACAAGAGAATGGCAGTCTCGCTCGAATTTACTGAGTTTGTACATGAATTTAAATGAAACAGGCAACACCGCTAAAAACGCCTTCAGTGGTTTTATATTTTCACAAACTACGACTGAGTTCCAAGTATTTAGAAATAGCAGGACATATAAACTAGTTAAACAGGACAGAAGTAAGCATTATACTTCTTGCTTTTACAAAATTATAATGGTTCTGATCAAACTGAAACTGTGACAAAAAGGCAGATATCCCTATAAAGGCTATAGGAGTAAAAAGAGTGTCGGTATATTGCGTTAACTATATCTAAATTTTATTATATATTATAAAGAGATATAAATGTGGTGATACAACACAAGCATGAACCAAGAGGTAAGAGAGATAATAGTCAAATATAATGAATGAATGGGGTTTCACGGCGTACCAACACATTATAGATTATTCGACGCCAACAGGAAGGAACAATCCAGGCTCACTGTACACGTACAAAAACAACAAATAAACATACAGTTAAAAAAACATCTACAATTGAATATACAGAATGAACCTAGAACTTTGATAACTGCATATTCTATCATATTACCCAAATTGTCGCTTCCTACGACATGCATGAGTTACAGTGATCTTATTCTTGCCATCTCTCATATGGCTCCCTTGAACCACACAGGAGTTGATAACTTAATAACAATAGTGAACATGACAAAAAAAAAAGATGAAAATGAACATGACAGTCATTCGGAGGATTCCTACCCCCTCTGCCGAGATCGACAGTGATTCTATTCTTAGCTGGAACCACACGGGCCTAGTCAAATAGATATAACACATTCCCGTTTGGCGTCTATCTCGATTGCTAAAGACTATGTACGAGTATATCACAAACCATTGGTCAAAGGTCAGTAAGACATGAGTTCTATATCCATGAGTTGGAGAATCGGACCTAAGATCGGAAGGTAATGTGGCTTCGATCCAACACGACGGCATTGTGTGGTATCCTTGAGCAAGATGTGTTGTCCGCCTCATAAACTTAAGACTGGTTCTACTCAGGACAACTTCAAACCTGATATGTTTGAGTTGTGAGAACTTGTTTCACAATCGATGTAAAATAAATAAGATTCAACTAGATTACATTTTTATGAAAATCAATGTCAACATTCTAGGATTTATGGGCAAAACATGTCCTGACATTGAACACACTAATTGATTTAATCTTATCTTTTTACATCGGTTGTCAAACGAGTTCTTTCAACTCACGTTCGAAGTATTCCTGGGTAGAACCCGTACTCAGCATATGCGGATAGTGTCCTTTCCAAGGACGCATTGTCCTACGACATAACTGTGGCGGATGCTTGAAGGTATTTTAACAAGGCCTTTATAGACATGCTAAACGAAATACTAAATTACCAATACATCTTAAAACTCGTTCATATAGCATACATGTATACACCGTCTTCCGTGACCTAGTTAAGGCATCCGCCTCGAAAGCGGGAGCTCGAACGTTCGAATTCCGTTTGAAGCACTTTTGTGCCCGGTTGCTGACCCAGCAACTAGCTGGGGTACGGAATGTCTAATTGCCTTGCAAAATAGCTTTCGGAAAACAACTGTATATGACATAAAGATGTGGCTGGCCCTTTTTAATAGAGGTGACACTATAACAAACAAAACCATTTACTGTTTACCGGAACTGTTTGTGTATTGTTTTTATTTAAATTAACGTCCTTTTTAACACATGACAAGTTATATATAGCTTTTCCATTTTCATTGGTGGATGAAGACCTCCAGTCGAATCCAAGTAGAGCCACCGTCCTTCACAAACAGAAAATATACATGAATATAATTTACTCTGAAAGCGATCACCAAAACAAAGGTCGTTGACCGAAATACTTAGTCTTAAAAAACAGGAATTAATGCTGGCGTTATGTTGTTTTAGATGTTTTTTTGTTAAAACTGGTGATGCAGCTTAAAATGAAATTATAAAGATATCACTCGTTTTGTGGTGTTTTTACAAGAATATATAGGACAGTCACTTACCGTTTAATTTAAAATTCGCCATTTTCTCTCACAATGCCCGCAGATAAGATATAGGAAATAGTGTAACTTCGTAATGATAAGAGCGCACGTAATGACCACGAGTCGTATCGTTGTTTATGTGTACATGTCTATATGAGGGTCATTCACCAAGTAATCAACTGATATAGACGGCTGAGTGGTCAACGGCGTTGTCGTCGGATGTCCACGAGTCATATCGTTCTGTATGTGTACATGTTTATATGAGGGTCATTCACCAAGTAATCCACTGATATAGATGGCTGAGTGGTCCACGGCGCTGTCGTCTAATAACCACTTGCCTTTCATCGATGAGATCGTGTGTTCGACCTTACTGCGGCTCGATCCACAAAATTAAATGAGACTGTTTGCAAGTTACTTGCGAAAGTTCCACTTAGATTCATTCTGAGGTCTAAACTGCATATGCCTACAAACATATCATGCATTGTAAATGGAGTTAAGTCCCCGTTTATAAAACAGGTTTGGTCACTCATACCATTAAACCAAACATTTGCCAGGAATTAAAAAAAATAACTTTTCTGCACTTATATGACAAAAAAATATTCTTCTTGCTGAATAATATTGATGAAATTTTGTCTTATTTTTGATTTAAGTAATTTACCATGAATGCATATTGGTTTACTAAAAACATGCATACATTTATATACGTATCTTTATATATTTGTGTTTTCATTTATTGTTCAGTTGCTACGCATGTGCTGTTGGATAGGACTTAAAACCTACATACTCTTATATGGGGTAAATTCTTCATATAAGGAACACTACGGTGTGGTCTAATGCGAAAAGTCCTGGGTTTGATCCCCGGCCGATTCATACCTAAGACTTACAAAAATGGTACTTGAAGTTTTCTAACTTTTCTAGTCTGCAGAAGCAAACCAGGTTCTCCTGATAGGGTCCGTTAAATGGCAATACATTTGAGCACATTGATTGGTCAGTTGTTTCAGGGAAAGTTTAAATGACGTCATAATTTAGTAAGCGTTCAATTGCTATGAAATGTAGGACTGACATAGAATCTTTGCTTTTTTCATGAGGGAATCCAGGAGATATCAGGTTCTATGTATAGACTATCAGCATTTGAAGATTTATTCTAGGTCTGGTCGGCCAATATGACAGGGTGAGATATCATACCATGTGTCTGCGGTATGATACTCCAGTGTGGCAGCGCTTAGAATACTATCTCAAGTAGACACCGTCGCGATATGACTGAAAATTGTGTTGAAAGCGAAGCTAAACACCATATGACAACACCATAACATGACAAGCTAATAGTAACATTACCTCATACTCGGGGGAGTGGGGCGGGGGCGCGATGCATAAAATGATAACATCTATGCTTCATACTTTAGTGTTTATTAACATATCAAGATTTATTCTATTCAATTTTTTATTTATTTGAATTCATGATTTTCATATCTTGTATCCTCTTCATGTTAATTATTGCCATCCTATACACATCCCGAGCCTCAACTCAATATCACCCTAGCTGTTACAAGATCGTATATCCCCATTTATTCATTCAATAATTCAATTGCTAAACAACATAGTAAATATAATATTACAAAGCCCCGTAATCGCGGGAAATTGTGAATTAGTGCCGCAGTTTAGGGCGTCCTTTACAGGACACACTGGGAAATATAAAATATTACACCCAATGCCATTTTATGACACGTTCTTTTTTGCTTTTCAAAGTATTGCATTTATTTCAAGTTTGTGATGTTTGTTGTTATTTTTTTTTCTAGCAAAAAAGATATTCCATTTATCAAGTAAGTACGTGCAGATTTTTCAACTTTCTCTTTCTCATTCTCTGCTTGACTTAAATTCTGGGAGGTAATGTCAACACTATTTGGTAGCGACATCGAAACGTAAGTTTATATATACTGACACCTTTGGACACCTCTAATAATTGGACTCCTAATATAGAAGACTTTTGAATTATTGGGTGAATTATGTTTATATTAATTGACAGAGTGGAAAACAATGCAGGAAGTGTAACGAGTAATCTGAACTCTTCCTGCACTGTTTTCAAAGGCCTTCTGTGAATGGTGCGGAAAAACGCGTATCTTTGGAGTAAAGGGTTAAATAAGATAAACATTTAGGATACATACATAACAATGGCCAATTCTGTATTATTATATTTGACAGTAATCGGAAATGGGTAGTTATATCAGTTTTCACACGGTATTTTGACAAAGATCATTAGAAATACAAAAGTGACTGGTTAGCTGTTCCGTTCAGTATATGTGGTAAAGCATCGGACCCAGGATCGGGGGTCGTGGATTCGATTCTCCACTACGGCTATGTTTGGTGCTCTTCAGCAATATACCCTATCCGCGTATACTTAGTATCGGTTATACCCAGGAATACTTCGAGCGTGATTTGTCTAAGTTAAATCGATGTAAAATAGATAATATTAAAAATCAAACAACGTAAGTTTATGCCTGCCATTTCTGATAAACGAAGTGTAGCACAAAGTTGGACAAATAAGTATATAACGTTAGATGAAAAAAGTTTTGGGCACAGAAAAGAACAAAATATGAAGCGAGACCGAAACGGGAACTGGAAAATAAATGTACTAAAGAAGAAATTGTAGAATAGAGAGCGTTTGGCTTCTGTAAAGACAAGTCTTGACACCCCCTTGTGTTTCTATTACGTTAGTTGGAACCACTTTGCTTCCTTATCTAGGTAGTCCTTGCGACCATTCGTTGTTAATATCTACGGATTATATGAACCAGGTGACATTCATAATCACAAAAAGGAAGTGTTCAACAATTTATATTGCAGAAGAATTATAAACACCAATCGGAATATCTCGTCTCGTGAGTGATTTGATAAATCATCGTTTATCATGCCTCTGCCATTCGAAGATCCCTGTCCGTCCGTTTGTCTGAGGTAAAACTATTTTCAGATCATTTACCCCTTAATGGGGTCTATGTATTTAAATGGAATTCGATGTGTACTTGTATAACTGATCTCACGCGAGAACAAATATCGCTCCGCCAACTGGCCATGTAGCATAATTTGTCCAAAAAAATACAATATTGTGTTTACTAAGACGACGTTAGCTTGTCTAAGGATAATGACGGCGATGCAACCAATATCGATCGCTGAATGGATTTTTGACTTGTTTGATTGACAGCGCGCGGCTGGTCATTTATAAAATACAGGTCAAGTTCGATATTTGCCAACATCCTCAGGAGTTAAGGCCCTTTTTCGATTAAATTTTCAGTAAACAACTATTTTGTTTTTAATCAACAGAACCAACTCATTTCACCGAGCACTCATCCTCCATCATAGATCTCTATCTTGTCACTAAACCGGAAAATGTAATTCTATCTGGAGTAGGAGAGCCATTTTTAGAACAACTTCATAGATACCATTGTCCCATATTTTGTATTTTTAATTCTTATAAGCCAACACATAGTACATTTAAACGTAAAATTTGGTTATATGACAAGGGTGACTATAATCTTCTTCGACAAAAAGCCTCCGACTTAAACTGGAATTCACTTTTCCATCAAGATATTGATACATACACTAGCAATGTAACAAATGCAATCTCAAAACTTGCGGAAGAGACTATTCCTAACAAATATGTAACAATACGACCGTCAGAAGCACCGTGGATAAATAACAAAATTAAAAAATCAATCCGTAAACGGAAAAGAGCGTTATACAATTCTAATCACAAACAAAGTATTAACAGTTGGAATAAATATAAAGCAATTCGCAACGAAACTATTAAATTAATTCGAACTGCTAAACATGAATATTATGATATGATGACAAAAAAACTTAAATCAAACTCATTGAAAAGTTCAGATTGGTGGAAAACCTTAAAATATTTTATTAAACCAAACGATTCATCATCGTCTATCCCACCGCTTAAGAATAATGGACAATATTACACAGAAGGCCCTGAAAAAGCTTCTATTTTAAACTCGTTTTTTGTAGACCAAACCGTGTTAAATGAAAACAATAAAGATTTGCCTATACTAAACATCAATCTAGATAGACCCAAACTTGAAAATATTAAAGTAACAACATTAGATGTAAAATCCGTCTTACAAACGCTACAAGTTGGTAAAGCAACGGGTCCAGACGCTGTGAATAATAGAGTACTAAAAAAACTATCGAATGAATTGTCACTGCCGCTAGCTAATCTATTCAATTACTCCTTAGACATGTGCAAAATTCCGGCTGCTTGGAAAGAAGCAAATGTTTGTGCTATATTTAAAAAAAAATGATCCATCTGAAGCATCCAATTATCGTCCTATCTCCCTTTTATCGACGTTAGACAAAGTCATGGAAAAGATAGTTCATAAACATGTTTTCAATTTCTTCCAAAGAAATAAAATCATAAGTGTCCTTCAATCTGGGTTTGTACCTAAAGATTCGTCTGTTAACCAGTTAGTAGATATTTATAATATGATCTGTGAGGCCCTTGACCAAGGGAAAGAAATACGTTCTGTTTTTTGTGACATAAGCAAGGCTTTTGACAGAGTCTGGCACAAAGGACTCTTATTTAAATTACAATCAGTAGGTATATCTGGAACGTTACTTAATTGGTTTTCTGACTATTTAGATGATCGAAGGCAACGTGTAGTTCTTCCTGGTTCCATGTCTGGATGGGAGTACATAAAAGCTGGTGTGCCACAAGGCTCGATACTTGGCCCCCTTCTTTTTCTTGTGTATATAAATGATATTGTTGAAGACATAAACTCTAATATCCGTTTATTTGCTGACGATACCAGTTTACTGATAGTTGTAGAAACACCTGACCAAGCTTCCCTTGTTCTTAATTCAGATCTTGAAAAAATTCACAATTGGGCTGAAAAGTGGTTAGTAACGTTCAATCCAAATAAAACAAAAGCACTTCTTGTTTCGCGTAAACGAAATAAACCCTTCCACTCTCAACTTGTCATGAATAATACAATAATCCAAGAAGTTCAGTCACATAAGCATCTTGGTGTCATTCTCTCAAATAACGGTACCTGGAAATTTCACTTAGAGCATATAAAGGAACAGGCTTGGAAAAGATTAAACATTATGAGAAAATTAAAGTTTAAACTTGATCGCCAATCACTTCAAACAATTTACTTTACTTTCATACGCCCTTTACTTGAATATGCAGATGTAATATGGGATAATTGTACAGCATCTGAAGCAAAAGACCTAGAAAAAATACAAATCGAAGCCGCTCGAGTTGTCACAGGAGCGACTAAACTAGTAACCATTAATATGTTGTATAAAGAAACTGGATGGGAAACATTACAATCTAGAAGACTAAAACATAAACTTATACTTTTTTTTAAAATGAAAACTGAAATAACTCCATCTTACTTAACAACACTTATACCCGATATGGTTTCGGTTGGAATAGATTACAATTTACGAAACTCACACAATATTCAACCAATTGCTTGTAATACACAAATCTTTGCACATTCCTTTCTTCCTTCAACAATAAAAGCATGGAATAGTTTACCTATACTAACCCGGAATTCACCAACATTAAGTATATTTAAGAATAGACTGAACCCTATTACTGACAAAGTTCCTACCTGTTTCCTCCACGGAGAGAGATTGGCTCAAATATACCATACCCGTCTACGACTAAATTGTAGTTCACTTAACCAACATTTATATTCCAAAAATATTGTTGAAAGTCCCATGTGCACATGCCGTTCACTCGAAGACAGTAAACATTTCTTACTCAACTGTCAAAACTATAACAATCATCGAACTGAAATGATTAACACCATAAGATCTGAAGGCATAACTGATATCAGCCTTAACCTGTTGCTAAGGGGAAATCCAAGAAACAGCGACAAAACAAATATCGCTGTATTTGATGCTGTGCAAAAGTATATAATTAGTACAAAACGCTTTGTTTGATCTGAACCTTAATGATTTTATACTTTCTTTTTTACAAATCGCTGTTCATATTGTACAAGTAAAATCAAACACACAAAACCTATTCGGTTACCCGGGGCACTCTGGACACACATGCATAACCACTTTTCTCTCATCTTTACTTTTCTATCTCTTTAACCTTCTCGTTCAATCATTTTCAACTTTCAATTTCTTCTCTTTTTTTTTTTTTCCTTCTCTTTTTACAGTTCTTACGAGACTTATGCAAAACAACCACGGCGTATTTGTCCAAATGGAATAACTACGCCAGTGAATAATCTCTTAAGTTTAACTTTAAATATTTCAAATAACATGCTTTATATACCGCCACTTGTAAATTCACTTGTAAATCACCAGTAATTTCTGGGAGCTAGATTCATACAAGCTAATTAGCTTTTTCTAAATCCCAATTCTTAGAATTGTTTGTCATTTATGAATTGCAAATGTTATGTAATATACTATGTACAGTTCTTGAATAAAATATTGTTTAAACCAATCAACAGCGGGGGCATTCGTGTCGACTTACAAATGCAAAAACTGGAATTATCATTTCTATATAAAGTTAACGAATATAGAGATGAATTTGAATATATTGGAATTCCCGCGGTCGAGTGGTCTGAGACGCAGCGCTGTCGTTAATACCATTTACCTCTCACTTCTGGAATCGTGGTTTCAAGCTCAACGTCGCTTTCAACAAATAGTCAGTCATATCGTGACGGTGAGTACTTGACACAATAATATAAGTGCTGTCACAATGGAGTACCGTGCCGCAAACACATGGTTTGATACCCCACCCAATCACATATTATACTGACACCGGGCCGACCAGACCTAGAACTATTCTCTAAATACTGAGCGCCAAGCGAGGAAACTTTTAGTACAGATATTTTTAAGTATTTTGACCCGAACGAGGATCGAACCTACGACTGTCCGCGTGCGAGGAGAACGATCTACCCCTGAACCACAACTACGGTGCTATACTTGTTATGTATAAGCAAAATGTTTATTCCACAATCGCTGTGTCAGCGTTAGTTTTTTTCCCACTAGCTTGTGTCAGTTGTATTGATATTTATCACTATTATTGAATAAGTGTTGCTTCTCACTTTTTATGTTACCGCTTAATTATCACTACTCACTAGTTATTTATCGATAATATCGTTACTTTTCACTAGTCATGTATCGATTATTTTATTACTACTCACTAATTATTTATCGATGATATCGTTACTTCTCACTAGTCATGTATCGGTTATATTTGTACTACCCAATAGTTATTTATCGATAATATCGTTACTTCTCACTAGTCATGTATCGGTTATATTGTTACTACTCACTAATTATATATCGATAATATCGTTACTTCTCACTAGTTGTGTAATATATATAATATTACATTTTATTCGTTATGTTTTAGTCATATAGTTATCTTTCTCTAGTTATGTATCATTTTTATGCATTACTTCTAACTGTATCGGTTATAATGCTATTTCTCACTTGTTATGTATCGGTTATAATGCTACTTTTCACTTGTAATGTATGATGGCTGTATCGGCTATAATGATACTTCTCACTTGTTATGTATCGGTTATAATGCTACTTCTCACTTGTTATATATTGGCTATAATGCTACTTCTCACTTGTTATGTATCGTTTATAATGCTACTTTTCACTTGTTATGTATCGGCTATAATGTTACTTCTCACTTGTTATGTATTGGTTATAATGTTACTTTTCACTTGTTAAGTATTGGCTATAATGCTACTTATCACTTGTTAAGAATCGGCTATAATGCTACTTCTCACTTGTTATGTATCAGTTATAATGCTACTTTCACTTGTTATGTATCCGTTATAAAGCTACTTTTCACTTGTTTTGTATGATGGCTGCATCGGCTATAATGCTACTTCTCACTTGTAATGTATCGGCTATAACGCTACTTTTTACTTTTTATGTATGATGGCTGTATCGGTTATAATTCTACTTCTCACTTGTTATGTATCGACTATAATGCTACTTCTCACTTGGTATGTATCGGTTATAATGCTACTTCTCACTTGTTATGTATCAGTAATAATGCTACTTCTCACTTGTTATGTATCGGCTACAATCTTACTTCTCACTTGTTATGTATCGGCTATAATGCTACTTCTCACTTGTTATGTATCGGTTATAATGCTACTTCTCACTTGTTATGTATCGGCTATAATGCTACTTCTCACTTGTTATGTATCAGTTATTTTTCTCACGTGTTGTGTATCGGTTGTAATGTTACTTCTCACTTGTCGTGTATCGGTTATAATATTACTTCTCACTTGTTATGTATCGGCTATAATGGTACTTCTCACTTGTTATGTATTGGCTATAATGTTACTTCTCACTTGTTATGTATCGGTTATAATGCTACTTTTCACTTGTTATGTATCGGCTATAATGCTACTTCTCACTTGTTATGTATCGGCTATAATGCTACTTCTCACTTGTTATGTATCGGCTATAATGCTAATTATCACTTGTTATGTATCGGCTATGATGCTACTTCTCACTTGTTATGTATCGGCTATAATGCTACTTCTCACTTGTTATGTATCGGCTATAATGTTACTTCTCACTTGTTATGTATCGGTTATAATGCTACTTTTCACTTGTTATGTATCGGCTATAATGCTACTTCTCACTTGTTATGTCTCACTTGTTATGTATCGGCTATAATGTTACTTCTCACTTCTTATGTATCGGCTATAATGCTACTTTTCACTTGTTATGTATCGGCTATAATGCTACTTCTTACTTATTATGTATCGGCTATAATGTTACTTCTCACTTGTTATGTATCGGTTATAATGCTACTTTTCACTTGTTATGTATCGGCTATAATGTTACTTATTATTTTCTATGTATGATGACTGTCTCGGTTAAAATGCTACTTTTCACTTGTTGTGTATCGACTATAATGCTACTTCTCACTTGTTATGTATCGGTTATAATGCTACTTTTCACTTGTTATGTATCGGCTATAATGCTACTTCTCACTTGTTATGTATGATGGCTGTATCGGTTATAATGCTACTACTCACTTGTTATGTATCGACTATAATGCTACTTCTTACTTGTTATGTATCGGTAATAATGCAACTTCTCACTCATAATGTATCGGTTATAATGCTACTTCTCACTTGTTATGTATCGGTTATAATGCTACTTCTCACTCATATTGTATTGGTTATAATGCTACTTCTCACTTGTTATGTATCGGCTATAATGCTACTTCTCACTTGTTATGTATCAGCTATAATGCTACTTCGCACTTGTTTTTTTTTCAGCTATAATGTTACTTCTCGCTTATTATGTATCGGTTATAATGCTACTTTCACTTGTTTTGTATCGGCTATAATGCTACTTCTCACTTGTTATGTATCGGTTATAATGCTACTTCTCACTTGTTTTGTATCGGCTATAATGCTACTTCTCACTTGTTATGTATCGGTTATAATGCTACTTCTCACTTGTTTTGTATCGGCTATAATGCTACTTCTCACTTGTTATGTTTCGACTATAATATTACTTCTGATTTGTTATGTATCGGTTATAATGCTACTTCTCACTTGTTATGTATCGACTATAATGCTACTTCTCACTTGTTATGTATCGGTTATAATGCTACTTCTCACTTGTTATGTATCGGCTATAATGCTACTTTTCACTTGTTATGTATCGGCTATAATGCTACTTCTCACTTGTTATGTATCGGCTATAATGCTACTTCTCACTTGTTATGTATCAGTTATTTTTCTCACGTGTTGTGTATCGGTTGTAATGTTACTTCTCACTTGTCGTGTATCGGTTATAATATTACTTCTCACTAGTTATGTATCGGTTATATTGTTACTTCTCACTAGTTATGTATTAGTAATATTGTGTGTTTTTTCACTGTTTATGTATCGGTTTCGTGTTTTCTTGCCGTTTATGTAGCAGTTACCCCATCACCTATATGTTAAGTTATATTAATTCTTCTCACCAGGTAGACACGAGTACACGTATTAGTTATTACATTATATCTTACTAGTAGTATGTCTGCTATATTGTTTGTATTTCAGTTATATGATTACATTTCACTAGTTATGTATCAGTAAACGTGTTACCTCTCTCTGCCTATGTTTCAGTTAACATATTGTTTCTCCCACTAGTTGTATTTCAGTTATATTTATTATTCTCATTGGCTATGTATCAGTTCCGTTGTTACTTGTCATTAGTTATATGCAGGTAGAGTGTCACTTTTCACACGCTTTATATCAGTCTTATTGTTATAATAAGACTGATCTCTCTCTCTCTCTCTCTCTCTCTCTCTCTCTCTCTCTCTCTCTCTCTCTCTCTCTCTCTCTCTCTCTCTCTCTCTCTCTCTCTCTCTCTCTCTCTCTCTCTCTCTCTCTCTCTCTCTCTCTCTCTTCTCTCTCTCTCTCTCTCTCTCTCTCTCTCTCTCTCTCTCTCTCTCTCTCTCTCTCTCTCTCTCTCTCTCTCTCTCTCTCTCTCTCTCTCTCTCTCTCTCTCTCTCTCTCTCTCTCTCTCTCTCTCTCTCTCTCTCTCTCTCTCTCTCTCTAGTCCAGTTGTTCAAAGTTCTCCTGCACTTGTTACATTTGACATAGCAAATATGATTTCAATGCATCTTACTGATCAATATTTCCTTGTTAAAAATATTATGCGTAGTAAGAAAAGACGTTTTGAACTAAAAAAATTGACTGAAATAGAAAATCTAAGACATTGTAAACCACAGCAATTTTGGAAGTATTTTAAAAATAATAATAAAAACAATAAAAGTAGTGAAATTCCTTTAAATGAATTTTATAATTATTTTTCTAATTTAGAAGAAGATATTTTCAGTTGTACAAACAATGTAGCCGAGACGTTTTGTAACGAGCACGATTTTAACGATACCGAACATTTCAATGAGGAGCTTGATACACCTATCACCGTTGCTGAAATTTTACTTGCCACGAAAAAGTTAAAATCTGGCAAATCTATTGGTATTGATTGTTTATTAAATGAATATTTTATCGAAAGTATCGATATTATAGCACCATATTTGTGCGACATTTTTAATGCTATTTTAAACTCGGGGTGTTTCCCTGAGCAGTGGACCGAGGGAATTATTATCCCGTTACACAAAAAGGGTGATAAGAATAATGTTAGTAATTATCGTGGCATAACATTATTAAGTTGTCTTTCTAAACTGTTTACTACCATTTTGAACAAACGAATTGAATTTTTTTGTGACAAACACGCCAGCATTTCTGATGCACAATTTGGATTTAGGAAAGGCAGATCTACAGTGGATGCCATGTTTGCTTTAATTTCTATTGTACAAAATTATTTAAACAATAATAAACGTCTTTACGTAGCTTTTATTGACCTGAAGAAGTGTTTTGACAGTATATACAGAAACGCTTTATGGTTAAAACTATACAAAACTGGCATACAGGGTAAACTCTTACGGGTCATTAAAAATATGTATGAAAAGATGAAGTCATGTGTTAAAAGTTGTAACAATTTTTCTGACTTTTTTGAATATTCGATAGGTTTACGTCAAGGGGAGGTAATCTCGCCTATTTTAGTATCTCTATTCATGGAAGACTTAGAACTGTATTTGCAAAATAAGGCTGATTCTGGATTATTGATTGATGACATAGTATTAATAGTATTGCTTTTTGCCGACGATATGGTAATTTTAGGCAAATCACCAGAAGAGTTACAAAATAACTTAAACAGTTTACATACATATTGTAATATTTGGAGTTTGGAAGTAAATAGTTCTAAAACAAAAATTATGGTCTTTCGAAAACGCGGACGTCTATTACATGGCGAGAATTGGTCATATAATGGGCAAAATGTGGAGGTTGTAGATGATTTTAATTACTTGGGTACCATTTTTAATTATACTGGTAATTTTTCATTGAATAACGAACATTTAGTAGGTAAAGCTCTAAAGGCTTTAAACGTTTTATTGATAAATTGTAAGAAAATACATTTAAAACCCAAAATTTTGTGTCAGTTATTTGATTCATTTGTTGGATCAATATTGTGTTATTCTTCTGAAATATGGGGTTTCACTAAGTCCAAGGAAATTGAACGTCTTCATTTAAAATTTTGTAAACGTCTTTTAAACGTTAGGTTAAGTACATGTACAGCAGGGGTTTACGGTGAACTTGGACGTTATCCGCTTTACATTACCCGATATAGTAGAATTGTAAAGTATTGGTGTAAAATTATTGATACTGACAATATCATTATACATAAATTATATCAGCAAGGTGTAAATGATTGTGCAAAAGGATGTAAAAATTGGGTTTCCAATGTTAAGAAACTATTAAATGAGTATGGGTTTTCTTACTTATTTACAGATGCTTCTTTTGATAAAAAAACATTTCCTTGTATATTCAAAAAGCGTGTTATTGATTGTTTTATCCAAGAATGGTATGGCTCAATTAACAATAATCATGTTATAGAAGAGTATAAATATTTCAAAAGTAGTTTTGCATACGAACAATATTTAGATATTCTCCAAAACGATTTAAGATTGTTTGTTACTAGAATTAGATTATCAGCACATACACTTAGAATTCAAACAGGTCGTTATGCAAGAAATCACATTCCAAGAAATGAGAGATATTGTCTTTGTTGTAACACTACTGAGGTAGAAGATATATACCATTTTATTTGCATCTGTCCTTGCTACAGTGATTTTAGAAAGAAGTATATAAATAAACATGTTTTTCAAAGACCGTCTATGTACAAGCTTATGGAATTGCTTAAAACAAATGATAAAAGTATTTTAGTCAGTTTTGCTCAGTATATTAAGAAATCTCTGAAATTAAGAAACAGCATTTTAAACGTTTAATAGTTAAATATATTGAATATTTTTTATCTATTTTTGGAAACATTTCACTTAATCAATGAAAGAAAATCATTTAAATATTTAATAAATTTGTTCATCCTCTTATTTTTATGAATTTATGACTTAAAAAATTTTTCATGCATTATTTCGATATTGATAATAAAAAAAAAAAAAAAAAAAAAAAATAAAAAGAACTTTCTTTAAATGTAAATGAAAAATGGCGGTACAATTTATGTATTAATTAACAATATATTTTACGTGATATTATGTATTGTAAATATGTTATTATGACGATGTATTTATGTACAAGTCTGAAATAAAATATCTGTTCTGTTCTGTTAAAGTCAAACTACTTAAGGTACTAATGGCCTCTTACTGATCAATATTTCCTTGTTAAAGTCAAACTACTTAAGGTACTAATGGCCATGTGTTAATATAAATTATATTTAATCACCTTCCTAGATTGTTTGATTTTATTGTAGCGTTTGGATTATTATGTCCAGTATTTATAAAAATGACGTAATATATGACGTCCACAATGTATATTTTATTGTCTGATTTTTTTGCTGCTTCCATATATTCAATACATGAAAAAGAAAATGAAATTCGAGATATAAAAAGTAGTTTGTTGCGTATGTTCATATTGGCAGTGATTAAGACTGCAACGTTAGATCACGCCTTTATTCCTTCCGATATATTGTGTCCGCGCTAGGGCGTAGCGGCACATTGCAACCGTTTTTAACGCAGCAAAATGTGCATTGAAACTGTTCCAAAACTACAGAATCTGTGCTGATGTTTTGACATCGATCACCAGCAGACGATCCCTCATTGTAGCACGTCTCAAAACTGCCACACCTGTAACGCGTGAAAGTGTATAAAAAATTATATATTTATATATTATCTATTTAACAATGGATGTTAAAGTGTTAAAAAATTAGCAAACAAAATTAATGTTAAAAATGATCCAGCCCAATAAGACTTGCCAGTTTCAATTTTATCAAAATTACAGTTACTTCAACTAAGGAATTAGAGAGAACTATATATCCTAGCTTCAACACAAATCTCATGACATGTTAACATTAAAGACAACAACAACAAACGTAAAATGAATAAAAATTAGATTATCCGTCAGTTAAATGTCAAAATAAAGAATGTATTATGAGTTCATTTGTCTTGAAATTAAACAACCAAACACTAAGAAAATGCTTGTCTGTTATACATACAGACCACCTTCATCAAAAGTTGATTAGCTAAAAAAATATCAGAATTTCTTTGGAAAAATCATTGTCAGAAGAAAAAGAATGCATAGTACTTGGTGACTCTAATTTTGATTTGTTAAGATCAGATGGCTATTCAAAAACCAGGCTTGATCTCAATGAGTCTATAAATTTTACGCATTTGGTAACAAAACCTACCCGAGTAACTCAGTAATTCAGCTACATTGATAGGTCAGGCGTTTTCAAACATACCACAAAATATAGCTAATGTCAATGTTCCCATATACTCTATAAGTGATCATTATCCTACTTGCATTACTCGCAAGGTAGTTAATTATCTTAAAGGTTCAGTGCATAAAACAATAAATTACAGGTCTATGAAATCATTCAAAGAAACACAGTTTATTAATGATCTCTCAGAACAACCATGGTCAATAATTGAGTTAAATTTCAAAAAGCAGTACTAATGTATAAGTCATTTAATGACCAGGCTCCTGCATATCTCAAAGATTTATTTACTCCAACAGCTAGTGTTCAAACACCCTCTAATCTACAGTTGTATTCTCCTAAGCCTAATTCTGAAATGTTTCGAAATTCGTTTGCTTATTCAGGCTCTTTTTGTGGATCTCTATTCCATCTTATATAAAAATGCAAATTCTATTAATCAGTTCAAAGCTTTATATTTACGATGGAGTAAAAAGTCTTAACAATTCTAATGAATCGGGTAGCTCTCTTCCAAATTGCTATACATTCACACACTTGATTGATTTTTTTCAAAGACGATCACAACAACCCAACCAAAGACAACTACAACAACCCAACCAAAGACGACTCTCGTTAATAAAAGTCTTTATTACTCATATATATGATAAACTAAAAGTCTTTATTATTATTAAAATTGTTATTGTTATTATTATTATTATTATTATTATTATTATAAATTTCTCTAAAAGCTTACGTTCTGTTGATCTCCATTTGACCATATACATCGTTCGATATGTGGTTTATGCAATAATTATTGGGCGGGTCACACTGGGTCACGTGGTACACCTTGGCACATGTCTCGGGAGATCCGCTGCATACAGCACATGTTGCTGAAAACATTAAGTTATGGTGGCCAATTGGTGCCATTGCGGGCTAATAGAACAACACGTTTAAATGTCGCCAAGTGCATGTTGTTTGGCATATTGTCATTTAATATATGAATGAATACATTTGTACTAGCACGTGACCCAAGACGGTCAAACAGGACATTAGAGAATATTTCTTTTGAAAATTAAACCGAAATTCCATGTGAAAAGGTCGTGTTAAATGCATTTACCCTTTGAGAAAATTTTAAAAGAAAATAACTACAGTTACTACCACCATACACCATCAACGTTTTTAAGCATGAACGTACACTTTCTCATTTTCAAGATTCATAATGATGGCACGTTCGGTCTTCCGTAACCGAACCGTTTAAGGCACTGTCTTAAGATTACATACATGAGCCTCTCACCGCATCGTCGGATACCCACGAGAGTCAATTCATTCATCACCCTTGAGATATTACGCTAGCTCTGCGTCGTTTTATTTGTACAGAACAGAACAAAAAAACAGCTAAAATTAACATCTTATCAAACGGCGTTTGCATGATCCTAACGTTGCGATTGGATAACGTTCCTTTCCTGAGATCGTGGAGGAACAGAGCATAAAGTTGCATCGTGACTGGGTAGAAACGACGCAAAGCAAGGGTAATATTCCACGGGTGATAAATGGAGAGTATCGGAATGGATTACGAGTGGGTATCCGACGATGTTCTTACCGCTAATGTCATCGGTTTGAGTCAAACTAGTTCAAATAATTTATATAAGAAAGTTTGCCAGATGCTTAATATAAGGAGACACACTAGAGCTATAGAAATCCAATGAATATGAGCATGTTCCGCAGCAGGTCACACATGGCATATCCAGTTTTATTGGTGGAGAGGTCCTCAGACTGAATCCGAGTAGAACCACCGTCCTTCTGCAAGTAAAGAGCAAACTTTCTCTCATGAAGTGTTTGGACAGAGCTGGGCACGGAATCACAACCTTAGCGGTGAGAGGTAAGAGGTCAATAGACGATAGCAAGATATACCACTCGACCACGAAAGACCTTACAATGCCCACGGACCTTTGGATAGCAAATTGTCTTCACAATTAGATTAGTCTGTAGAACGGACCCAGCTCTTCTGATTGGGTCCGTTAAATAGCAATATTGGGAAAGCCACGTTTAAGCACGTTGATTGATCAGTTGCTTTAACTGAAAGTTAGAATGGCGTCACAGCTTAGCAATCGCTAAATTGTAATGAATTGTGGAACAGGCATATAATTCCATGTTTTTTCATTGTGGGGGTGGGGGGGGGGGGGGTGGGGGGAGGAGGGGGGGGGGGGGGGTGATTAACCTGATTCGGGAGATATCAGGTTCTGGGATAGAATACAATCAGTTGGCCTTGCTTTTCAAAATGTGTTTAAAGGTTGTCCAGCTTTCTAAGCCAATAAATTCGCTCAGATTTTTCGAAATAGAACGTTATTTACCTATAACGATATGACCGTTGTTGACCTACTTCATTAGCCAATGATATCGCTACAGGAACGAGAAAATGAATCAACCTCTGAGCCGGTTAAAAGTTACATGGACGTTTCTACTTACGTAGAAAATCCCATATAACTTGTAACATATACTAAATACATTTTGTTAAAGACCAAGTCATACATCACGTGACAACAAAAACTAATAATGAGCGCTTCATTTGCATATCAATGAATAGAAGAATTGTCGTGAGTTGGGACTCTTATTTTGCATATTAACGCTCCGAATGACGCCATTACAAATTGTTGGTCGAAAAATAGGCTGCAAACTACGGTCGCTACGGTTTTAGTTACTTTTGTTGTTGTTTTTTTGCGATGGATGTTTTTGCTAAAAAATCATTAAAACACCAACAATACTTGTTATATATTTATTTTTATAATGGCACGCATACTTACTAGGAGTAAGGGGCATGGTGTACGGTAAGTCTGCACCCGATGAAACAGCTGCTTTAATCCGAGAAGATGAAGTAATAGACGTATTTGTTGCTGACTGAGATGTGATGGTCGTGGAAGTTCCAGGAGTTGTTGATGGTGGTGAAGTTGTTGATGTTATAGAGAGCGACGTTGAAGATAATGTTGACTGAATATCTTGAGAAGTTGCGGATTGAGTTGTTAACATTACAGGCACAGTTGTTGTAGTCGTTTTATGTTGAGTTGTTGTAAAGGTTATAGATTGACTTGTTGTTGAAGTAGGCGGCTGAGCTGTTGTTGCTGAAGTAGGATGGGTTGTAGGTTGATTTGTTGTAGAAATAGGATAGGCTGTTGATATCGTCTTTGGTAGGGTTGTTGTAGTCGTCTTTGGTTGGTTTGTTGTGATCGTCTTTGATTCGGTTGTTGTAATCATCTTTCGTTGGTTTGTTGTAGTTGTCTTTGGTTGGGTGGGTGAATTCATCTTTGGTTGGGTGGTCGTAGTCGTCTTTGAGTGGGTTGTTGTAATCGTCTTTGGCTGGGTTGTGGTAGTCGTCTTTGGTTGAGTGGTTGTAGTCGTCTTTAATTGGGTTGTTGTGTTTATCTTTGGTTGGGTTGTTGTAGTCGTCTTTGGTTTGGTGGTTGTAGTCGTGTTTGATTGCGTTGTTGTGATCATCTTTGATTGGGCTGTTGTAATCGTTTTTGGTTGGGTGGTTGTAGTCGTCTTTGATTGGGTTGTTGTAATTGACTTTGGTTGGGTTGTACTAGTCGTCTTTGGTTGAGTGGTTGTAGTCGTCTTTGGTTGGGTTGTTGTAGTCGTCTTTGGTTGGGTTGTTGTGATCGTCTTTGGTTGGGTTGTTGTATTCGTCTTTGGTTGGGTTGTTGTGATCGTCTTTGGTTGGGTTGTTGTAGTTGTCTTTGGTTGGGTTGTTGTAGTCGTCTTTGGTTGGGTTGTTGTGATCGTCTTTGGTTGGGTTGTTATAGTTGTCTTTGGTTGGGTTGTTGTAGTCGTCTTTGGTTGGGTTGTTGTGATCGTGTTTGGTTTGGTTGTTGTATTCGTCTTTGGTTGGGTTGTTGTGATCGTGTTTGGTTGGGTTGTTGTAGTTGTCTTTGGTTGGGTTGTTGTAGTCGTCTTTGGTTTGGTTGTTGTGATCGTCTTTGGTTGGGTTGTTGTAGTTGTCTTTGGTTGAGTGGTTGTAGTCGTCTTTGGTTGGGTGGTTGTAGTTGTCTTTGGTTGAGTGGTTGTAGTCGTCTTTGGTTGGGTGGTTGTAGTCGTCTTTGGTTGGGATGTTGTGATCGTCTTTGATTGTGTTGTTGTGATCGTCTTTGGTTGGGTTGTTGTAGTTGTCTTTGGTTGGATGGTTGTAGTCGTCTTTGAGTGGGTTGTTGTTATCGACTTTGGTTGGGTTGTAGTAGTCGTTTTTGGTTGGGTGGTTGTAGTCGTCTTTGGTTGGGTTGTTGTGATCGTCTTTGATTGTGTTGTTGTGATCGTCTTTGGTTCTGTTGTTGTAGTTGTCTTTGGTTGGGTTGATGTAGTTGTCTTTGGTTGGGTTGTTGTGATCGTGTTTGGTTGAGTGGTTGTAGTCGTCTTTGGTTGGGTTGTTGTAGTTGTCTTTGGTTGGGTTGTTGTGATCGTCTTTGATTGGGTTGTTGTTATCGTCTTTGGTTCCGTTGCTGTAGTCGTCTTTTGATTTTTTGTTGTACGGGTTGTAGGCCGAGTTGTTATTGAGGAAGACTGAGGTGTATATTGAGTTGTTGTTGAATTTAAATACTGAGTCATAGGGTGAGGCGTTGTTGTTGCAAACTGACTTGTTGAAAGTTGAGTTGTTGAGGAGGTTGTTGGCTGAGTTGTTGTAGAGGTTGTTGGCTGAGTTGTTGTAGAGGTTGTAGGCTGAGTTGTTGTAGATGATGTAGGCGGAATTGTTGTGGAGGCTGTACGCTGAGTTGATGTAGAGGTTGTAGGCGGAATTATTGTTGAGGTTGTAGGCTTAGTTGTTATAGAGGTTGTAGGTTGAGTTGTTGCAGATGTTGTAGGCGGAATTGTTGTGGAGGTTGTAGGCTGAGTTGTCGTAGATTGTGTAGGCTGAGTTGTTGTAGATTGTGTAGGCTGAGTTGTTGTAGAGGTTGCACGTTGAGTTGTTGCAGATGATGTAGGCTGAATTGTTGTGGAGGTTGTAGGCGGAGTTGTTGTAGACGTTGTAGGCTGAGTTGGTGTAGATGATGTAGACTGAGTTGGTGTAGCGGTTGTAGGCTGAGCTGCTGTAGAGGTTGTAGACTGATTTGTTGTAGAAGCTGTAGTCTGAGTTGGTGTAGCAGTTGTAGGCTGAGTTGTTGTAGAAGTTGTAGGCTGAGTTGTTGTAGAGAGTATAGGCTGAGTTGTTGTAGAGATTATAGGCTGAGTTGTTGTAGAGGTTGTAGACTGAGTTGTTGTAGAGGTTGTAGGCTGAGTTGTTGTAGAGGTCGTAGGCTGATTTGTTGTAGAGGTTGTAGGCTGAGTTGTTGTAGAGGTTGTATGCTGAGTTGTTGTAGATGTTATAGGCTGAGTTGTTGTAGAGGTTGTAGGCTGAGTTGTTGTAGAGGTTGTAGGCTGAGTTGTTGTATAAATTAAAGGCTGAGTTGGTTTACCGGTCGTAAGCTGAGTTGTTGTAGAAGTTGAAGACTGAGTTGTTGTAGTGGTTTCAGGCTGAGTTGTTGTGAAGGTTGTAGACTGAGTTGTTGACAAGGCTGTAGGCTTACTTGGTGTGGTTTTATGCTGAATTGTTGCAGAGGTTGAAGGCTGAGTTGTTGTAGAGGTTGCAGACTGAGTTGTTGAAGAGGTCGAAGGCTGAGATGTTGAAAAGGTTGTAGACTGAGTTGTAGAGGTTGTAGGCTGGGTAGTTGAAGAGGTTTTATGCTGAGTTATTGTAGAGGTTGTAGGCTGAGTTGCTGTGGTTGTATGGTGAGTTGTTGTAGAGATTGAAGGCTGAGTTGCTGTAAAAAATGAAGGCTGTGTTGTTGAAGACGTTGTAGGTTTAGTTGTTATTGTTGTCGTAGGCTTAGTTGTTGTAGAGGCTGATGGCTGAGTTGTTGTAGAGGTTGAAGGCTTACCGGTTGTAGGCATGGTTATTGAAGAGGTTGAAAGCTGAGTTGTTGTAGAGGTTGTAGACTGTGTTGTTGAAGAGGTTGAAGGCTGAGATGTTGAAGAGGTTGTAGGCTGAGTTGTTTTAGAGGTTGTAGGCTGAGTTGTTGAAGAGGTTTTAGGCTGAGTTGTAGAGGTTGAAGGCTGAATTGTTGCAGAGATTGTAGGCTTAGTCGTTGTAGAAGTTTTAGGCTGAGCTGATGTAGAGGTTGAAGGCTGAATTGTTGTTGTGGTTGTATGCTGAATTGTTGAATAGGTTGAAGGCTGAGTTGTTATTGTGGTTGTAGGTTGCGTTGTTGTTGAGGTTGTAGGCTGAGTTGTTGTAGAGGTTGTAGGTTGCGTTGTTGTTGAGGTTGTAAGTTGAGTTGTTGTAGAGGTTGTAGGTTGCGTTGTTGTTGAGGTTGAAGGTTGAGTTGTTGTAGAGGTTGAAGGCTGAGTTGTAGCAGCGGTTGTAGGCTGAGTTGTCATAGAGATTGTAGACTGGGTTGCTGTCGGCTGTGGTGTTGGTTTTGTTGTAGTAAATATGGTCGTTAATTTAGAACCAGTCGTGGAAGCAGAATGGTGTGTAGGTATTACCCATGCGGTTGTTATTGTCGGAGCCTGGTGTGTGACAGTTGTTCGTGCTTCAGTCTTCGGTTTCGTCGGAGGTTGATGTGTTGTCGATGGCGGGAAAGTCGGTGCAAACAGCGTGGTTGATTTCATTGTCAATGTACTTTGTGTTGTTTTTAATGTTGATGTTGTTGTTGCAGCTGATGTACTCGGGGTTGTTTTAACAGTTGTTGTAGTCGGTGTTATTTTTACAGTTGTTGTTGTGGTCGGTACTAACAAATTTAACAAGATGTGCAAGTGTTAGTAGCATTCTTATTTCAAATTACATTAGCAAAGGATTAATCATCTGTACTTTTCTGTTCAGCAAATAATGAATATATTATTGATCACAAAGAAGAAGGCCCCATCTAAATATAATGGTTGATGAGTAATTCGTTTATACACAGGTCGGCATTTTCCGTTTTATTCGTCTTTGTTTTAGCATAATCCGATACTGGTTAATGAGTGACTTTATTTCGGGCCGTGATTCAGTATAAAAGAACTGTACACTACAGAGACAAAATACAATATAAGTTAAATATATATGTCCATAATATATGATTTCGATATAAATGTGCAGTTTTATTGCTAAGATCGAAATAATATCGGCGATATAGGTGAGGCCTCTTCAAGTGTTTTGAACGAGTAACTCAATTGACGTTGTTGAAAATTGAAACAAAACAATTTAAACATACATCGGTCCGACTGCATCGACTTACGAATGAAAATAATATATAAAGTTGACTATTACCAAATTTCACCAAATTCAATATGTCTGACTACAAAACATATATTTCGATATATCAATTGAGACAAATGCAATAAAATATTTGAATATAGTTCCAGTTGTGTAGTTGTAGTTCAAGATCTTGGTACTTATGTTTTTCAGCCTGTGGGCGCTGTTGAGGAGTCATGTATCGCTTTCAATACGTGGGTAGAATGGGGTACTTGTTCACTAAAATAGGTCTTTCTAACGACTTAATTTGGAAATCCCGGTGTAGTGACATACGGCTTCTGCTATATAATAGTCTTCCGAACGTTACAGATGCTTAACTGTATATAGTTTTAGGTTTTATTCGTATTTTATATAAGCTTCATTTGAAACTTCCTATTATAATTTTTTATGGCTTATATAACTTACAGGTAGACGTTGACGTTGGACATACCAGACTGTCAACTGAAAAACATACACAAAATAATAGATTGTCAAAGAGTAATTTTATTAAACATTTCAGTAAACACTTTTTTAAGAATTACGTTATGTAAAATGTTTATGAAATACCTGTGATTTATTAATGTAATGCATGCATCTATTTAATACTGGAATATAAAAGAAACAAAATATATTTTATATAGTACATGTATTTTAAAAGAAAGATTTATTTAAAATAATTATTGGAGGCAAGGAATTATATAAAAAAGGAAAGGCAAATGATTGTGATTGTGACTTCCATTCATCTTAGGAACACAAATCAAAATTCTTACATTGCAGAATGAAATTCTCATCTAAACAATACCATTCCCAAAAATGTGTGTTAAAGTAGTTTTTATTACAAAATTTGTAAACTGCAGCTTAAATAACGACAAATAACGAGAAATTTTTCTTCAAACTCCAATATCTGTAATTCAGTAACATTTTGCGTGGTCGAAACATGTTCAAACGTCAAAGATTAGATACAAGTTACAGTTTGTTTACAAGAAGTCAGTTGCCTGTGAATCATAAATGATTAATTGCCAAATAATTAATCCTTCGTGTGCTATTTTATCAACATTTAGCCAGGGAGATGCACGTTTCCTATCCTTCTATAAAAGTCTTTGATTGAGGTAAGCAAAATATTTAAGAATTAAACTATTCAACATAATGATCTATTCAATCGAATTGTCTTGGTTTTCAAATGTACACGAGCTTGTTTCATTAAAACAATTTATATTAAACCAACCACTCTATCACACTGAAGGCGGACTAAACATCCACCATGTAGCACGTGACAAAAAAAAATAACTACGTCATGAGCTCGGGCGCTGTTTGCATACTAACGCTCAGAATAACATTATTTCCAGTGATTGATCGCAAATTAGGCTGAACGCTAAGAGAGTAAATATTGATGACGTGAAGTTTTAACAAACAGAACCTTCATCCACTCAGTTCTGTCACTTTGTTGAAGAGTTTTATTTTATTTAAACTTCGCGTAATTAACACTAACTAATACGTCATTAATACATTTCTTTTCTTGTTGTTAGAAATGGACGTTGACGTACTCTTGGAAATGACTGTAAATTTGATAATGTTAGTTGCCAAGTCTTGGAAATCCACAGTATTTACAGATCGGCAAATATCTATCATTATTTGTTGTTCGAAAATTTAATTTTTTTAAGAAATGTCCACGTCCTTTGTTTGAGGATGTCGGGTAGTGCGCCTTCTGCACTATTTTAGAAACTGTACAGTCAAACCTGTACACGCGGTAACCTCTGTTGAGCAGCCACTTGTATACGCGGTAACCTCTGTTGAGCAGCCACTTGTATACGCGGTAACCTCTGCTGAGCAGCCACTTGTATACGCGGTAACCTCTGTTGAGCAGCCACTTGTCTTAAGCAGCAACATATGCGATTTTCCATTGCCATGCTTTCAGAGCAAATTAATCCGTATTAAGCAATAACCTTTCTTAAAAGGACACGTTTGCTGCTTCCCTTGACAGACTGGTTAAGAAAGGTTTGACTGTATTTATTTTAATGAGAATAATCAACATCAAATACGTGAAATAAAACAATTTTCAAATAACAGAGATAAAAAAATTAAAAATATAAACAGATAAATGTTTTGCATGTCGATAAATAATTCGGTTTGTTAAAGCCCCTGTCACACATTCACGGATTGGGCTCCCGAATTAGATACGGACTGCCCCTCACAGATGTCTGCAGTGGACAAATTTTAAGCTTGCACAAAACGGGTAAAAAGTCGCTACATGGATGTTCCCTATTCAAAGACGGGCTTTTACGGACTGATACGAATGCTCCTGGATGTCCACGGATCAAATCCGTATGTAATTCGGAAGCCCAATCCGTGAACGTGTGACAGGGGCTTTAAAACGATAAATGTTGCGGTCCCCGATTCGGCCATTTTTTGTCGTTTGGTGGATTCCCTTAAATAAGTGTTTAATTGTATTATATAGAGGACTATAATATGGTTTATATAAACATACCTACTGACGAAGCGTGGTGTTTAGGTGTCTGCGGGTTGACGTTACATAGGTGATCATAACAACATTTACTTGACACTTGATTTGGCGGTAACATATCCAACATTTGACACATCTAAATGGAACAAAGGGAGATAATGCCGCTACAAAAACGTACATTTATATATCTTGAAGTGATGGTATAGTGTAACTCTATCTGACCCCTATTACTATTAAGTGTAGGACATCACATACGTTTGTAAAGGAAAGATCAAATATCAATTTAAAAAAAAAATAAGAAACTAGATATGTGTCTGTCCACACGAAAGACCTCGCTATTGATCGGAAATTAGTATTTTATCGAAAATTAGATAATAAACAAAAGAGGACCACAACTCCTGTAAAATGTTTCCAATGTTGACAAATATCATATGGTGTCCCATTGAGGCCATCGCGACATATTTTTCAAATTAAGTCCAGTCAAAACAACGAAACTAGTTTCGACTTTTCAGCACCATAGTTTCGACTTTTCACCATCGTAGTTTTGCGTTTTCACCATCGTAGATTCGACTTTACACCATTGATGTTTCGACTTTTCACCATCGTAGTTTCAGCTTTTCACCATCGTAGTTTCTACATTTCACCATCGTAGTTTCGTTGTTACTCCTTTACCTAATTTAAAAATATGCCGCGATGGCCCCAACGGAACACCGTAAACTTCCCCAAAATATGTATACTGTACTTTATATTTGTACCGGTACAAAAGAAATATTACTTAAATACATGGATCCCTTATACGGTTCATTAGGGCTGCGTTCAGTTCGATTAAAAAGGGTTACCGTCTTAGTTAACGCTGGCATGCATGTGTAGTAAAAGGAAATCGGATTATATCGGCGTCTTTTAAGTCACGTGTCTGATTAAACACAAAGCAAACAGCCCTCAAATGTGTTTGCTTTTTAAGCGAACATCTACAGTGAATATATCATTTAGTTGACTTCTGCTATCAAACGTTAGCAAATCCATTAAATATTAATATGATCTGAACGCAGATCTGTATTTACATAAACACATATTAAGATATGTTATCATTTTCGCAAGTACACACTGGGAACAATTAATGGTGTAACTTTTAACATGTATGCATACGTATTATTATACTCTATAATAGGTACGGTTTGCTTTTAATAAATTATATTCTATTAGATGAAGGAATTATATATAAGTCCTTGATTAGACATAGTAACTCATAGTAACTATCCGCCAGATAAATTACCACTGGTGGATCCATTTGAGACAGACAACGAGCCCGCATCCACGCCGACCAAGCCCCACTCCATCCACTGAAAATCCGTCAATATTTTTAAATCGGCACCAATTTCAACATTGTAAGAAAATACTTTATTAAACCGTTCTGTCCAAGTTTTATGCAGACCCCTTGTCCCCTCTGAGTATCATAAATCCGAACATGCTTTACTACTTTAAAAACACCATATTTGCGTTAATTCTTACCTTTAGATTTTCACACCCAAGTTCGAAATGCTGCGGGTTGGATGTAGACACAAACTTGTACGAACATGCCTTTAATAACAAGTTAGACATCATTGATATTACATTGAGGTTAAATTGCCCGATTTTGTAGTGAAAATATTGTTTCAGAATCACCAACACAACATGTATACAGTAAAGAGTTCATGATTTAATGGTCACTGTCAAATTTAAATCAATTTTGATGGTATATATAAATCAGTTTGGCACATTTAAGAAGATATCCTTGTGACAATAGGTCCGTGTGGTCTCGGCTAAGAATAGAATTATTGTCGATCTCTGCAGAGGGGTAGGAATCCTATGAATAGATGTCATGTTTATTTTATCATTTTTTTGTCATGTTCACTATTATGGTTAAATTCACTATGTGGTTCCAGGGAGCTATTTGAATGATGGAAAGAATAGGATCACTGTCGTTCATGCATGTTGTAAGAAGCGACAATTTGAGTAATACGATAGAATTTGCTGAAACTCTGCAGTTCTGCAGTTATCAAGGTTAAAGGTTCATTCTACATATTCATTTGTTGATGTTTTTAAATCTGTATGTTAATTTGTTGTTTTTGTACATGTAGAGTGAACCTGGAATCTTTCTCCCTGTAGGCGTAGATAACCTATAATGTGTTGGTACGCCGTAAAACCCACTCCATTCATTCACTTTTACTCATTCACTTGGCAATAAGCGCACAATAAGTGATATATTGAACAAACAAACAAAATGTTAATTCTTATTTTTGTAAGAAAACATTAGATACTGCATTTAATTATTACGCAGTATTGACACAGATGAGACTTTCAGTTCCTGTCCTTATTTATTCGGGTGTAAATATCACGGTCCTCCATGGCCGAGTGGTCTGAGACGCCATCTCAAGATCACTTACCTCTCACCTTCATGTGAGAAAGTTGGCCAGTTACTTGCGGAAGAACAATAGTTCTACTCAGATTCATTCTGAGGTATTTTTTCTCCATTGGTGGGTATTGGTCAGGTTGATTAAAGAGTTAATTGATAAAAGATAATTAAATGAAAGATACCTCATTAGATCCACACGTGAGTACACTGGAGCACGAGCTATTATCTCCTACGTTCTTTTGGCAGTTAAAACAAGTTGTTGACGTGACCGATTCCTCTGAAAGGATAACAGATGTGTTCTGTTGATTTCATCATGTAACGATTATTAAAGTGCAAAATATCGTTGCAAAATACATCATTTATTTACTAACATTAGAATAAAGAGAACCAGTATACATGTAGATCTACCACATTTTTCTGTTATTCTCAGGAAACAAATCCGAAATGAACGTCAAGTTGAACGTTACTAAGAATAAATTGGGGGCCAAAATAAATTGATTTTAGCTTCGGACGCTTATGCGAACTATTTTCATCGTTACATTAATTTCATTAAAGGCGCAGGGCTACGGACTAAAAAGATCGCGTGGTTCCTGATTGTAAGTCAAGCATTGAGATTAAACATTATGTGCGCTGTGTTCTATTAAGCAATAACTGGAAATCCTCCGTCGCCGCCGTGTGGTGCAAGGCTATGACTCCGTCGCCGCAGTGTGGTGCAAGGTGATGTCTCCGTCGCCGCAGTGTGGTGCAAGGCCATGTCTCCGTCGCCGCCTTGTGGTGCAATGCGATGTCTCCGTCGCCGCCTTGTGGTGCAAGGCCATGTCTCCATCGCCACCGTGTGGTGCAAAGTGATGTCTCTGTCGCTGCCGTGTGGTGTAATGCGATGTCTTCGTCGCCGCCTTGTGGTGCAAGGCCATGTCTCCGTCGCCACCGTGTGGTGCAAGGCCATGTCTCCGTTGCCGTCGTGTAGTGCATGGCCATGTTTCCGCCGCCGCCGTGTGGTGCAAGGCCATGTCTCCGTCGCCGCCGTGTGGTGCAAGGCCATGTCTCCGTCGCCGTCGTGTGGTGCAAGGCCATGTCTCCGTTGCCGTCGTGTAGTGCAAGGCCATGTTTCCGCCGCCACCGTGTGGAGCAAGGCCATATCTCCGTCGCCGCCGTGTGGTGCAAGGCCATGTCTCCGTCGCCACCGTGTGGTGCAAGGGGATGTCTCCGTCGCCGCAGTGTGGTGTTATGCGATGTCTTCGTCGCCGCAGTGTGGTGCCATGCCATGTCTCCTTCGCCATCGTGTGGTGCAAGGCCATGTCTCCGTCGCCGTCGTGTGGTGCAAGGCCATGTCTCCGTTGCCGTCATGTGGTGCAAGGCCATGTTTCCGCCGCCGCCGTGTGGTGCAAGGCCATGTCTCCGTCGCCGCCGTGTGGTGCAAGGCGATGTCTCCGTCGCCACCGTGTAGTGCAAGGCCATGTCTCCATCACCGCCATGTGGTTAAAGGCGATGTCTCCGTCGCCGCCGTGTGGTGCAAGGCGATGTTTCCGTCGCCGCAGTGTGGTGCAAGGTGATGTCTCCGTCGCCGCAGTGTGGTGCAAGGACATGTCTCCGTCGCCGCCTTGTGGTTCAATGCGATGTCTCCGTCGCCACCGTGTGGTGCAAGGCCATGTCTCCATCGCCGCCATGTGGTGAAAGGCGATGTCTCCGTCGCCGCCGTGTGGTGCAAGGCGATGTCTCCGTCGCCGCCGTGTGGTGCAAGGCCGTGTATTGCCGTTGATGTAGTTGGAAATGTAGACTGTCGTTGCTGCGTTTTGGCGTATGCTTCTTATGTTTTCAGCCTGGTTATTTTTAATATTAACCTTGAATTCACTAAACTATATAATAAAAGTAATGTTTTACGGTTTGTTCACTTAAATAAAGGGGAAAATAAAGTTGCCATCTGTCTCATGGTTCCACGTGACTACTATTTTCATACAACAGGTGTTTCATATTTAAAGTTTACCACCTACCCCCACCTCTCCACCATACACACACACCTAGGCGTCCAATTTTTAGCTGCAGTTTTTGGCATTTCTTATTTTTAGATTTCTCAAAAAAAGGCCTTATCCGTTTATAAGTCCAAAATATCTGGTAGAAATTTTCTCAGAACATTTCTTGATTTATCCGGAATTTTCGGCGATATCGCATCGGCTTCATTTACTGGGTTCGTATTTATCACGTGACTAACTAAATATACTTCCAGAACTTTGAAAAAGCTTTTTATGGAATTGTTCCAAAACGTTCGATTATCGATACGTTATCGCAAGTCGATATCTTTTATGACGATATAGTTTATCGAATGAAAACAAAGTTTTAGAGAGTATCGTAAATACCTATAAAACTTCCTCCGCATCCATTAATGTTACACGTGTCGTTATAGCAACACTCCGTGCATATTGTCAGTTCACGCTTGTTGTGTTTCTTGGCCGCGTACGCTTCCATGCTGCAACTGATCAGCTTGCATTCCTGTGTAAAATACGATATTCATTTAAGAGTTTGTGTACGTGTGTTTCTTACTGTATAGAAACCTATACTTTAGGTGTAACAAATCCATTGGAAAGAGGAGATGCTACTTACTTGGGGCAGTCGCGCAATGGCGGTGATAAATAGTCCTTGTTTTTTCTTTATATTTATTTTATATTTTTTCTTATTTGATGTAGGTTGCGGCGTTCTTATTTGATTGGCTGACATCTAGTGTAAATTATCAAAAAATTTGTACACACTTATCATGAAATATGAGCTTTCGTTTTAATTTTGTTTTGTTCTTTCCAATGTAGTCCTGCACAATTTTGTTAACAGCGCCCACTAGCGGAACGTTTTTTCGGACGATTTTTGCCGTTTTTTCCCCCTTAAAAATATTATTATAACTTTAATACAGATAAAACACAATTTATATTACATAAACATAAATCACTATGCCGGGGTTGATTAAAATGGCATTTTTAATGTATTTGGAACATTTTAAAAGCATTGTCGTGTTTGAATTGTGAATTTAGAAAAAGAACGCTACCGACTGAGCTAACCGAGACCGAGTCCCCCAGACGGGATTACTGATGGTGTTGTAACGTACACTTACGTTGACATTACGACACCCAGCTCTAAACATTGGCGGCGTTACTGCATTGTCGTCTAGAAATCGATCCACGTAGCATACCTGGAAACACAGAATAAAGCAACTGACAAATCAACGTGCTTTAATATGGCTACCCAGCACACAGGAGCTTGAGACTCTTTATATACGCCAGAGGACCCCCAGCCCCATCAAACGTTATTATCCACTCCCCATGCTCCTGTGACCCAGCATTGCTATTACGGTCACAATCAGGAGAGCTGGGTCAGTTCTACAGGCTAACAATGGGTTATAGAAGCTTTGAACAATTGGGTCGCTCGGTGCCAATGTGTGCAAGGAACCGATCGTGTAAAGATCTGTAAAATGGGATTTATAAATCATGAAATGTTGAAAATAGATGCCAAATTCGGCATTACCTCCAAAATCTACATATGCAATATACAATGTATATAATGTATAAGTATATTTAACCCACCATACATTTAGATGTTGCATTTGTTTTATCAGAGGAATAAAAGCATCTGTATATCTACACTTTATAATGCATCCATTATAATATTATAATGCTGCAACTTGCTGAATAAGCCAATGGCGTCTGATCATGAACATGGTTTAACGCCATTTTCAACACATTTCAGGTTATATATGGCATATCCAGTTTTAATGGTGGAGGCAGATATCAGACTGAGTAGAACCACCGTCCTTCCGCAAGTAACTGGCCAACTTCACATAAAGTTTTTGGAGCGAGCGCCACTCGAACCTACGACCTTAGCGGTGAGAGGTAAGCGATCTTGAGACGGCGCCTTAGAACACTCGGCCACGGAGGACCCTAATCATGAACAGATCGTGTTTTATGTTGTAGTTTGTATGTTCAGAACACTCTTCCAAAACATTTGTTTGATGTGCTCCGACCAAAATCTTATCACGTGGGCAGATACGTAGCTAACATTTTGCCTTTTTTCACAGCAATTTTTAACAAAGAAAAGTACACAAATCATAATAAAAATATTATATAAAATCAAAATCTATAATCTTTTTTCAAGGTAGATTCATTTTGTGTTTTGGGTATGTGGCTAAGAGCACGGCTAACAAAAATATTGGCCTAAGTTCCATAAGTTGATGCTCAATTGACCTTATTAACGTCCAAACCTCATCATGTCCACATTCCGTAAACTCGTCACATTGGTGGAGGTACTCCTTGCTTCCAACTGTCGTTCCTTCGTTCCCGCACTTCAGACACGTGATAGCTTCTGACACTGTACAGAGAAAACACGGTAGTTTATGTTTGTTTTAATCTAATTATTTTACATCGATTGTGAAACAAGTTCTAACATATTAGACAACTCACGTTCGAAGTGTTCCTGGATGGAACCAGGACTAAGCGTATGGGGATAAAGGGCCTTTCTCAAGGACACGACGCGTAACCGTGCATGGTTACTGAATGTTATTATAATAACAGTGAGACCAAACTTGTTGTTGTGTCTTATTATAGTAACAGTGACACCAAACTTGTCGTTGAATCTTATTATAGTATAGTAACAGTGACACCAAACTTGTCGTTGAATATTATTATAGTAACGTCAAACTGGTTACTGAATCTTATTATAGTAACGTCAAACTGGTTACTGAATCTTATTATAGTAACAGTGACACCAAACTTGTCGTTGAATATTATTATAGTAACGTCAAACTGGTTACTGAATCTTATTATAGTAACAGTGACACCAAACTTGTCGTTGAATATTATTATAGTAACGTCAAACTGGTTACTGATTCTTGTTATGGTAACGTCAAACTGGTTACTGAATCTTATTATAGTAACGTCAAACTGGTTACTGAATCTTGTTATAGTAACGTCAAACTGGTTACTGATTCTTGTTATAGTAACGTCAAACTAGTTACTGAATCTTATTATAGTAACGTCAAACTGGTAACTGAATCTTGTTATAGTAACGTTAACCTGTTCAGTGAATCTAGTTATAGTTTCGTCAAACTGAACACGGAATTTATCTAGCAACGTCAAACTGAACGCTGAATTTAGTTATACTTATGTCAACCTGAACGCTGAATTTAGTTTTAGCTATGTCAAACGGAACGCTGAATTTAGTTATAGCTATGTAAAACTGGACACTGACTCTAGTTATAGCAATGTCAAACTGAACGCCGACTCTAGTTATAGCTACTTCAAACTGGACACTGACTCTAGTTATAGCTATGTCAAACTGAATGCTGAATTTAGTTTAGCTATGTCAAATTGAACGTTGTTTCTAGTTATTGTTATGTCACACTGAATGCTGATTTCAGTTTAAGCTATGTCAAACTGGACACTGATTCTAGTTTTAGCTATATCAAACTGAACGTTGTTTCTAGTTATAGCTTTGTCACACTGAACGCTGAATTTAGTTTTAGCTATGTTAAACTGGACACTGATTCTAGTTATAGCTATGTTAAACTAGACGCTGAATTTAGTTATAGCTATGCCAAACTGAACGCTGAGTCTAGTTATAGCTATGTCAAAATGAACGCTGAATTTAGTTTTAGCTATGTCAAACTGAACGCTTAATTTCGTTTTAGCTATGTCAAACTGGACGCTGATTCTAGTTATAGCTAAGTCAAACTGGACACTGATTCTAGTTATAGCTGTGTCACACTGAACGCTGATTCTAGTTATAGCTTTGTAAAACTGAACGCTGAATTTAGTTATAGCTTTGTCAAACTGAACGCTGAATTTAGTTTTGCTAGTCAAACTGAACGCTGAATTTAGATATAGCTATGTCAAACTGGACACTGGTTCTAGTTATAGCTATGTCAAAATTAACGCTGATTCTAGTTATAGCTATGTCAAACTGAACGCTGATTCTAGTTATAGCTATGTCAAACTGAACGCTGAGTCTAGTTATAACTATGTCAAACTGAATGCAGATTCAGCTATGTCAAACTGAACGCTGATTCTAGTTATAGATATGTCAAACTGAACGCCGATTCTAGTTATAACTGTGTCAAACTGAACGCTGATTCAAGTTATAGCTATGTCAAACTGAACGCTGATACTAGTTATAGCTATGTCTAACTTAACGCTGATACTAGTTATAGCTATGTCTAACTGAACGCTGATACTGATACTAGTTATAGCTATGTCAAACTGAACGCTGATACTAGTTATAGCTATGTCAAACTGAACGCTGATACTGATACTAGTTATAGCTATGTCAAACTGAACGCTGATAATAGTTATAGCTATGTCAAACTGAACGCTGATACTAGTTATAGCTATGTCAAACTGAACGCTGATACTAGTTATAGCTATGTCAAACTGAACGCTGATACTGATACTAGTTATAGCTATGTCAAACTGAACGCTGATACTAGTTATAGCTGTGTCAAACTGAACGCTGATTCTAGTTATAGCTATGTCAAACTGAACGCTGATTCTAGTTATAGCTATGTAAAAATGGATACTGAAGGTAGTTATTATTATATCAAACTAAACAATGAAATCAATTATCGATCTGTTAAACTGAATACTGATTCCAATTATAGTATATCAAACTGAACACTGAACCCAAACTGAACACTGGACATTGTGTAGTTATTAAACTGAAAACTAAAGCTATTGTTTGTGGTTCTTGTTTCACCTATTTATTTTTTTTGTGTGTGTACACAGTCATAAACTGTGTATCAGATGAACAATAATGTTCAGTGGTAAATAAATAGTACGTTTTTTCAAATTCTGTTGGATACTTTTCGAAACATTACAAAAAGATTAACAAATTGTATTTATGTCAAGCTGAACACAAACTTTAAAGTTAAATGTACATACCGTTACTAGAGTAGAATATGGCAATGAAAATAACTGCAGCTGGAAGTGAAATAATAGTGTGTTACTGCGGGATGCAAAATCATTCACATCAGTTTATAGCGTGTACGCAGAAGGAGAACAGTCAATAATAGCTAAATGAATGTATAAATACATGCATTAATGAATAAACAAATGAATAAATGAATTAATTAATAATAAACAAATGACTAATAGAATAAATGAATGTATGGATGAGTGAATTGATAAGTGAATGAATGAATGGATGAATGAATGAATAAAATAATGAATAAAAATGAATGAATTAATGAATGAATTTATGAATGAATAAATTGATGAATGAATGAATGAATGAATGAATGAATGAATGAATGAATGAATGAATGAAAGGACGAACGAAGAACGAACGAACGAATGAATTGATGTATGAATGAATGCATGAATGAATGAATGAATAAATGATTCAATTAATCAATTAATCAATCAATCAATCAATCAATCAAAAGTCATTCTGTCTTAATGTTGCATGTGATCGCTAATATTTCGCTTTCACTCATCAATTAGTTTCGGTTATTTATATATAACGACGTAGTGGGACCTGCATAAAGAAGTATATGTATATTACTCATAATAAGTATAATATTTCATAATTCATATGTACATTACCACTCGCCAAGATATTCCAATTATTACGGTGACTGGTGTAATGTTCCAGTTTTGACAATAAAGTCGTATAATCACTCACCGGAATACAATATAACAACATCGATTATTTTCTTACCTGTATGAAATATTGTCGCCATTTTTAATCATAATATAAGAAGATAAGGAGTTCCTAATCATAATACTTTATACAATTACTTCAAGATGATAAGCGATCTGAAATCACCGAATATAGGCTAAATTATCCCGTATTGTCAACTCTGCTTCAGTAAGAAATTACGTTTAATCTATTAATAGGCGGAACTCGTGTTTTGCTTAGTTTAGTTTAAACTTATTTAATTTCTTCGACTGTCGGACAAGTTTTACGATAAAGAAAAATCAGGTTCGAAGTATTCTCTTCCTTTGTAGAACCAGTACTAAGCATATGTAAAAATGTGTCTTGCTCAAGGGCACCACACATGGTCGTGGATCGAGCCCACAACCCTCTTCTCCTGGACCACGTGTTTTGCTAAGTAAACATAATACAACATGCGCAATACGATACGCGAGGTCAACAAAAACAACAACAACAACAACAACAACAACAGCAACAGCACAAACAACAATAACAACAACATCAACAACAACCACAACAACCACAACAACAACAACAACAACAACAACAACAGCAGCACAACAGCAACACACAAACTTTTATTAACCGTCTCAGGTAACACATGTTACAACAAGAGAGAAACCACAAACATCAAGAAAATGTAAATATTTACTGTTGTCTTGTTTTATTGACGGTTACTATTCCCTTGTTTTTTTACGTTTTCAATTGCGCTGTTTAATAGATATTTACTGTTGTCTTGTTTTTTTATGGTTGCTACTCCTTCGGGATGTTTACGTTTACTGTTGTACTGTTTTATAAATATTTACTGTTGTCTTGTTTTTTAATGGTTACTACTCTTCGGGATGTTTACGTTTACTGGCTCGCTGTTTAATAGATATTTACTGTTGTCTTGTTTTTTAATGGTTATTACTCCTTCTGGGTGTTTACGTTTACTGGTGCGCTGTTGAATAGATATTTACTGTTGTCTTGTTTTTTAATGGTTACTACTCCTTCGGGATGTTTACGTTTACTGACGCGCTGTTTAATAGATATTTACTGTTGTCTTGTTTTTTAATGATTACTACTCCTTCTGGGTGTTTACGTTTACTGCTGCGCTGTTGAATAAATATTTACTGTCGTCTTGTTTTTTAATGGTTACTTCTCCTTCGGGATGTTTACGTTTACTGACGCGCTGTTTAATAGATATTTACTGTCGTCTTGTTTTTTAATGGTTACTACTCCTTCGGGATGTTTACGTTTACTGATGCGCTGTTGAATAGATATTTACTGTTGTCTTGTTTTTTAATGGTTATTACTCCTTCGGGATGTTTACGTTTACTGTTGCACTGTTTAATAGATATTTACTGTTGTCTTGTTTTTTAGTGGTTACTACTCCTTCGGGATGTTTAAGTTTACTGGGACGCTGTTTAATAGATATTCATTGCTGTCTTGTTTTTTTATGGTTGCTACTCCTTCGAGATGTTTACGTTTACTGTTGCACTGTTTTATAAATATTTACTGTTGTCATGTTTGTTTAATGGTTACTACTCCTTCGGGATGTTTACGTTTACTGGTGCGTTGTTTAATAGATATTTACTGTCGTCTTGTTTTTTAATGGTTATTACTCCTTCGGGATGTTTACGTTTACTGTTGCACTGTTTAATAGATATTTACTGTTGTCTTGTTTTTTAGTGGTTACTACTCCTTCGGGATGTTTAAGTTTACTGGGACGCTGTTTAATAGATATTCATTGCTGTCTTGTTTTTTTATGGTTGCTACTCCTTCGAGATGTTTACGTTTACTGTTGCACTGTTTTATAAATATTTACTGTTGTCATGTTTGTTTAATGGTTGCTACTCCTTCTGGGTGTTTACGTTTACTGATGCGCTGTTGAATAGATATTTACTGTTGTCTTGTTTTTTAATGGTTATTACTCCTTCGGGATGTTTACGTTTACTGTTGCACTGTTTAATAGATATTTACTGTTGTCTTGTTTTTTAGTGGTTACTACTCCTTCGGGATGTTTAAGTTTACTGGGACGCTGTTTAATAGATATTCATTGCTGTCTTGTTTTTTTATGGTTGCTACTCCTTCGAGATGTTTACGTTTACTGTTGCACTGTTTTATAAATATTTACTGTTGTCATGTTTGTTAAATGGTTACTACTCCTTCGGGATGTTTACGTTTACTGGTGCGCTGTTTAATAGATATTTACTGTCGTCTTGTTTTTTAGTGGTTACTACTCCTTCGGGATGTTTACGTTTACTGCTGCTCTGTTTAACAGATATTTACTGTCGTCTTGTTTTTTAATGGTTACTACTCCTTCTGGGTGTTTACGTTTACTGCTGCTCTGTTTAACAGATATTTACTGTTGTCTTGTTTTTTAATGGTTACTACTCCTTCGGGATGTTTACATTTACTGTTGCACTGTTTAACAGATATTTACTGTTGTCTTGTTTTTTAATGGTTACTACTCCTTCGGGATGTTTACATTTACTAATGCACTGTTTAACAGATATTTACTGTTGTCTTGTTTTTTAATGGTTACTACTCCTTCGGGATTTTTACGTTTACTGTTGCGCTGTTTGATAGATATTTACTGTTGTCTTGTTTTTTAATGGTTACTACTCCTTCGGGATGTTTACATTTATTGTTGCACTGTTTAACAGATATTTACTGTTGTCTTGTTTTTTAATGGTTACTACTCCTTCGGGATGTTTACGTTTACTGACGCGCTGTTTAACAGATATTTACTGTTGTCTTGTTTTTTAATGGTTACTACTCCTTCGGGATTTTTACGTTTACTGTTGCACTGTTTGATAGATATTTACTGTTGTCTTGTTTTTTAATGGTTACTACTCCTTCGGGATGTTTACATTTACTGTTGCACTGTTTAACAGATATTTACTGTTGTCTTGTTTTTTAATGGTTACTACTCCTTCGGGATTTTTACGTTTACTGGTGCGCTGTTTAATAGATATTTACTGTCGTCTTGTTTTTTAATGGTTACTACTCCTTCGGGATGTTTACGTTAACTGGTGCGCTGTTTAATAGATATTTACTGTCGTCTTGTTTTTTAATGGTGACTACTCCTTCGGGATGTTTACGTTTACTGCTGCTGTGTTTAACAGATATTTACTGTTGTCTTGTTTTTTAAATGGTTACTTCTCCTTCGGGATGTTTACATTCACTGTTGCACTGTTTTATAAATATTTACTGTTGTCTTGTTTTTTAATGGTTACTACTCCTTCGGGATTTTTACGTTTACTGTCGCACTGTTTAATAGATATTTACTGTTGTCTTGTTTTTTAATGGTTACTACTCCTTCGGGATGTTTACGTTTACTGCTGCTCTGTTTAACAGATATTTACTGTTGTCATGTTTGTTTAATGGTTACTACTCCTTCGGGATGTTTACGTTTACTGGCGCGCTGTTTAACAGATATTTACTGTTGTCTTGTTTTTTAATGGTTACTACTCCTTCGGGATGTTTACGTTTACTGGGACGCTGTTTAATAGATATTTACTGTTGTCTTGTTTTTTTAATGATTACTACTCCTTCGGGATGTTTACGTTTACTGGGACGCTGTTTAATAGATATTTACTGTCGTCTTGTTTTTTAATGGTGACTACTCCTTCGGGATGTTTACGTTTACTGCTGCGCTGTTTAACAGATATTTACTGTTGTCTTGTTTTTTAATGGTTACTACTCCTTCGGGATGTTTACGTTTACTGGCGCGCTGTTTAATAGATATTTACTGTTGTCATGTTTGTTTAATGGTTACTACTCCTTCGGGGTGTTTACGTTTACTGGCGCGCTGTTTAATAGATATTTACTGTTGTCATGTTTGTTTAATGGTTACTACTCCTTTGGGATGTTTACGTTTACTGGCGCGCTGTTTAATAGATATTTACTGTTGTCATGTTTGTTTAATGGTTTCTACTCCTTCGGGATGTTTACGTTTACTGGCGCGCTGTTTAATATATATTTACTGTTGTCTCGTTTTTTAATGGTTACTACTCCTTCGGGATGTTTACGTTTACTGGCGCGCTGTTTAATAGATATTTATTGTTGTCTTGTATTATTGAAGAATACTTTTCCCTTGCTTTTTGACGTTTACCTTTGCGCTGTTTTATAAATATCCTTCGGGTATTTTTACAATTACTGTTGCACTGTTTAATAGATATTTAATGTTGTATTGTTTTATTGAAGGTTACCATTCCCTTGCTTTTCGTCGTTTACTGTTGCGCTGTTTTAAAGACATTTACTGTTGTAATGTTTAATAGACATTGACTGTTGCACTGTTTAATTGACATTTACTAGTGTCATGTTTGAGAGACATGTTTATAGACTGGTCATATTTTTCTCCAGTTTCTTAAAGATTTATCAGCTAACATGCTTTATAAATTTTATGGAAAATTACAGCTGCTATAACTCATAGACTGTTACTTTAATGTACTTTACAGTATGACCTATATGTTAATACTGCAATGATTCCTGTGTAGCTTACACACGACGAATGGCATCTAGCTGTTAGCTCCCATTTGTAAAAACAATCCCGTTGACACACAAATGACGAACTTTATCTTTAACAGGTCAAGGCGATGTTGTCTTTTGGACGACGGCATGATTGATCACTTCACAGGTTGGTGGTGTAAAACGAATCATTAAATGCTGTCTTAATTTCCTCTATTTAGAGACTGGTGAACCCTGAACCATGATAAATCTCTACTGGAGGACGTCATGGAACACTCCATTAATATGACTGAAATTGTAGTATCAAGAAACGGTGATATAATGACACGTGTCTGTGACATATCAGGAAAACGGAGATATAATGATACGTGTCAATGACGTATCAGGAAACGGTGATATAATGATACGTGTCAATGACGTATCAGGAAAAGGTGACATAATGACACGTGTCTGTGACGTATCAGGAAACGGTGATATAATGATACGTGTCAATAACGAATTGATCAGGAAACGGTGATATAATGATACGTGTCAATAACGTATTGATCCGGAAACGGTGATATAATGACACGTGTCTGTGATGTATCAGGAAACGGTTATATAGACAGGATTAGGATAAATCAGTCAGAAGAACTAGTTTTATGATATGTGTCTTGGGCGTGTCAGGATAAATGTTAGCCTTGTTTAACTTCGATACTTCGTTTTCTAAAGACAAATGTCTTAATGGATACTCTGTGCAGAACCAGTGACTGAATTACAGAATAGCAATATAATGTACACGACTAATTTCGGGCGTCATCTTCAGTATATCTTTAATAACGCTTTGAATCTTTGTCTGAATAAAATAACTTTGGTACCAAAGTAAAGCTGATAAAAATGATAACTTATCAATAATTAATTATTTACTAGATTGAAAACAAAAAATGTTGAATTTTTCACGAAATATTGCATTTTAACAACAAAAAACGGTAGTGTACTTGATTTAAAAAATATGTTTTTACAACACACAATAGAAATAACAAAATATGTAGAATAATGAAAAATTAAGTTTTCTATCTGTGGCGAAAATTTCATATCGATATTCAAAGACGTTTTTTCTTTCTTTTAAAATGGGCTAAAAATGAGAAAATGGTCACAAAAAAAATAACTGTGAGAAACGCATGATAATGAGACACAATGTCGATTATCAATAGTCAGGGAGACTGTTGCCGGACGGGGATTCGTACTCACGATCCCTGGATTGATAGTCAGACGCGTTACCGGCTGAGCTGGTCGTTAATTTGTTTATAGTTTATATTTACACATAAACATATTACAAGTTGAATCTAGAAGTAAGATCTGATTGGCTCAGACAAAAACACCTCCGCAACGCAATCGGAACATTGAACGGCCATTTCCGTAATTCGAACGTTTGCGGAAGTGGCCGAGCGATGTTCCGAATCGTCTTGTCCAAAAAATTATAAAAAAAATGAATACAGAAATGAAATCTAAACATTAATCTTCGTAAATACTATGCCAAGTACCTAGATATTCCAAATGCCCAACCTCCTACACCAATCTGATCACCTCGGCCTTTATGCTACGCATTATACGGAGGATACGGAAATACCCGATGTTACACGATTGCCTCCTATGCAAGAAGACGTAAATTTATTTTATTTTTTTATTTTATCATAATAAAGGTTATATTTTTAACGTAATGACTAGACGTTTTAATAGGTTTGCAATTTAATAATGAAACAGTTACAACGATAAAAAATAAATTTCTCCTATATGTAGTTTAGAAATCTCAGGGACAGGGCCCGAAGATGGGATTTATTTTCTGATGTTTTAACCAGAGACATAATACATATGTATTATGTCTCTTGTTTTAACTCATCTGAGAAGTGTCAAGTTGAGCTAATCTAATCACTCCGTCATCCGTCAAACAAAAATCTGAAATGTTAACCCATCTAATCAAGAAATTGTAGGAAAAATGTGTAGGCGTCCTTGATCTTATCAAGGAATTACATAGAGTATCACAAACAAATGCGCACGTAGACACGGCGCCTCAGAAGACAAACAATACTACTGCTTTTCTTCGCAGAAACCTGTCTTCCTGTCCCTAACACATTAAGGACACGTGCTACAAGACCTACGTCAGACCTCAATTGGAATATGCGGCAACAATACGGGAACCACACACCGGTATCAACATAGCAAAGCTGGAAGCCTTCCAACGTTGCGCTGTAAGATTTGTTAAGAACAACTTTTAAACAAACAAGCAGCATCACAGCGATGACGAGAGAGTCTCCAGCAGCGCCACCATCAGGCCAAAGCTGTCATGATGTATCGGATAGTGAACTCACTGGTAGCCATTCCGGCCTTCATCTCCTCACCTCCATCCTACAGGTGTAATAACAAGAAGACACGAGTCCAGATTCAAGGTCCCATACAGCAGGACAGACACACACCGAAAGTCCTTCATCCCGTCTGGTATTCGCTTGTGGAATCAGCTTCCAGAGAGCATTGTCAACGCCCCCTCCATTGACGCATTCAAGTCTGGGAGAGCGACAGCTTTCTGCGCATAGACTGTCAGTAGCGATGATTTTATTCTGTTTTTAATCTGTACATATGGACCCTCATCACGTGTCCTAATTTTAATCTACAGTGCGAGGATACCACTTACATGGTAATGCACTTTACCGGAAGAAGATAAAGAGTTACCTTAATCTAACTAAAAAAATGAATCCGATTGGTATATTGAGCAAAAAAAAGCAATCCTGAAAATATTACCCGAATTGTTTTATTTGTAAGTTTATTATATTTAAATTAAATTATGACACACCATTTCTATTTTTATAAGTTAACATGTAGGCCATAAGTTACCAGTGTCTTTTTTTTATCCCGGATTTCAAAGAGAACTCGAAATTTTCTAATGTCCCGGATTTTAAAATGTTAGAGCATATCCGAATGCGATTTATTTACTTCCGTTTAGAAAATTACACATGTCATTTTATTAAATAACGTTTATTCTGTTTTTTTATCACTTAATTGAGAAGTAAATGGAAAGTTAAGTTTGAGTTTTTTTCTCATGGGTGCTGAAAACAGCGTTATAGAGGACTGTGAGTGGGGAGAAACTCTGACTGACGGACACTGGACCATTAAAAATGGCAGATTTTCAGATGACACTGAAGTCAGTTTGTTTACTTGTCAAGGAAACGAGAAGAAAAAGGCAAACCTTCTACGATCTTATACTAAGGTATATTAAATAAGTATAAGTTTTCATTTTATTTCTAATGTGGAATTTCTTGTCAACTCCCTGAAATAAGTACAGGGCTCGATCCCTCGGTTACATGCCTGTCTGTCAATCCAGGGGTCATGAGTTTGTATCTCCACCCAGCGACAGTTTCTGTAATAATTGATCACGATTTTTGTTGAATCTCCAATCTTATGTTGAGAAGTGGTCAGTTATTTGCAGATATTAAATCCAGACTCAGTGCAACACTGTTTTTTTCTACATGTAAACAAAAACAGGAAATAGATCAGTGTTGTGTTGAGTCATGGAAATGTAGTGCTACTGAAATATCAAAATACCAGTCAATCCAGAATTTTTGTTAGAAGAATCAAACTCATTTTTAAAAACACCAAATACCTTTCCATGCACAGGTACCCCATTTTGTGTTGAATTAACTTTAGAACTGTTTCTCAATATGTAAATAAATGGGATGAATCATACATACCGGATATTGATTCGAATATCTGTGGGTAAGTGCCTTATATGATGTTTTATATGTTGTTGAAGCATTTTGTCCGAATATGACATTTAAACAGACTTGACAATATCAGTATTCACACTTAATATGTGAATTATGATTCTATGTGAATTATGATTCTGTTTGAATTAACCCTTTACTTCATAAAGATGCCTTTGGACACCTCTAATATAGATGCCTTTGGACACCTCTAATATAGAAGGCTTTTGAATTATTGGGAGAATTATGTTTATATTAACTGACAGAGTGGAAAACAGTGCAGGAAGTGACACTGCACTATTTTCAAAGGCCTTCTGTGATTGGTGTAGGAAAACGCTTATCTATGGAGTAAAGGGTTAATATGATTCTGTGTGATTTATGATTCCGTGTGAATTATGATTATAATTGTGTGAATTATGATTATATGTGAATTTGTGTAAATAACCATATTCCATTACTTTTGTTCTAAAATGTACTATAATAAAATTCTTTTCCTATCATAATTTGGTGAACCTGTAGCTGACGTCAGCCATGAAAGCCAGCATTTTAGAGTGGCTGGAAAAAAGGTTTGCACTGAATGGAAAATATCTTAAATCATGTAAAATGTAATATAAATACCTTTTGACAGCATCCATTTTCAAGTAAACTAAATAAAATACAATCCCATCATATGTATTGAATGAAACCAGTGGAGCACTTGGTCAAGTGGTAGAGCACCGAACTCATGATCGGAGGGTCGAACCCATGAACGGCTATGTGCGATGTCCTTGAGCAAGACACTTTTACGCATATGCTTAGTACTGGTTCTACCAGGAAGACTTCAAGCGGGATTTGCCTAAGTTGTAAGAACTTGTTTCACAATCAAAGTAAAATAAATAAGTTTAAGCTCATGAAACCAGTGACTTAACTGTTTATATGTCTGATGAAACATTTGCTGTCATTTCTATAACACAGTGCATCGGCTTATATTGAACTGGCGAAATGTACATGGTAGTGCCTTGTTTTCCCATAGCAAGTGGCTAATGGTATATCAAAGTAATTACCGAAGGAAACACATTTAACGATCCATGGTTTGGTGAATTTGTGACATAGCAATGATCATATAAGTCGCTGACCACACATCAAAATCATACTACAATAGACCCTTCAGTGGGTCAGTAAGGGACAATTTTATGGTTTCTAATTTATGCGACTGGTATCTTGTTGAATTTTGAAATGAAATCAGTTTATAACAACAAAAAACACTTCAAAACTTTAAAAAATTGTCATTTTAGAATCCCTAAACAAATAAACTCAAATCAAATTACCATGCAATATTTGTGAACTCTGAACTTATAGATAAATAGGCAAATCTAAGTTTTGAACTGTTGAAGATTTTTTTGGGTGAAAATTTCTCAGAGGGAATCGTTAAATTCAAATGAAGTATGTTTCTAAAATTTATGAATAGGTATTTTTCACAATTTTAATGAAATTAGTTTTTAAATTGAGAAAATCTGAATTAAAAAATAAAATAAATTTTCAGCAACTAAGAAGTATACGACACCCATGTATTCTTCACTATGTGGGATCAGAAGAGGGGACCAGTGAACCTTATTTGCTGACAGAGAAGGTTGTACCCCTCAGAACTGTGTTGGACTCTCTGTCATCCATTGAAATATGTGCTGGGTTACACAGTGTACTGGAGGGGCTGGCTTTCCTTCATGACCAGGTAATTTTATAAACAATTGCAGATCACAAGTGTCTTGTACATAGCATTAGGCTGTGTGTTTTATATTCAGTTCATGTTTATCAGGAATAATAATATGATAAATATGTAATCTTGTTAAGATGTATTTTTTAATTGAGTTTAACACCATTTTCAACACATTTCAGGTTATATATGGCATATCCTGTTTTATGGATGGGAAAGACCTCAGAATGAATCTGAGTATAACCTCCATCCTTTCTCAAATAAAGTTTTTGGAGCGAGCGGGGTGTGAACCTATGAATTAAGCAGGGAGAGTTAAGTGACCTTGGGCCAAGCTTTAGACCAATCAACCACGGAGGACCCTCTATGAAGATGTAATCTTTTTTTACAAATTGTCATTTGTAAACTATGGATCATGTCACTATAAGCCAGCAGGGCAGTTTAGCAGTACATATATGGTATATGATTTAAAAATGACAATGAATACCTTATTTTGCCTGATTTAACTTATCATTCATTGTTATGTTTTTTGTGTTATTGTTTTTATTGGGATAAGGAGGATAATGCTTTTAATATATAAATTCAACCTTGAATGCAACAAAATGTAATCCCTCTCTGTATCTTTTAAAATGGCGATAAAATAATAGTCTTTGATGATAGTTGATCGGGACATTTCCTTGCTGAATGGGATCTTTTTACTGAAAATTTGTGAAATTTGAGGTCTATTTCTGATTGAGAATTAGGTCTATTTGCATACAGGCCCCAAGTTATAGACCAAAAAAGTCCAGACCCAGTACTGGTTCTACTAAGAAAATGAACTTTAAGAGTAGTGCACAAAAGTTCTGAGATTACTTCACAACTGAGCATAAATAATTACTATTATTATCATAGTTATCTACCTTGAGCTCATCTCAAGACATTGGGAATGCCATTTTTCTTCACAGTGCATTATTCACACACTCATTCAGGAAAAAAATTGACAGCGAGACAATGACTCATTCTTCAACAATATTATGTGACGTTTAAAAAATCTATGTGACATTTTGAAAATCTATTTAACAATATGCTTTAACCTGAAAATGAAATTAGATAAAACTACTGAAAAACAGTAATTATATCATTATGCCACTTTGAACCAGAATTTGATAGTTTGAAAATCATGGTCCTGTGGATTTCAAACCAATGCGAAATCACTGCTTGCTTTGATGCATTTAATCGTATTTGAACTTAGCTGATACAGATACACAGTAAGATGCCTGCTTTTACTGTATATCAAAACTCTGTAAAGCATCTGGTTAACATAGAGTTTTCACATTGTTCATAATGAAAATTGTGTATCACACATTAACAACTGTAAAATATTGCTGGGACACAGAGCGCTTCAGTAGAAATTTCTGTGACATTTTGAGATTTTATGGGACAATGGCCCATGTGTTTCCCGGTCACTCTGGTTATCTTATTGTTTTTGCTCAACCCTATAAGACAATCATCATTAAAAAAAATTACAGGCAAAGATTAGTCACAACAATGTCCACTTGGGAGCTGTGTACGTCAGCACTGATGGGACCTGGAGACTGGGTGGCCTAGAACATTCGTGCAAGTTCACAGATGCAACGCCTACATTCCTAGAATCTTGTAGAGCATTTCGAGATGAGACGTCCATCTCACCAGAGGAAAAGGTTGGTTTGATATAGTATACAGTCAAACCTGTCTTAAGCAGCCAGTCAGAGGAAGGAGCAAAAGTGGCCTTTAAGGCAGGTTGCTGCTAAATACAGGTTAACTTGCTCTTAAAGCATAGAAATGGGAAATAACAAATGTGGCTGCTTAATAGAGGTGAATGCTTACATAGGTTTGACTGTATACATGTATGTAAATTATTTAAGTTTTCACAGAGTATTAACTAGAAATAAAGATACTGTAACTACGCTATAAAAAATAATTATGAAGTCTTGCGGACTAGAAAACAAACGAAATCTTGAGCATTTTGAAAATTCACTGATAACAGGCCCTTAACCAAACAATGCATGTGTCCTTAACCATACAGTGTAGGTGTCCTTAACCATACAATGTAGGTGTCCTTAATCATACAGTGTATGTGTCCTTAACCATACAATGTAGGTGTCCTTAACCATACAATGTAGGTGTCCTTTTGTGTCCTTAACCTTACAATGTATGTGTCCTTAACCATACAATATAGGTGTCCTTAAATATACAATGTATGTGTAAATTTTACATAAATACTTTAATATCAGTATCGCCATATGACAATAAAAAGATTATTGATAAGAGTCTTACATGGGTTTGAGGTCCAGATATAAAATTCTGTCCTGAGGGATAACTGTTTCCCTAAGCGACAGACTTTTCTATCCAAACCAAAAAAGCGATGAATGATTACGGTTTCTTGCATACCAATCATATTCAATTATTATTTGAACTTAATGCAACATTATATTTTTTCAAAGCTCACTTTTAAGACTTTAAAGTATATGATTTATGTCGTATATATTTTATACATTACGTCATTAATTATTCAACTATTGTTTTCTATTACTGAAAAATAATTCACAAGTAAGTAGAAAATGTGGTGTCACAGTTGGCATTAGTCATGAATGACTTTTCTCATTACGAAATAAAGAGTGAATTATATTTCAGTAACGGAAAACAACAGTTGAACAAACTATTAAGTTACATTTTATAAAGAAATCAGTGATGTTTGTATATGGCAAACATTTCCGTTAATTTTCATCACATTCCATATTTTTGTAACAGCTCTCTTACACATAAATTGAATTTATTGGTCAGTATTTCTAACGTACAAATTAGCTGCTTTGCTGTCATAAATTATCTTAAAATTTCTGATGATATTCAAGTATAGGCTTTTTGGTACAGAGATTGCATTTTTAATAACTTGTACCTGGAAGTGTTTAAATACATGGATGTAACTTAATCAATGTACCAAAATACTTTTCAACACTCAAATGCATACTTTGCCTACAAAATGACATTTGTCTATACAAACAAAGACGCTGATGAGATTTGTATGCTCAGGCACAGATCCAGGAGTGAAATTAAACTTTAAGTAGTTAGATTTATTTCACAAAAGTCAGTGTATTCTTTACTCAAGACATCTACCCAGTAAGTAACTCATCATTACAAATGTAATAAATATTTGTACTGCATGCACATAAAATGTATATAGCAGGGGCAGATTCAAGATTTCAGGTTAGAGGGGACAGTTTTAGGGGGTGCAACACAAAATCTGAATGGGCACACATGTTTTTTCAGTAGAAATAAGTGACTTTTGATAAAATATGGGAGTTTAGTGGGAGCCGTACCCTGTTTTTTTCAAGACTAGATCCACCATTGTATAATAAAGCTTTTCAGAAAAGCAAGTCTTATCATGTGAGGTAATTGTTTTTATTATTGTGTTTTTAGGCAGGGAAAATGGCAACAGATCTGGAATATTGCTATGCTAGAGATGTGTACTCACTTGCGGTTCTCATAGAAATCTTGCTGGAAAAGATGGAAGATTTAGGTACTAAACATTTGGAATAAGTTTATCTAATCATGTCTCCATGTCTTGTAATTATAAAACTATCCATCTAAATATCTTGATTCAAGATGATTTTCATTGGTTCATTTATAAATTGTTATAAATGTCTTTATTCTCGTGATGTCAATCTCAGAAAATTTTGACATTGTATCTGAGCGCACTGAAGTAAAAATCAGAGTAAATGATTTTTTTTAATAAATATATTTAATAAAATTTGCAAATATAAGAATCTAAATTTTCAAATAATTATATGTACTTTTCAGATATATGTTTTTTTTAAATAATAGAAAAAAATTGAGATAAACTAATTTTCAGGTGACATGACAAAGACGTTTGAACTGCGTATACAGGATGAGTGTCTAAATCTCAATCCAAAGGACAGACCTACAGTACAATCTTTGTTACAAGATAGATTGTTTACGTAAGTTACCATGGCAACTGTGTCCTCTTTTACATGTTTATGTAAGACATCATAGCATATTTGTCTTTTTTAGTATGTCTCTGTAAGTAACCATGGTAACTGTATCTTAAGTATGTTTATTATGCTCCCCCAAAGGGGGGAAGCATATAGTCGCTGTTTCGTCCGACTGTCTGTGCGTCCCCAAGTTCTTGTTCGGGCTATTTCTCTACAACCTCTGGTTGGAATTTTATGAAACTTGCTAGGATGCATAACCAAGTTCGGATGTGCATATTGTCTTTTGTTCTGGTTCGATGATTTTTCACGGAGTTGTGGCCCTTTGATTATGTCTGTGACCAAATTCTTGTCCGTGCTATTTCTCTACAACCCCATGTTTGAATTTTATGAAACTTTCTAGGATGCATCACTACCAAGTGGAGATGCACATATTGTCTTTGTGTTCCAGTTTGATGATTTTTCATGGAGTTATAGCCCTTTAATTGAGTCTGTGAACTAATACTTGTCCACACTATTTCTCTACAACAGCAGGTTGGAATTTTATGAAATTTGCTAGGTTGCATCATTGCCAAGTGCAGATGCGCATATTGACTTTGTGTTCTGGTTTGATGATTTTTCACGGAGTTATGTCCCTTTGATTCTGTCTGACCAAATTCCTGTCCACGCTATTTCTCTACAAACCCATGTTGGAATTTTATGAAACTTGCTAGGATGCATCATAATGACCTATTTCAAAGTATGTTGTACAATGTATTATATCAAAAAATAAAAAATAATGTATTGACTTCTCTTAAAAACTCTCACAGTTACTTTCCCCGTTCAATATCATTACCATATGGTACAGAGTCGAACACTCACTTGGGGGAGCATCCATTGGTTCCACCAATATTTTCTTGTTTAAATAACTATGGCAACAGTGTCCTCTTTAGTATGTTTATGTATGTAACTATGGAAACGTTATCCTATTTAGTATATATATTACCAAGGCAGTTGTGTTCTCTTTAGTACCATATGTATATGTTAGTAAATATGGCAACTATGTCGTCTTTAATTATCACAGAAAAACTGCATGCAATTTTTTTTTTAAAATGCAAAAAAATGAATAGAGCTTTGTACAGATCTGTGCGAGAGCATAGAAATTGTTTCATACACTGTTTTATTATTTGCATTAAAGCCTCATTGCTGTGTAAAAGGTTACTGGGAACTTTTTCCACTATAATTTAAACGTACTAGTATAAGTTTCACTGATTGTAAAATCTGTTCTTGAAATTTTACAAATCACACACTGTGTCTTCCCGTGTACCAAATGTTTAACATCATATTTATGCCATTGAGAGCTCACAGACAATCAGTTAACCAAACCACTCTTTCCTGGGATCTTGTTAACCAGTACTATTGCATACTCATTCCCACAAGTAACTGAAAACTTTCCCACTTGACTCAGCGGTGAGAGACAAATGGTAATGGGACAACTATTGTCTATCAGTCATCACAGAAACTGTGGCCAGACTAAGATTCTAACTTACAACCCCTGGATTGATAGTCAGATTCGCTACCAACTGAGACCAAGAGATTCTAGATTCTCATCTTCCTGTGTAGAACCAGTACCAAGTGTATACAGATGAAGTGTCTTGCTAAAGGATGCCACTTGTCCGTGGCATGGTATCAAACCAAAGACCATCCAGTCTTGGAACTAGCTCTACAACCAGACCAAGTGCTCTGCAAAATTAAGGTTCTCATTTGTGATGTGCTGGAATCTACAGTGTAAGTGGTAAATGTGTATGAGGTCACTAATTTTGAGACATAAGATCCAGACATGTATAACACGATTTCATTAATTTTAATATTTTAATGTCATTTATTTCAGGACAGAATTCCTTGAGATAGCATCTTTCCTGAAACACATCACACTGAAAACAGAGCAGGAGAGAAAACCATTCTTCAGGTTTGTAATAGTTTTTCTATACTACTCAGGATTTTGTTAGCAGCTCCAATAAGGGCAGTAGGATGATAAATTGTGTCTGTCATTTGTTAGTACTCTTTTTGTATTGTTTATCGCTTAAAGCTTTGTTAGCTCCTCTGAAACAACTGGGCCAATTTTGATATAACTTTACAGAAATGTTCCTTGGGTGACCCTCTACCAAGTTTGTTCAAGCCATCTTGATTCGTGAAAAAATATGGCCGCCAGGGGGCAGGACAAGTTTAATTCGTAAAAACTTAAAAAATCTTCATGTCAGAAACTACTGGCTTGATTTTAAAATAATTTCACAGAAATGTTCCTTGGGTGACACTCTACCAAGTTTGTTCAAGCCATATTGATTCGTAAAAAAACATGTTGGCCAGGGGATGGGGTTAGTTTACTAAATAAGCTATAGTAAAAACTTAAAAAATCTTCTTGTCAGAAACCACCGTATCAATTTTAAAACAATTTTGCAGAAAAGTTCTTTGTGTGACCCATTACCAAGTTTGTTCGAGCCGTTGTGATTTGTTAAAAAACATGACTGCCACAGTGAGGTGCTAGTTTACTATGTAGGCAGCTATAGTAAAAATTTCAAAAGCCTTCTTGTCAGAATCTACTGACCTGATTTCAATGTAATTTCACTGACATTTACCATGGTTGAACCTCTACCAAGTTTGAACTCTTCTATGCATCTGTTACATCTTCAAAACAAATCAAAATTCTTGCCCATCTCATTTTTCTGGAATTTTAAGTGTATTATATAATCTACTTAAATTGGGTGACTCAAGGTCAGTCAGGTGAGCGATATAGAGTCATATTGGCCCTCTTGTTTTTGATTGTATTTTTATAAAACTTATATACCGTATACCCGGAGTAAACGCTTCTGGTGTCAACAATAACATTTCTTCAGTAGTAGAGACTTGTTGGTTTTGCGATATTTCAGAGATCTGCTACCAAAACTTTTGAATCTCCCAGAAGATTTGATCGGAAGGCGACTGGTTCCATCACTGTTGTCAAGGTTTGTTATGCTGGACCAGTCTGCTGTGGAATATGTGCTACCAAGTTTACTCACTCCATGTACAGGTAATGTGGTCATTGCATTGGGTTTGAAATTGATTGATTGATTGAATGCTTAGCATAATTTTTATGCCATCAAGGGCTAACAGACGACCTTAGCACTCTTTTCTTGGATCCTGGAAGGGTAACTAGTACTCAAGCACTCCCATCTCTGCAAGCAACTTTCCTCGCATGAATCAATGCTGTGAGAGGAACGATAATGTGATGAATGTTGTATATAAGTCTTCACATATAGACTGTGGGCTGGTGGCGATTCAAACTCATGACCCGTGGATTAATAGTCTGACTCGCTACCAACTGAACATTTTTTCCAGTGATTCATTAACATGTGTAAAATTATTTGATTTCAAAATTGCCATGTGTCTCTTTAAAATGACAAAAAATATTATTTAGAATTCATTAGCTTTGCAGTAAAAAATGTTTTGAAAACTTCTTATTTTAAGATGTTGTTTCATTCTAGAAAATCGTTCACTGACAGTATTTGATGGCAGACCTACTCCACTACTGAGGGAGTCCATGTACAGACAGTACATCATTCCAAAGCTTGTGAAAGTGTTCTGTGTTCGTGACTTCCATATACACCTTACCTTGCTCACTTACTTCCATCTGTACATGCATCTCATTGACAAGGAGGTGATGGAGCTAGATGTGTTCCCGCAGGTGATTGGTGTAATTTTATATGGATTACAAAATAGTTATTACTGAAAGGATAAAGAAACATGAATTGACCTGACAGGGGCTGTCAATCAAACAAATTGATAATCAAATCAGCTGTCAATATTATTTCACCATTTTCCTTAGACAAGCTAACGGCCTCTAAGTTAAGAGTGTATTACATTGTATTTACAATGCCGTGTTGTCAGTGGGTGGAGGGATAGTCACTCAATTTCATAGCCCCATTATCCCACTATTGTAAGCAATGTTTTAAGTTTTAGAATATGTACGCAAGGGTATTTAGTTAATGATTTTGTCAATATGGTGATTATTGAATAACCATTATATACATATTATAAAACTACAAATACCACTTACCATTATATACATATTCTAAAACTACAAATACCACTTACCATTATAAACATATTATAAAACTACAAATACCACTTACCGTTATATACATATTATAAAACTACAAATACCACTTACCGTTATATACATATAAAACTACAAATACCACTTACCGTTATATACATATTATAAAACTACAAATACCACTTACAATTATAGTTTGGTAATGTGACTCAGAAATTGACCTTGTGTTTCTTTATTCATTCAGTACATATGAATATTTCAATTCCATTTGTAAAAACTACTTCTGTGACACTTTTGAAAGTAAACTTCCATTGCAATTTTAATGTTTGTGGGAATTGAAGAAACTCTAGAAAACCTACCTGTCTGAATTGTTATTAAAAGAAGGTCCTTCAATATCTTTGTGAACATTCATAGTCAATAAATCATGTTTTTCCCCCAAATTAATCTTAAACTTCCCCATTAATAAAGCTACAGCACCCACAAACAAACATTGCAAAAAAGGCCCTGCAATGTATCTTTTTGATTCCATGTTGCATTGCTGAGAGGCCCCGATAACTAAAGTCCTGAATACTTGTGAAATGAAGCTTGTATACCCTTTAAAATACATCTTGAAATCTCATCATTAATGAGGTCTTTTTTTTTATGTACGAATATAGCATTGTTGTCTCTGCTTAGTATTGGCATTAGAATCTGATAAAATATGAATGATGGCCTTTTTTACTTAAATTTAGAGATTAGTTGTGCAGCGGATAGAGTGTTGGCCATCAGATTGGGATGGGGATCAAACCTGCAGTAAAAGCAACTGGAGCTTGCAGGTTTAATCTCCATTTCAATCTGAATGCCTCTCAAAAATACAATACTCGGTATTGGTTTTATTCAGGAAGTAGACTCGAGGCTCGCCAAAATGACTTAGTTCAAAGCGTGAGGGTAAATAAATACTTATACATACAAGCAGACTCGAGAGTGGTTCATATAAGTTCTGAGATAACCTTGAGGCTCGCCAAAATGACTTAGTTCAAAGCGTGAGGGTAAATAAATACTTATACATACAAGCAGACTCGAGAGTGGTTCATTAAGTTCTGAGATTACCTCGCAATTGAGCTAACATAAATTAGCATAAAAACAGTTGGTGAGCTAAATACTGGTAAGGTAACCAGTAATGATTAACTGGTAGTATTACAGTTGTGACCAATCCTCCGATTGTGTTCCAGGTGCTGTTAGGATTACGGGACACCAGTGACCAAATATCCTCACTGAGTCTACATGCCCTGGCGGATATGGTTCCCATCCTGGGCAGGGATGTCGTTATTGGTGGGAAGAGTAAGAAATTCTTCAAAGAAGGCAGACCAAAGGTGCATAATATGTATTCTGTATTGACTTTATACATGTATAGTATGGTTCTTTGATTAGCATAGTTTCAGCTATAGTTTAATAACCTTTAACGGCTTTTCTAATATAAAAATATTTTCATTGCAATTGTAAAGCAAAATGCATTTTAAGTGGTGTAGGGTACTGTCATCTTATACCATATATCATCATTGAAGTGATGGGTTTGAGCCCTGCTCCGTCCAAAAAATGTTTGTGTAAAAAGTTGGCCAGTAGTCAGCTCTGCTCAGATTTATTCTGAGATCTTTCTCCACAAATTAAACTGGATTTGCCAGTGATATGTTGAAAATGATATTAAATCCCATTAAAATAAATACAGGAGTAAATTTTCAAATCCAAAGGAAACTTGAGTGTCTGATTGGGACCACTTTACCCATGAGCTATTGAAACATCAGGATGACTATTTCTTGCATACCAGACAAGTATTTCTGCATGTTTTTTACCGGGTACGGAATTTTTATCCTACAATCCCCCCATGTGCTCATCCGACCTTGCTTTGACGTTGGAACATTTTTTGATATGACGTAGTAAAACATATGGCTTTATATATCTAATTTGATGTCTTAAAAGTCATTGTGGATAAAATATAAATACATGTAATAATATCAATTAAAATAAGTATTTGGTATGCAAGAAAAATGATAGGTTAGGTTAGAAAATTCTGTCATTTGGGATAACTGTTTTCAAGGGAACTAGGCATCCCCTCCAATACAGTTGTCTGTCTGGTTGGAATTTTCTATCCCGACCTCAAATCCATGTAAGATTCCTATAAGCCTACATATCAATGTATTGAAATCCTGTGTCATTGTTACATGCAACTCTATATTTGTTTATAAATGTGCTGGCATGGGATGTAGTGGTAGACGATCTGACCCACGGTCATTGGGTTGTGGGTTTAATTCTTACTGGGACCGTAATGTTGTGTTCTGGGTCCACGCTAACTTAGAACTTGTTCTACCAAAGAAATTTGTTTTAATATAAGACATCATTTTTATGACAGCGAGGACTGACAGTTAACCTAAACACTCCCTCCTGGGATACTGGAAGGTTAACCAGTACTCAAGCACACCCATCTCCACTAGTAATTGACTTGACAGTTAACCTTAACACACCCTCCTGGGATACTGGAATGTTAACCAGTACTCAAGCACACCCATCTCCACTAGTAATTGACTTGACAGTTAACCTAAACACTCCCTCCTGGGATACTGGAAGGTTAACCAGTACTCAAGCACACCCATCTCCACTAGTAATTGACTTGACAGTTAACCTTAACACTCCCTCCTTGGATACTGGAATGTTAACCAGTACTCAAGCACACCAATCTCCACTAGTAATTGACTTGACAGTTAACCTAAACACTCCCTCCTGGGATACTGGAAGGTTAACCAGTACTCAAGCACACCCATCTCCACTAGTAATTGACTTGACAGTTAACCTTAACACACCCTCCTGGGATACTGGAATGTTAACCAGTACTCAAGCACACCCATCTCCACTAGTAATTGACTTGACAGTTAACCTAAACACTCCCTCCTGGGATACTAGAAGGTTAACCAGTACTCAAGCACACCCATCTCCACTAGTAATTGACTTGACAGTTAACCTTAACACTCCGTCCTGGGATACTGGAATGTTAACCAGTACTCTAGCACACCCACCTCCACAAATAACTAATAAATTCCTCACTTGAAACAAAGGTAAGAGACGAATGACACAATATTTTATATCAGTCATCATGGAGACTGTAGCCAGATGGGGATTCTTACTCACAACCACTGGATTAATAGTCAGACACGCTAAGGACTAGTTTAAACATATTTTATTGCATAATTCACATAGCAAACGGGTTGGGCTACAAGTTCTAGCAACATTAAGGACTGAGCTAACTTAGTACTTGTCCTATCAATTCTAAGGTTTTGTTTGATAATCAGTTTCAAAATATATACCTGTATTACATTTAAACTTATATTGTTATTCATCTACAGCAATCTACAGTGTGTGCCAGCCCAAACCCAGCATTCAACAACAAGATGTCCAATGTCCGTGGTGTGATGGAAAATGTACTTCTTAAAGATCTCGCAAAACTCAGGTACTCATTTGATTGATCATGTAACAAACAGGGAGGTGATGCGTCTGGTTAAACACTTTTTTTTTTCCACATACAGTCAAACCTGTCTTAGCAGCCAGTCAAGGGAATGAATGAAAGTGGCCTTTTAAGACAGGTTGTTGCTTAATACAGGTTATTTGCTCTGAAAGCATCGAAATTGGAAATAGCAGATGTGGCTGCTTAAGACAACTGGCTGCTTAATAGATATGACCGCTAGCACAGGTTTGACTGTTTAACAGTTATAAACCTGCGTAAAATTGAATGTTACATGTACATGTAGCATTCAGTTATAATGATGGATAAAGACATCAGAATTAATCCAGATAGAGCCATCATCCTTTTGTAAGTAGCTGGCAAACATTCTTTGACTGCCGGAGCTGGGTTCAAACACACAACCACATCAGTGAGTGGTCAGATTTGAAATAACAGATGTTTACTATAATGAGACGACATGATGCATGCAAGACTCGGGTCCATAGCTCAAAGGTTAGATCATACATAGATGGTATAGGTTAGAATAAGTACAATATATTGTGTTTGTTTCATATCTTGTAAACCACTTGACAAACGCGAAATAACATGGCACAAATATCTAGATGACATGTCTTGTGCAAGACCCAGTTCCATAGCTTAAAGTCAATGTCAAAAATAGGTATAGTATTTCAGATAAAGGTGCAAAATTCTGTGTCCACTCCACGTCTTGTAAACCAATTTGACAGATTTTGAAATAGTGTGCCACAAATATTCAGTTAAAGGTCATAGGGGCTGTAGTGTAATGGAGTGTTGGCCTCTCACTCAGGAGGTTGTGGGTTCGATCCCCAGTTCAACCCGATGTTTCTCTTAAGACAAAACTCCGTACTGATTCTACCAAGGAAGCAGACTTGAGAGCAATTCATATAAGCTCTGACTTTCATCACAATCTAGCAAAATAAATTAGTATAAAGGTCATCACTTGCAAAGCACACACACAGACAAACAGAATGACCCCCTACCATCATATTTGTCCCCTTTGCCTTTTGTTTGTGGATAGTTGATTAATGAACAGGACATTTTCACTGAGTCCTCCATGACTAAATGGTCTAAGGTGACATCTCAAGATCACTTACCTCTCACCGCTAAGGTTGCATATTCAAGTTCAGCTTGCTCCCAAAACTTAATCTGAGAAAGTTTGCCAGTTACTTGTGGAAGAATGGTGGTTCAACTCAGATTCTTTCTGTGGTCTTTTTCCGACAATAAAACTGGATATGCCATATATAACCTGAAATGTGTTGAAAATGACATTAAATACCATTCATACAGTACTTTAAAAATTCAAAATTATTTCGAAAAAAAATTTAATTCTATTACAAAAACCTATGTATTTATATTGTAGTTTGAATTATTTCAGCTTAGTTCAAGATTGGTTTGATTTATTCCAGTGAAAAGAAATCTCCAATAAAGGCAAATGAGGACAGGGATAGAAAATGGAAAGAGAGAGAGAAGAAAAGAGAGGAAATGAAGAAGAGAAGGGAAGAACGGAAACTCGCAAGGGAAAAGTTAAAAGGTACTTTGTCTTACAAAAGTGAACTGAGTCTGTGACTACAGACAGATACAAATGTTTGTGTATCTTGCTTGTAGGAGCCCCTTATGATGTTCTTTCAGGATTATTCAAGCCGATATCCTAGGATTAACAATGGTCTGCCCAGGGGACTTATTTGCTTAACACAGGGAAGTTTTATATTTAAAATTCTTCTCTGAAACTTAAAGGCCCGGAGCTTTGATATTTTGTATGCAGTATCACTTAGACATTCTCTCAGAATCAAAAAAAAAAATTTCTGGAAACTACAATGCTTTCAGCTTTAATATTCTACATGTATCATCTAATGTTATTTTCAGAATTGTTCAACTCATGACCCTGGGGTCAGATTGGCCCCGTCCTGTGGATTTATCACTTGTTTTATTTTATGATTTCAATAACCTTCTCCAAAACTATAATGTATGGAGATTAAATATATTTTGTATGTAGTTTCACCTATTGATATTATCCAAAAAATAATTCAAGTTTTGACCCTGGGGTCAATAATTGTTCCACCTCGGAGGCTTATCAGTTTAACATATGGACATCTAAATTTTAAAATTTTCTTATCTGAAACTGAAGGATTGATATTTTGTATAATAGTATCAACATTCTCTCAGAATTGTAAAGCAGGGTCAAAACTGGTCCTGCCCTAGGGACTTATCATTTTAACATTTTAAGAAATTTATTCTCAAAAACAAACCAGACAGATTTGTTCATATTTTGTACAAATTAACTTTCTTTGAGTAGGCTGTAGGGATTTCAAGTTGTGTCAAATGAAGGGGTTAGAGTCCATTGGGGCCTAGTAAAGGGACTGTGATTTTAACTTATGAATGCCATGGAAAACAGAAAATTCTCTGTTTTTCATCTACATTAGAAATTGTTTAAATCATTCTGAGATCTAGAGAATTGTTAATCATTATAACAGTTGATACTTAAGCCTTTAGAGCAAAATTATTATCCATCAGCAGGAACTCTAGAAGGAATTAATTATAATTTTTCAAAAATCTTCTTCTCAGCAACTGACCAGCTACATATAAAAATATGCATTACACTTTTTGTCATAGATGTCCAAAATATGATGCATTTCACCCATTAACAAGAGTTATGCCCCTTTTCTAAATAGACACAAAATATATAATAGTCAAAAAACCTCAATCTGTCTAAAGTACATGATCTTCCTAAATGTTAGATCTGATGTTGACCTATTCAAATTCTTCTTCTGGCGTAATAGGATTTCCAATTTCGCTGTTTTTAGCTATTTTATTTCAACCAATCAAAGTATTCAGCATAACCTTCAATGTGGGGATGGATTCGACCATAGTGATCTTCGTATGTTGGTATATACATAAAAAAAGTCTTGGTATCATCCCTGCTTTCTAAAAATCATTTACGAGAATTAATAAAACATCGTAGCAGCCATTATGGAACAATTATAAACGTGTGGTAATTGCACATGAATCCCAGCTCAATATAGATTTTTCTTCAGTTATAATAGAATTCTACTTCAAAACCTTGAAAGCAAGCCTGTGATTTGCTGGTGGAAAGGTCAACTTAATGTGATTTTCTATGCGTTGTCGTCAGATCCCATAGCAAAGCATCTTGTGGATATGATTTTATTGAGATTGGGTAACAAATTGTAATAGAATTCTACTTCAAAACCTTGAAAGCAAGCCTGTGATTTGCTGGTGGAAAGGTCAACTTAATGTGATTTTCTATGCGTTGTCGTCAGATCCCATAGCAAAGCATCTTGTGGATATGATTTTATTGAGATTGGGTAACAAATTGCCATGTTTCCCTTTAAAGTTGACCATATACAGTCAAACCTGTCTTAAGCAGCCAGTCAAGTGAATGAGCAAAAATGGCCTTTTAAGACAGGTTGTTGCTTAATACAGGTAAATTTGCTCTGAAAACATAGCCATGGAAAATAGCTAATGTGGCTGCTTAAGACAAGTGGCTGCTTAATAGAGGTGACCATTTACACAGGTTTAACTGTAGTACACTTTGATGTGAAGATTAGAGTGACAGTTACATGGATGGTGCTGTCACATTATGATTATCCTATCATGTAGATAAACCAGTATGGTGTGATATAGGACTGTATTACAACTCTGATAACCTAATTATTCAGTTTCAGTCAAACATCACGTCAACATTAAAGGGAGAGTGTGTAAACCTCAAGTGAATGAGTGAATGATTGGATTGGTTTTTGTGTGTGAGTGAGCTGGTTAGTGGGTGAAAGGGTGGGTGAGGATAGTAGAGAAAATAGAGTTATTCCCAATCCTTTCCTCTCTCCATTATATGTGTGGATGGTGTGGTCCTGTAGTAGAGTATTGAACCAAGGATCCTTGGTTACAATCCACTGCCAAAGCTATGTTTGGTGTTCTTGAACTTAATCCACATGTGCTTAGTACTGGATCTACCCAGGAATAATAGTAAATAACAGCAGAAATGGTTCAAAGTGAGTTGGGCAGAACAATTGTTTATTCTCCATTTTATGTTTTCTTTGTGTGATATTTTTTAATAATAATAAAGAAAGATTAAATAGTAACATCCTCCCCTTAATGTATGTACATGTATACTTATATCAGATACTGCTTTTAAAGGTCTGTGTTTAAATTCACATAATGACTGTTATAAAAAAGGGTTTCATTTTAGACATGTCATGCTCTAAGTATTACGGGGTTGATTAAGTAATTAAGTTGACAAAGTGTCGAGCTTAAAGACATCACACATGGCTGGCAGGATTTGAACCCATGACCCTTTGATCCTGAGTCCAGTTACCTATCTCTGAACCAAGCTATTATTTTGTTATTTACTTACAGATACTTTATAAGCAAACTAGAACTGAATCCTGTATAGTGTGTTGTATTGGTATTATCTTGGTGAGATAGCTGCACATCAACCTTTATATAAGGTTGCTCATAAAACACTTCTACCTACCCACTCAAATATCTACCCAAACTATTTTATTGATTTTCAAAGCATTACTTTTTTTATGACTTCTGACCAATTTTTGTTTAAAATGTCTTTAAAAGAATAAAAAAATCTGGCCAAAAATAATTTAATACCTTCATGAGAAATATACTGTATACTATGTTTCCCCCTCGTGTTATATTATTCTGGTGAGATAACTGTACATCTACCTTTGTGTAATCAACTAGTAAAACATGCCATGTTTATCAGCTTGAGTGAAAGTTTAAAAGATGCGATAACTAGTGTGCAGGGATGACTTTTTACCATTTTGTGACTTATATAATGAGCAATGATGGAAGCTTTATGGAGTGATTATCAGGTGACTTTTTTCACTTTTGCAGATGAAGCCACTCAGTACACGACTGTGGAAGATGGAGAAGAAGTAAAATCGAGTTTTGAGAAATCCTCACAGAAATACATTTCGAATCAAGAAGCATTCCAAGATACATTTCATGTTATCAGCGAAACCAAAGTAGATACTAATTTATCAGAAGAAGATGTTAGTTCAGTGTTGAATACTTCTGTGAGATCTGATTGGTCAAAAAAGGATGATGATTTCATAGCAGTTACCAAGGACAAAGCTGATTGGTCAGATTGGGATAACAAGGGAGATGACTCTGATTACAGTGATGAAATTGAAAGAGAGTTAGAAAGTATGGATGCAGAGAAAGGCAATATAAGTACAGTCAATACTTCAAAGCCTGTAAAAACATACACACATTCCCCGCGTGCAATGAAACTTGTTTCTGAGAAGGCCACATCGATGCAAAAAAATATATCAGAAAACAGTGATCCTCCTGTTCAGCAAGCATTTAAATCTACTTCCTCTTCTATAATTCCTAAGCAACCAAAGGTCAAAGTGAAAAGTGCTTCAAATCAGCAACAACTTGGATTAGAGTTTGACATAAAAACATTGGATATAAAAATTGAAAATAAATCGCAAGATCCATTTGACTTTTTTGCAGACATGGCTCCGAAGATTGAATCTAAAGCACCATCTTCAAGTTTTCAGTCATCAGGTGACTTGGACCTTCCACTTAGTAATGGAGATGGAAGGTCAGGTGGAGAATTGGAAACAAACAATACAGCTGAAGGAAATAAGATCTCATTTGATGTGTTGAATGCCACAGCAGAGGTATTTTATGTATATGTTGTTTTCTTTCTTATCAAAATGTCTTGCAAAATGGAAATAAAAGCCATTCTTCTTTTTAAAGATTTGGCATTATGTAAGTAATGGTGCTCATGTTAGACACGTCATGAAGACAAAACTGGGCCAGTTGGTCTAATGCCAAGTTTAGACCATAATAAATAAATTGTTAGATTATAAACTAAATTGTTTTAAAAATGGGGAGGGGTTAGGATTCTGTGTTTCATTTTTTTTTTTTTATGAAAATAAAAAGGGTTGGGGTGACATGAAAATAAGGGGGCGGGTGGGGATGATAATTTTGTAATTAACTTTTTCTGGCCTTATTGTCAGAAGAGGCATTATTGTATATGTACATAATGTATTAGTGCGTACAAATGAACATCGGAGTACCAGAGGTACTGATGACCGGGCGTATAATATTTTCACTGCCCTTTCTTATTTGATTGATATTATTATAGCATTTGATTTATTATATGCAACATTTTTAAAAATACAAAGTCCACTATAAATTATTATTTGATTTGTGCATATGGAAAATACATGGCAAAATAAGAAATTTGACAAATAAAAATTAACCCGCCGTGAATGATCATTTTGACAATGATCATTACTGCCAAGCTTGATCACGCTGACATGTGGCTTTGCCTTTGTCATAAAGCCAGGCTAAAAACTACCAAGTAGTCGATTTGAAAATTAAAAAATTGCCTCTGAAACTACAAAAACTGAAACTCTAGCACATTAATAATCATTTGGTGGTGATTAAATCTACTGCACAACCTTTTGTTAGTTGACCAGTTTTCAGTTAATTAAATTATTTAAATGAAATTTTAATACTTCCCACTCTGTATAACTTGACAAAGTCACCTTGTATTTTATGGCAAAGTCACGATTATTGATTGACAGTATAATAACTTGACAATGTATTTCAGTATTTTCTGGCAATATCATCAAGTTTTAATTGACACAGTTATTACTCGACACTATCATTTTGTATTACTTGACAATATCACATTGTATTTTCTGACAATATCACAAGTATTAATTGACAGTATAAATACTTGACAGATGTCATTCTGTATTACTTGACAATATCACTTTGTATTTTCTGGCAATATCACAAGTATTAATTAGCAGTATAATTACTTGACAATATCACAAGTATTAATCGACAGTATAAATACTTGACATAATCATTCTGTATTACTTGACAATATCACCTTGTATTTTCTGGCAATATCACAAGTATTAATTGACAGTATAAGTACTTGACAATATCACAAGTATTAATTGACAGTATAAATACTTGACAATAACATTCTGTATTACTTGACAATATCACTTTGTATTTTCTGGCAATATCACAAGTAATAATTGATAGTATTATTGCTTGACAATATCATTCTGTATTAATTGACAATATCACCTTGTATTTTCTGGCAATATCACAAGTATTAATTGACAGTTTAAATACTTGACAATATCACAAGTATTAATTGACAGTATAAATACTTGACAATATCATTCTGTATAACTTGACAATATCACCTTGTTTTTTTCTGGCAATATCACAAGTAATAATTGATAGTTTTATTGCTTGACAATATCATTCTGTATTTACTTGACAATATCACCTTGTATTTTCTAGCGATATCACAAGTAATAATTGATAGTATTATTTCTTGACAATATCATTCTGTATTATTTGACAATATCACCTTGTATTTTCTGGCAATATCACAAGTATTGATTGACATTATAAATACTTGACAATATCATTCTGTATTATTTGACAATATCACCTTGTATTTTCTAGCGATATCACAAGTAATAATTGATAGTATTATTTCTTGACAATATCATTCTATATTATTTGACAATATCACCTTGTATTTTCTAGCGATATCACAAGTAATAATTGATAGTATTATTTCTTGACAATATCATTCTGTATTATTTGACAATATCACCTTGTATTTTCTAGCAATATCACAAATAATAATTGGCAGTATAATTTCTTGACAATATCATTCTGTATTACTTGATAGTATCACCTTGTATTTTCTGAAATTATCACAAGTATTATTTGACAGTGAAATTATTTGAGTTACAATTTCATTTTAAATACAAGTACACTTAAACCTGTCTTAATCAACCAATTATAGGAAGGAGCAAAAATGATCTTTTAAAGCAGTTTGTTGCTTAATACAGGTTAATATGCTTTGAAAGCATAGAAATAGGAAATAGCAAATGTGGCTGCTTAAGGTGAGCGGCTGTATAGAGGTGACTATCTCTCTGAGACTTGTTGCACTTAAAAGGGCTTTAATGTTATATCAGATATTGTACTGGTTAAATTGTAATCAAATGTTCTGTATTGTTTCAGGTTACAGAGACGGAAGCTGGAGATGGGTGGGGTGATGAGGATTGGTGATATTTTAGTCTGAATTAAAACTATCACTGGATATGTGCTTAATATAATTATAATATATATAAAAAATACTTTTTCATGTAGATAATCGATAATCTGTCATAAAAAAGAATTTCAGCAAGGCCATCCTTAAAAAAATATTTTTTTGCTGTACTGACTCAGTAATTTTCATGTGGGTAGGTAGGTAGGTAGCTAATTATTTTTTTATTGCTTAATTTTGGTTTTGCATAGTCATTTATTTTAAAGAAAAATGGGCAGAAATCATAAAAAAAAAAAGCTTTGAAAGTCAATAAAAAAGTTTGAGTAACTGCAATATTCAGTGATTAAGTAGGAGCATGATAAACAATTTATTTTTTAAGGATTGTCCAAGAAAGCAACAGCCGGCTACCTGAGTAAACTGCCAAACTATGACTGAATATATGCTTAATATATAATATATATATAAATACTTCTACATGTGGATCATCAGTGTTCTGCCAAAAGAATAGAATTACAGTGACAAAACTACAGCCGGCTACCTGAGTAAACTGCCATACTATGACTGGATATATGCTTAATATATAATATATATATAAATACTTCTACATGGAGATCATCGGTGTTCTGCCTTAAGAATAGAATTACAGTGACAAAACTACAGTCGGGTGTCTGAGTAAACTGCCATACTGTGTGACATAAAAGATTACATGTGTGTAATACTGATGCACCTATGATGAAGAACGAATTACCCCGTAGTTTGCTTAATATTATACAAGCTTAATTTGCAGAATCTTGATGCAGCTTGACCAGCTGGTGTGAGTTCATACAGCATTAGGCAAAACAGCATTCTGGGTGTGACCTTCGGGCAACTTGTCTGAGTTTATATAGATGTGTGTATTTCAATGTGTGGAAATGATAACTCTGAGTTTGTGGAGACTGGTACTCCCATTGTGTTCATGCAAGCAATAAATAGCACAAAACATAACTTACAGGGGGCTGAAAATGGGAGTTAACTCTAGTCCCTCCCTCCATGTGTGAAGAGTTCATTGATTGGTTCTTACTGGACCCAATTAGCTCAGTCGTTAGCACGTCTGACTATCAATCCAGGGGTCATGAATTGAAATCCCTGCCCGGGCATAATCTCTGTGATGGTTGGTATACGACATTGTGTCTCATTATCATTCGTCTCTCATTGCTAATTCAAGTGGGAAAGTTATCAGTTACTTGCGGAGATGGGGTGTGCTCGAGTTCTGGTTAACCGTTCAGGATACCAGGAAACAGTGGTTAGGTTAACTGATTGTCTGTTAGCCCTAGATGGCATAAAAATGATGCTAAATAATTAACCAATCAATCAAGTCAATCAATTTAATCTTTCCAAAGTGGTTATGCTTGATTTATGAATTGACACAAGTCCCTGTGGTTGTTGCTCTAATACATGAACTGGTGTTTACCCTGGTTGGACATGACCTGTGTTGGATAGTTGGTTAGTTAATGGTACAATTCCAAGTGGTTGTTATCTTTATACACATACATTATTTGTTGTATTTGTACTTGTACATGTGTGTACAATATTTGCTTCATTTATTGGGACAGGTCCATGTGGTTGTTACATTTGTACTGGTATTTGCCAAGTTTGTACTAATCCTGTGGTGGTTACTTTTATACACTTACTGGCTTTTATTGTCTTTGTACTTCTCATATTAATTGTAGCATGGCCTAGAGGTTGGTTTATTTCTACTGGTATATTCCATGTTTGTATTTACTATGTGTGGACTATTTGATTTATTTGTTAATTGGTACAAGTTTCTGTGTTTCTCGCTATAATATTTGTATATGTACTGGTATTGGCTGTGTTTGAATTGTCTCTAATATATATCCTACAACAATGACTTTTATAACAGTTCTTATGGTTTCCATGCTTACCAGCATTACAGGCAGTAGATGTATGGATAATTGGTCAGTGTTGGCCAACTAGAAACTTAAAACTTCTGTTAGGAAACAAAAAGAAGAGGGGGAAGCAATTATCAGCATTTGACAAGTAGATACAAATTTCATGAAGTTTCTTCTGCTTAAAAATGGGTTTGAGTTGGAAACCTCATTACCTCAATTATGGGTTTAATATGATATATTTCTGTCAAGACCACAATTATGGGTTTAATATGATATATTTCTGTCGAGATCTCAATTATGGATTATGGGATTAATATAACATATTTCTGTCAAGACACCACCCCACCTCCATGTTTAAGTTTGATAACAACCATTTCTGATATATAACTGAAAGGGTCTATATATTTAATCAATATTTGGTGTGTAGCTATATGGTTATGAGATACAGGTCAAGTTTGATATTTGTTGACGTCTGTTCAATTTAACAGGGAGAGATTATAACTCTATAATAATCCTTTCCAATGGACACATTCATAGTTTAAAATATTTCATTCATCACAAATCAGGTGTATGTTTCTTTAAGGTGACTATTTCACCAAAAAAAGAATTTCTAGTTTAGTAGAGATGATGTAGAATAGTGTCATGGATTTGAGGTTTGAATGAAAAATTTCTGTCCGAGGGATTGCTGTTTTGGCGTTAACAAAAATTGTCTCAGAGGACCAATTTTTTCTAACCAAACCTAAAAAGCCACGAATGATTCTTTTTCTTGCATACCAAACAGACTGATAATTTTTCCAATTTATTTCAACACTATTTTTTACCACAATCGCTTTAACCCTTTACTCCATAGATACACCTTTTCCCCCACCAATCACAGAAGGCCTTTGAAAACAGTGCAGGAAGAGTTCAGATTGCTCAAAACAAGCAATCTGAACACTTCCTGCACTGTTTTCCACTCTGTCAGTTAATATAAATACAATTCACCCAATAATTCAAAAGCCTTCTACATTAGGTGTCCAAAGGTGTGTGTATTAGAGGTGTCCAAAGGTGTCTATATGGAGTAAAGGGTTAAATACATCCAGTTATATAATTTATCTCACCACTATCAGTGCGGAAGAGGTGTAAGCTGAAATGTTCATATCCTTTTAAGATCTTCCATGTCTGGTATGCAAGAAAGGTGTATGTGATATAAAGAGGATCTTACATGAGTGCTTATTTATTATTGTATTTATTACACGAGTTGGAAAATATATAATATTATATCATTTTTCCCATATAAGCTGAATAAATTCAATAATAGATGAGCATGAATGTAAGATTCGTTCAATCACATAACTCATGTAAAGTTTACACTTACCATTTATTTAAGAGAAAACCTCTATAGGGAATTAAAAAAATCAGGCATATGATGTAACGTCTCAAATCAACATAATTTCTATATTCGGGCGAGTCGGAAAGTACTTCGGCAATTTACGTACAAGAGCCGAGTTATACAGAAAACACAGAGTGATAAATCATAAGTGATATTACATTAGGTTAATATAAAAAATATATTATGGGTTTATTGTACTCTTGCAACGTAAATTATCTTATAAACATGTATAAGTGTGTATGTTGTACTGTAACTGCTGAACGCTATGATTGTTTGTATCTGTGTAATGCCATGTCATGTGGGAATATTTATTTAATGCTTGTGTGTTATCAGGTTAAGCATGGCCCATAGTTCCGTGATATTGACATAATAATAAAATTATTTCAAATTGTCTGAAGTATTACTTGTTTATTACAAATTCTATGGATTAATATATGATAAAAATGTTTTTAGTTCACCTGAGCAAAGCTGAGGGTGAGCTATTCTGATGACCCTGTGTCTGCCGTATGTCAGTGAACTTTTTGCTTGCACTTGATTCTGCATATTTCATTGGATTGTTGCCAGATTTACATAAAAGTTATATGACCATATAAATGTTTCTAAAAAATTCTTGAACTGGACAAATCATATATATAACGCAAGAGTAACGACCCTTGAAACATAAAAAAATTCACTATTTGAACTTGTGTGCTCTCTTATACCTTCAATTTTCATTTGATCACAGTAGTTGTATTAACATAGTATCTGGAACAAATAGTTCTTAAAATGGCCAAATCAGCTAAATAATGTTGGAATAGATCTTGAATCATCAAATATTGCACTATTAGACCTTGGGTTCACTCTAGTACTCACATGTTGAGCTATTCTGATTGCCATGTGTCTATCATCCATCAATTTTTATTGTATGCATACTAGCATCCACATATTTCATTTGATCTTGGAACATCCCAATCGGATGATTTATGTAGGAGTTGTGGCCCTTTAATCATCAAAAATTGCATTATTGCTGTGTGCACTTTAGTTGTTGCATTATTGTTGTGTGCACTATAGTTGTTGCATTATTGTTGTGTGCGCTATAGTTGTTGCACTACTGTTGTGTGCGCTATAGTTGTTGCATTGTTGTTGTGTGCGCTATAGTTGTTGCATTATTGTTGTGTGCACTATTGTTACATTATTGTTGTGTGCACTATAGTTGTTGCATTATTGTTGTGTGCACTATAGTTGTTACATTATTGTTGTGTGCACTATAGTTGTTGCATTATTGTTATGTGCACTATAGTTGTTGCACTATTGTTGTGTGCACTATAGTTGTTGCACTATTGTTGTGTGCACTATAGTTGTTGCATTATTGTTGTGTGCACTATAGTTGTTGCATTATTGTTGTGTGCATTATAGTTGTTGCATTATTGTTGTGTTCACTATAGTTGTTGCACTATTGTTGTGTGCACTATAGTTGTTGCATTATTGTTGTGTGCACTATAGTTGTTGCAGTTTTCGTTTGATCTTTGCCAAACTTACACAGTATTTATATAACCATAAAATCTTGTTTGTGAAAATGTTTGTTAACTGACCAGATCGGATAAGTGTTGTCGCATTATGGTCCTTGAATTGTCAAAATTTGCGCCAGTTAGTGTGTGCTGTCTGGTACTTGCAGTTGTCATTTATCTTCACCAAACTTACACAATAGTTGTACAAGTTATTTAACTGACAGAAAATATGTTATTTTATGTTGTGTGTAATTTAGCCTATGCAGTTTTCATTTGATCTTCACCAAACGTGCACAATATTTGTACAAACAGTGACTTAATACCTTAATGTAGATATGTCACTGGTACAGAGTACATGTAAAACAATAATTATAGAACACATCAAATTGAATAATTAATGTCAGAGTTGTGACCCTTGAATTTTCAAAGATTGTGTTATTTGACGTTAATGTGAACACTAGTTTTATATCTATAATATCTCAACTGACCCAATTTTTGTCTGGAGTAGTATGGCCTTTACATTACCGACAAATACTTATTTGGTATTCTTACCTCTGCCACAGACCAGACTTGCTACTGGTGCTGCCTAGCACATTTTACTAAAATCGGTTTAAAAGTTTAGGAGGAGTGGATCTGGCAAAAAGTGTGATGCACATGAATTTATATATATTTTTCATCATTAAAATGTGTAATGGGACATAACTATATCAGATGTCAATATGACGACATGCGCAAGTAGACTTCATGTTAATACTTCCTAACAAGTTTTGCCAAATTCAGTCCAACAATTTGGAAGGAGCAGAGATAACAAGATATTGTGTTATGTACCATTAAAACATTTTAAGGCCATAATAACGCCAAAACACGGCGACGACAAGTGCATCTTGACTTCATACTGATACTCACTAACAACAGTGACCTTTCCGCATTTAGTCACTGCACTGCCAACACATAGATTTATAATGAATAATAAAGAAAGGGCCAAGTCAATGAACTGGAATGCAATGACGATTTGTGCAACTGGACATCATATTGATATTCTCGATGACATTTCTGATAGTAGTAAGTTTAAACTTATTTATTTTACTTCGATTGTGAAACAAGTTCTTACAACATAGACAAATCACGCTCAAAGTATTCCTGGATAGAACCAGTACTAAGCTTATGTGGAAAAGGTGTCTTGCTCAAGGACACCACATATAGCCATGGTGGAGGATCAAACCCACGACCCTCCAATTGTGGGTTCAGTGCTCTACCACTGTACCATGCGCTCCACATTCTGATAGTAGGCCTAATGTTTTTAAAAAGCAGTACATTCATACTGTAAAGATTTATTTCATTTGCAAAATTCAGTATCTTGTATCCCTTCATTTGCAAAATTCAATACCTTGTATCCCTTTAACTGAACGCGGTAACGCTATCAACACAGTCACAGGATAGATATATTTATTTTGGATTTACTTTAAATGAATTTAAATACTATAATATGAAAAGGACTTATATAATTATAGTCTATATATTAATCTTTGAGTATGACCACAGACATATAAAATGTAATTACGTCACTGACATTATCAAGGACTTGTATAGAAGGATAGGAAACTTGCATCTCCTAACTAAATGTTGATGAAACAGCACACGAAGGATTCATAGTTTGCAAATTAATCATTCATAATTCATTTCTTGTACATAAACTGTAAGATGTATGTAATCTTGGATGATTAAACATGTTTCGATCACGCAAAATGCTCTTGAATTAAAGATATTGAGGTTTGAAGGAAAATTTATCATAATTTGTCATTATTTTAGCTGCAGTATACAAATTTTGTAATCACAAGTATTTCAACAATTTAAAACATAAATTTCTGGCAGTGGTATTGTTTTAATGACAATTTTGATCTGCAGTGTAAGAATTTTAATTTGTATTCCTGAGATGGATGGAAGTTAAGATAATTAAAAACGAGACATTGCGAGATTTTGCGCAATACGCAAGCGTTCACACAATCTCAATCAGTTGTCTTCCCTTCTGTACATAATTCCTTGATATTACCAAGGACATAAGGCCTTTTACCAAGGACATAAGGCCTTGATATTACTTCTTTGATATTTTATATATTTTTATTTTTCAGTCTATCATTTGATAAATGACTTTTATTATCTACCCAGTTTCTGAATCTAAATGATACAGGTTTTTACTGACAGTTACTTATAAGCTGCTGGGTAGACACTGGGTAGACATCACTAAATTTAATTCTAGCACCAGGTAACACAAATCATAAAAAATGTTTCTCACAGCTGTGTTATTTAACTTAATGTGTTTCTGCATGGATAAAGGCATCGGCAAAAATTGATTTGCTAAGTGACTTAATGCGTATTAATGATCATCTCTGATTTCAGTAAGTTAGAGCTTCTGATGCATTGGATTTTCATTAGTTGGTGGTGGTAAACATTGACCGCAAAAAAGGCCAACGAAATATAGGTTTAAATCAAGGACTTATATAGAAGGATATAGATCTAAGTCCTTGTTTAAATGTGTGAAACAACTATATTTTCGATTTTTAGAAGGGGTGTGTGCCATATGGAAAATAGCATATTTATATTCCCTCTCCCACACACAACCCTCATAAATAGTGGGGTCATATATAGGGGTCATATAAAGGTGTGAAGGTTCCTATTTGCGCTCCTATGTGCTTTGAACCAGTCATTTTGGCGAACAGTCCAAGGTGAAGCACGTTATGAAAGACATTGCTGCAGCAAATAATGACAACCTAAAACATGACTTTGAAACACTAAATACAAAACAGAAAATAACTGATAATTGACTGCTCGAATATCGATAACATTACAAAATATGCCATAGTAAATATTGATTATCATTGTCGTCGTCTCATCTACTCATTCCATATTAATCGATACAAGATCTTGGAATCTGTTCCCAAAAGAAAGAAATAGGCATTGGCATGGTTCTCAGCGCTGGTGCAGTGTTATTTAATATTTTTGAACTTTTTGACTGTAAATAGCATAACGACTGGATTGTGAATCAACTGTGACAGTGTACAGTTATACATGGTGAAGGACTGTATCATAATAATAATAGAAGTGTTTCTACTCCAAAATAAAAACGGAGGTTGGCCTTCAAGAGTCTGTAAAGATTAACAGAACAGAACAGAACGGTGCCGCATGGTGTCACACGATTTTATATAAACTTGTATTCTCTGTCAAACAGACGCATCAAGAAATAAACTGATCTGTGTCACGAAATGATCGAAGTTTAAAATGGATTCTGCTGACAACATTTTTACTTCTTTTGTAAAGAATGAGGTCGCATTTGTAAAGGCCAGATTGAGTTTTGAGTCACTGATGCTTCAGAACGCTGGAGCTCTACATACAGTAAAGATACTACAATGCAACGCGGCAGATGGGAGCGGGGTTCCCTTTACCTCAGCTTACTGCCACACAGAAATGGAGCCTGACATCCTCAATATCCGCTCATTAGGAGGTATTTTCTGGCCAGGGTTCAGCATGGTCGATTCTTTCTTCAGGGACCCAGCGTCTGTACCGGAGGGACACAACACGAAACTGCTGCTTACAAAACTGCTGGAGTTCCTGTTGTATGGCAAGCCTGGTATGTAAGCCTGTCGATCAAAACAATGTTCCAGGTCTCGCACCACTAGTACATTTCCCATAAGGCTCCATTGTAAGGTTTATGTCCAAATCAGAGTGAAAAAACAAAATCTGCAGCATGTGTCTGGGCTCAAATTCTTCTCTGGTTCAAGATATGTAATTATAAAGGAAAAAAAGGAATATATTGACTAGGTTTTATTTTTTTAATTCAATGCTTTTATGAGACCTATCAATTTCCAGAATATCATTTGTGTATGTTACTTTTTGCCCACGATGCGGTTCAAACCAACAATTTTGAAATGGCACAGAATTGACCATTAAGCTGGTATCACCATCAAATTTTCCAGCGGTGATTTTTAAACAACTGACCATTTAACTTGTGCTAGGAAAAAATAAATCACTGCAGTACAAAGCCCTGGAAAAAAAAGAGAACTAAAGTTGTATCTCTACCTCCTTCATCTGTAGGTCCGGAGTACTCAAGGGAGATAATAGTGGTGTGAGTCCTTCCAGGAGTAGAATTAGATGGGTAAAACTGGTGTATGTCCTCCCACAAAATTGTAATTGTAGTATGTTCTTCCCATGCCTAATTTCAATACTTGCCATTTCCCATTAAATAGTGAGTAAAATGTAGTAATATTATTGCTAACCTCTGCCCAGCTAAAATTGGATATATGACCCCATTACTATTTGAGAAAGATGTCCCTGTAAAACTGAATTCTAAATATTGAGAATTTGCCCAAGCTTACATTTCCTTTTAGAAGTATCAATGTTTTCCTTAGCTGGATAAAATAAGTGTGGATGGAATTTTTTTTATTATTTGGATATCTGATCTGGTATCCAATACGCCATCTCGTGAGATGCAAAATACAAGATCTTTAAAAGGCTTCGTAGATACCTGCAATATGTTGCACTACTTTTTTCTTTAACCTGGGGAGGTGTAATTAGCACAACCAGGGATTTAGGCAACGAAATCTTCATCTGATACACTGGAATCGGACAGATGAGGACACCTGCTTGGGAATTAAATATTTGAAAGACTACCACCCTAGGGAATTTGACTAACACTCCTAGGGATGGGAATTATCATAAGTTTTGTCTTATTCACCTACCAGGTATGTTAGGTGTCCTTGAGCAAGACAATATCCGCATATGCTTTAAAATAGTACTGGTTCTTTCCAGGAAGACTTCATGTGTAGCTTGTCTAAAGGTGTAAACATTTCTCTCACAAATATCAGTTTGTGCTACAGTTATAATATTTGGTGCAAAGAAAGTCATGGAAATCCTAAATTTGAAATTAAGGTTTTAATATATTTAAAAAAATATATATGTTATTTTTATTTAATGTGACTAAATCTGCCTTTGATTGATTTAAATCAATAAAAAATAACATTTCAGCCATTTCATTCCAGTAGGCCATCTTGGATCTTATATGTAACAAGTTCCTTTGCATCAAACTTTATTTTTCAGAATGTGAGAAGGCTTTGTTGATTGATGGAACAGATATGAATATCACCCATACAGATTGGAAAACACAGCTGGCTTGTCATTTTTTCTCCAAACTGACAATGTCACCATCATATGTTCTTGATAAAAACTGTGAGGAAAAGCTAGACAAATGTCAGTGTGACTGTGAAGTTGATGTCAGCACACACTATGGATGTACTGGTGTTGGTAAGTGTGGCATATTGTTTATCTTCTTTAGAAGTTAAATGGTCAGTTCGCACTATGAATGAACTGATGTATGTTAAGTTTAATTATACTTATTTAATTTAGCTTGATTATGAAGAATTATGAACCACTCACGAGACCGCTTCCTTAGTGACAGAGCTTTACTGTCACTCAGTGGGAGAACAAGGTACCAACTGTTGTTTATTGGGAGGCATTGTGTCGAGCTGGGAATCAAACCTCTGGAATAAGCAGCTAACATTCTATCCACTATGCTACTGTCCCACTTAAAGCTCAGTTTGTAAGTTTGGTACATGTATTTTTTTTCTCCTTTTGTAGTTTTATGGTCAATTCATCTTATGGAGTACTCCTCACTCCATTAATCTGTCATCATCTCAACTTTTGCAATACTCGTACAATATCCAATCTACTTACACAATTGAAAAAATAATGACATGGCACTAATAAATACAATACAAATTTATTTTGAATGGAATAATTTTGTTAATATCGCCATGTAACTTTGTCCGATGTATGAGCAATTCATCATTGTGTATGTTTAATATTGAAAGAATCATTTAAAGATGGAGACATTGACAGAGGTCAATGGATCATAATGCAGTGCATCTTGGAATAGATTGGCAAGTCAGCTGGGTCCGAAAAGCTCAGTCGGTCATGTGTCTATCAATCCAGCGGTTATAAATCCAAATCCTTGCACAGCAACAAACTCCATGATGATTGGTATATGACATTGTGTCTCATTATCATTCGTTTCTCCATTCCATTAATTGCCGATATGAACCGAAGACATTTTTTGCTGATTTCCATAAATCGCACTACACATTATCATGTCGTGATATGCTGGATACTTTCTCATTTCACATCACTTTTCATTTACTCTTTCATGAAGAAGATGATCATTTTTATTGAATAAAATATTTACTGATGCCATTTCTGTTCCTTTTTTGCATAGAATTGTTGACAAAACAGTTGTTTAGAAATGTAACTTCAACTTCCGGAACATTGCTTTGGGTATAAATTATGCAAATTAAATAATGCAAGTGTTTATTTAACTGCCCAAATCACAGCAAAGTCTTTTGAAACTGAAATCATATTTTATAATTCATATTCTTCTGTTTCTAATAGACTTTTTAATAGAGTTTTTATGCGACTGCCACACTATAATAGTTTTAACTGCACAGCAACTGACCAGAGCAAAACCAGCTTTTATGATATTCACCGGTAAACACATAGAATGCTGTAAGCTGGACTTAACGTCACTTTAAATGTTAACCACATACTTTATAATTGGTTTGGTTCTTTAAATACTGGATATTGATATCCTGTTTTAATTGATAAGATAAATAGAACATTTTTAGTAATATAAATTTCAGCTTCAAGAAATCAATTTCTTCTCCATTATTAATTTTGACCTTTGTTTTTTGTAGGTCACGGCTCAGTCTGGCACGGGCATATAGACATTTTGCTTGGAGATAGGGAAACACCTGTCAAGGTTGTGGAAGCCAAGAAAACAAATACTCGAGGAAACAACACATCAGCAGAGAAAAATGGTCAACAATTCAGGGAAGAACGACTCTGTGATGAAGACATATTACATCAAATTCTTGCCCAAACAATTGTTTTCTCTTTTCTACAAAAGAAACAACATCCTGAATATGGAAATGATTTAATACCTTTTATAGGTGTGTCCAGAGAGAAATTGATTTTTTATTTCTACGACAGTGAAAATGACATTCTGTTGCAAAGCCCTTTATACAGTTTTTTTGATGATGGTAAATTAAACGATTACGCGATTTTGGCAACATGGTTTGTCATCAACTACAAGTACCTTTGTTCTGGAATTACAAAAGAAATCAAAGACGATGTAAAAGCAGATTTTTTCAGACTTGCTGGCAATCATTTGGACATATACGAGAATCGACTGCAATATTTTGAATCTGTGTCCTTGAAAAGGAAGGCATTTTATGATCCCAGACATAGACCTTGCAAATTTAATTTTGGTACACCGTTACGATACAAGCGAATATAAATGTATACATGTACACCATTTTGTCAGGTTTTTGTTTTTTTCAAATTTAAGACCCATGCTTGGCTAGATAAGTTGGTAGCATGTTTATCAATCCAGAGTTTGTAAGTGTGAATCCCAGCTCAGGCACAATGTCTGTGATGATTGATATAGTCCAGGATCATTGATATACGACTGCTGATTCAAGATGGGTGTGCCTGAATACTGCTTAACCTTTCAGGATCCCAAGAAAGAGCTGTAAGGTTAACAGATTGTCTTTTAGCCCTGGATAGCATAAATATTCAAACAAGCAAATCAGCAAAATTATGAAATAGCTAAAAAACAGCACAATATTTTTATGTTGTGTGTACTGTAGCAACTGTATGTCATTGGATCTTCACCAAACTTACATAGACGTGTATAAGTAGATGCCTCGCACATGTTTTACAAGAAACATTTAGTTGTAGCTCTTCAAACTTCAAAGTTGCAAAGACAGTGTGGGTGTGTGCGCACTCAAAAATAGGTGAACCCTACATTTTTCATTGGATCTTCACCAGATATTCATAGCTATCACATAACCATAATATCTAGAACAATTTCTTGAACTAGCCAAATCAGATTATTTAATTGGAGTTATGGTCATCGAATCATTATAAAGTAGGTTCTCTGTCGCTGAGTGGTTTAAGGCATCATTTTATGACCACCTCCCTCTCATTGCTGAGTTTGTGGATTAGAGCCTCGTTTGTTCCAGAAACTTTATGCAAGAAAATTTCCCAGTTAATTGCGGAAGGATGGGGGTCCTACTCGGATTCATTATGAGGTCTTCTTCCACCAATAAAAAATAGATATGATATATATAACCTTTCAGGTGTTGAATAAAAATAATACCCCATTCATCATAAATTAATTGTTCACAAAATCTTGTAAAGTATTGGAACCTACCAAACTGGATAAATTATGTACCATATATCATCAAACATTTTTTTCTTGTCAAATATGTGCACACAAGAATTTAATATTGGAACTTTACCAAACTAAATCTCATATTTTTTTTGAATGCCTAATTTGAAAATAAATTTCCCGTTTGTTCTCAAGGTATAAACATTGGGAAAATTGGCAGGGTCGCTTTTGGCATCTGTGAGCGATTAAGGCCCAGCATGATCCTTTAATTTATTTGAAATCAAAGGAATCTGATCTGATATACCGGTAGCTGTTTTCAGAATTGTCCAAGCTTTCAATAAAAGGCTGGTATTTTCATTAAGATCAAAGGAAAAAATTGAAGGTGTAATTATGTTTGAATATCAAGCATAATTTTAATGCCAATTAAGACTTACAGACGATCAGTTAACTTAACCACTTTTTCCTAGGATCCTGGAAAATTAACCAGTACTCGAGCACACCCATCGTCACAAGTAACTGATAACCTTCCCACTTGAATCAGTGGTGAGATTCAGATGACAATGAAACACAATGTTGTATATCAATCAAAACAAAAAGTTAATAGCAAAGAGATCCATATAACTTGTCTAATAGAGGCGAAATGGGATTTTTAATGTTTTTGAAGATGTTTACCGGCTCAAACCAATTGACATCTTTACCACAGCAAAACTGTTTTATGATGTACACTATATATGGAATGTTTTTTTCTAAACTAATTTAGTTTACATCGATAGTGGACCATATTTTTTCAACTAAGACAAATCATTCCTGGGCGGAACCAGTACTAAGCATATGCAGATTTATAAAGTGTCTTGCTCAGGGACACCACACATATCCAGTGCAGGGGATTGAACCCGCAACCCACCAATTTTGGGTGTGATGCTCTACCACTGGGCCACATGTTCCACATGGAGGGGTCATGGAATGGATAACAAATAGTTTGGGAATCATAAATATATTTTAAAATCATTTTTATTCAGAAAAAAGTTGTTCATTAACATGTAAAGGTAAAAATACATGATAGAGTTGTACATACAAAAACAATTCAATAATGACTAGTAAACATACAAAAACTTCATCACAAGTAGGAGACAATTCATTATATAATCAGATCTGGGGAAAAGTTAAAACAAAGATTGCACATTTTCAATGACAGTTAAATGATCACAGAATATACGAAAATAAATATGTATTATATATTAATCAAATACTTAATCTCTATAATTATGTTGAACATTAAAATAAATAAAAGTATAACATACTTAGAATGAGCACCCAAACAGGAACACTCAGTTTTATTGATATTGCATGGAGAAGGCGGTTGACATGCTGGTGTGCATACATGATGGAAAGTTTATGAACTGTGAAAGATTTTCTGTAAATTATTTTTTATAATTTTACTGGTAAAATTAGAGTGATTACAAATGGACAAACTAGCGAACAGACATGGGTAACGCTTTATGCCCGTTCACCTTTCTTTAAGTGGCAAGGACATAACAAAACCACCTTAATTGTTACTAAAGCAAACCTAATTAATGAGGTCCAGCTTGCCATTGGACCAATAATGATTCGTCGGCCAATCAGACAAACTTGATCACATATCCAAGTCCTAAATTCAACAAACATTTCAGTCTTAAAACTAACTTTTCTACATTTTGATTTAAAGGGGACAATGAGAAATTAAACTTGACTAGCTCATGGATTATAAAGAATTAAACTTAATGCAACAAGACCAGAAAAATATGCAGCTAGTTTCAGACGTGAATGTGGGACCATTCACTTACATGTAGAATGATCTACCGACTGAGCTAGCCAGACGGCTACATACTTCTTCACCAAAAAGGTTACATGTGCCAAGTGACATCTACATCCAGTTTAATATTTGTTCAAGTGTGAAGAATATTTCTATGCAATATTAGTAAGGGTGCTATCGAACAATGTATTTATGGCAATGTGACAGACAGCATGACAATAATTACAGTTTTGGTAAACGGCAATTCAGCAAGTTCACGATTTCTTCATGTTCCAGTATAAATGTGATTTAATAATTTAATCATAATGAAGAGACAAAACATTTTATTTTATACACTTGGGACATTTTTATAAACTTTCACATTTTTATTGTACATACACTTTACAAGTGCTCAAAATTTGAAGAAAAAACAACAACAGCATAAACAATTTAAAAGATTGGGGCTGCCTTCAGTTAGGTTTAACATGTTTACTGTGTTTATAAGAAACAGTAAAGTTTAACAGAAATCAGACTACATTGGTGCTGGCCGTCTGTTCTTCATTAAGTCATGTAATTAAACACAAGCAAACAGCTCTCAAAAGTGTTTGCTTTATTAGAAAACATTTACTGCAAACACATCATTCAGTTGACTGGTGTTATCAAACATTAGCAAACACATTAAAAGTTAAACCAAACTGAACACAGCACTCAAGAGATTATTATTATCAATAATACCCTCTATCGTTCTACACAGACGTTATAAACATTCAAATACACATTGCACTATTTCAAAAACACATTTGCATTTACTCCTCGTGCAGTGCCCATAGAGTGCATTTAAACCACAAAATTATATAAAAAACCTATCAAAATACAAATTAAAATGTACAAAAATATTTATGTCTTACATAGTTGATCATCGTACATGATTTTAATACTTTGAGCAATGTGAACACAAGGAATGGATTTTCAGGGCAGTATTTACACAAAAGGTGCAAAGACTGGGTACAACAGCAGGGATATAACAGCAGGGATATAAAACCACAAGGAGTTATGGCCATTTTTATTACTGTCCCACTGGTCTATTACCAAAGAACCATCTGTCGAACATAAACAGTTGTGTAAGTAAAAAATGATTAACTATTACATAATCATTAAAACAATTAAACATGTAGTACTTTGAATTCGCTCTCATGACATCAAATATGAAATAATATGAGATGATAGTTTTTTAAATGCTTCAACGCGTGGATCAAAATCGTCCAACAAGTTGTGGATCAAAATTTTCCTCCAATAACTTGTGGATCAAATAATTGTCAATGGCCAAAATATCAAATATTCAATGACAAAAATTTTCATACATAAATGTTCAGGGACTAAAATCTATACAGATAAAATCTTCTAGGACCAAACTCTATATAGATAAAATCTTCTGGGACCAAACTCTCTATAAATAAAAATCTTTAGGGACCAAATTCCATATAGAACAAATCTTCTGGGACCAAACTCTATATAGATAAAATCTTCTTGGACCAAACTCTATATAGATAAAATCTTCTGGGACCAAACTCTCTATAAATAAAAATCCTTAGGGACCAAATTACATATAGATAAAATCTTCAGGGACCAAAATCTATATAAATAAAATCTTCTGGGACCAAATTCCATGTAGATAAATACTCAGGGACCAAAATCTGTGTAGAAAAAATCTCAGTGGACCAAAAATAAAGTACAATAACGGGAACACTGTTAATTTATATGAATGTCCATGTGAAAAAATAAGAATTGATGTTGGATTTAAGTAACCATGTAATTTTTAAGGCAAATTTATTCAGGCCGCTATTTTTTACCATTATTTAAGGTTCACAAAATGTCGTAATTTTACTTCTTCTTCACTTCATGTATATGAATAATTTTACATACATACAAAGAAAAATACAAGAGAAAATAGCAGTTGCCTGAACGCTGTATTCTTAAAATAAATATATTTATAATATATGTCAGGTAAATGAGTATTTAAGATGAGGCCCTAATAAATTGATTCCTAAATTTTCATCCCCGCCCCGACATATTTTATGGTTAATAAAACCCCACTTTTTTTTTTTTTTTTTGGACAACATAGCTGTAATTCACGAAACTGTTTCGCGTTTTAGACTTTTTGATCTTTAAATGATTTTCTTTTCTTTCCTGTAGGTTTTGATATCTGAAAAATTAAACTGCACTCCAGGCCTCCATTTTGAAAAAGATTTGGATGAACCTCTTACAAACGATTTATCATGGGCTTACAACATTAAAGGAACTTATTTTTATTAATTATGACATCATCTTTTAAACAAAATTCAGACTGAGACTTTTGCACATATTATGAAATACTTGACATGATGTGTATAACTTAAGGAACAATTGAAATAAATTTTAATAAATAAAGATGCCATTGATAAATTAAAAACATATACCGTACAATTATTATATGAGTGTACAACCCTAGTTACAAAAGTGTTTTCTTGCATACCAGACACAAATTTTTTACTCGGTACAGAAATTTCATCCAACCCCAATCCCCACATGCATTAGACAGAATATCCCCAGGGAGATCTGTTTTTACAGTAATGGGATAAAGACTCACTCGTTCCTGCCAAGCACAACCTTTAGAACAGAATATTCAATTCAACCTTCAAACTCATAAAAGGTTCTAAAAATCTTGTAAATAAAAAACCTCCATTTCATTCAAATTGAATGTTCTTCAGAACTGCACATTAAAAAAAAGAATATCCGAAAAAGTCATTATGTCTAAAATATATAATTATTTTTAAAATGTTAAAAAGTAGTTGTCTATCTGATAGATAAATTACAAATGATTTTGGTATTTAAAATCTGCCAAAATGTAACAAAAGCAATATTTGAACCAGAGTGATGAAATCCATATTCTAAAAATAGACAGCACTTAAATACTGCCTGAACACCCTCATCTCTTCATTTGGATGTTTTCTAAGATGAAACAAATTCTACAATATGTAAATCAGCTCGACAGTTCAAATAAAAAATAAAAAATGAAATGAATGAAAACTCTTCTGATACATCGTATAATATGTTGCAATTATAAGCAAGATATCTATTTTAATCTAACCTGGGTGCATAATCCATTAGTATTTAATGAATTATTTTGACATGTTTAAATATATGTACACATAATACTGAAATAAAATGTTTTTAGCCATTTCAAAAAATCCTGGTATACTTCCTTTAAGTGCAACATTTTTATAACGTTTATGAAAATCAAACTAGTACCTAAAAGTAGCCACCACAATAACAAGTCTGCAGAAGACCACAGATGCATCAAAAACGTAAGCTCCTGCTGATCTTCCATCCATGGAGATAAAAAATCTTAAATACCATTTAGACACTGTTTATACAATCTAAACTTGTCTATTATGATTTGATATGAAATAAGTTGAGCAGTTTGTCAAAAATATAACACAATAACCCATACTAATAAACTGTTTTTATGATCACTGAAGTGATACGCACACAAAAGTTTCACACAGTTACGACCTATCTGCTATACCTAACACTAACGACAAGTGGCAAGCAAGTGAACGAAACTGTAACGTAAATTATTTTACTACATGGGTGCAGACCCTCGAGTCATTTAATCTTGTATTTAGATACATGTACAAGCAAACTTTTGCTAGCAACTAAATAAGCTGTATGTTTATCATAACATATGTGGAAAGGCTAAAGTATTACCGGGTGAATCTCGGAGCCACATTATCCAACTATTGTAAGCAATATTTAGTTAAAATACTGATTTGTTTTGTCTACAAGGTTTTTCCTGTCACTCATTAATCTTTGCCAATATGTCCGCCCCGGGCGTTTAAATGTCTCTTCATACAGCTATTCCTGAGTGGGATATGATGCCAATATAATGATGTAGTATCAGTTTATCAACAGTAATATCAATATTTATGTTCGGACAACGAAAAAATTAATTTACAGATATACACGGAATATTCACAAGTGCCAGGTAAAACCTCAAGGACAATACAGGTATTTCATTACTGATTTTGTCAAAACTAATGATTATATTAATGAAATATATTTACATACATGTTCAGAAACTGTAAATATCGCTTTCAATAATGGGATAATGTGATTCTGTGAGTCACCTAGTGACTTCATCGTTTTAGTATATACAGAGATGGTTTTGTTTGCTAATAGTAGCAAACATATCAATGATTTGTTATTATTGGAAGCAGCAATGGTGCTAGGTGTAGAATACAATTCTGTGCACTGCCAATCACTTAACTGCTATAATTAATTCTACCTTACTTGTTTTTTGATCATCCTTCAGTGCTCCAGATAAGCAATATTTTGGGAGGTATTCAAGCATTGGAATTAAAAGTAAGTCATTGGGTTTAGACAATTTCTGTGTTGATCTGTTTATTTTAAATAGAAATTTGATAAAAATATTCATTTTCACTATTAACACTTTGAAAATAAGCGTTGAATTTACAAATTCAAGGGTTAAAACATTCATTTGAAGAAAACCTTTTCTGGAGCACTGATGATCCATCGTCAATTAGAGGGGTGTTTATTAGAATTGTCTGACAGAGTCAAACAAAGTATACCTTCATCCCTCTCTCTGATATGGCTCTGTATTGTTTTATAAATTGTTGTGACCATTAAACATGAACAGCATGAAGCTGAGTTTATTCCCTTGGTAATGAGAAATGGTACAAAATGATGTAAAATGATGCAAAATGATGTAAAATGATACAAAATGATGCAAAGTACTGATAAACTTGTGACAAAACAGTACATCAGCTCTGAAATATTTATATATTATAATCAGTATAAAATACATGCAGCTTTAAATACAACCTAGAAATGTGTCTGTTGACATAAATACCCCCGCTATTGATTGGAAACAGATTTTGAACCAAAAATTGAGTTGGAAAGGGTTCACAACTCCTGTAAAATTTGACTGAAATTGACTGCCCCGTCCCCTCAATATGTTTTATACCTATACAGGAACAAATGAAATATTAATTAAAAACATAGACCCCTTTAGAAGTTATTGATCGGAAATTGATTTTAGACCTCAGACACACAGATGGACAGACAGGGCTATTACTTATATCACTTCACCCTTCTTCGAATGGCGGGGACATAATAAACCATCAGTATAAAATACTGTTTTAGATACAAAAAATTAGGACTCACAACCATGATAATTACATGTAATCTCCCATAATGCCTCAAAACCTCTTTTGTTAAAACTGTTTTCCAGTATGTTTTTGTGGAGTTTCAATAGTCCATTTAAATAGATTTTGTCTACTGGTATTCACGGCACATATTAATAATTCTTTCTGACATACATTTCAAGTTATCACTAAATGATAGGAATTGGATTTGAATAATCATAAATATCTTTAAAATAAACACATAAAACAAGGCCAAAAATATCTGAAACTTACTGTACAAACATGCTTTCATTTCAACATGAAGACAAATGCTTCATGGGTCCAGCAATCTTATTTTGTGTTGGTTTTACTTTTTGAGTATGTTAAGCTAATCCCTTTTGACAATTTACTGTACTAATGACTCTTGCAAATCTTTTATTGTGTTTGAAACAGTTTAGACTTAAAATGGTACACAATATTATTCTGAGAAATGTCAGAAAATGGCTCTGACCTATAGCAAATGGCTACCACCTGGTACTATTTATAATTATGTTAACGACATTTCACAAGATTTTTTTTTTATTTTCTGGTAATGGCTGTGACCTTATAATCTTGAGTAGCATAAACTAGAAGTAAGATAGATGATAAAATACCGGGTCTGTGCCATACATGTATCTATATGTTGTTTTAAGCTTATTTATTTTACTTCAATTGTGATACAAGTTCTAACAACTAAGACAAATCTCACTTGGTGTCTTCCTGGGTAGAACCAGTACCAAGCATATGCTGATAAAGTGTCTTGTTCAAGGACACCACACAACGCTGTGGCAGAGGATCAAACCACACAACCTCCAATCCTTGGCTCTATTTGTATCACTGGACTCCACATACATTGTATATGTAGCATATAGATATATATTTGTAGAAAGTCCTTTCTTGATAGTTTTGTATCACACAACCGTTCCTTTCACAGCCACCACGGGGGGTTCAAGTGAGTTTACCGATTGACTTTTGTCATCCAACACCTCCTCATCCTCGTCATCTGACATCAGATCAAAACTGGCAATGTTTCTGTTCCTTTCTGTGTTTTCACTCGTAGTTTTGTCATTCTCATTTTCAGTGTCGCTGTCATCCATGTATATAATTGGTATCTGTAAGGATAATTATTTTTCGTGTCATTTTTGCGATCTGTATAAAAGTAGAACAATTAACGTACAATGTAATAAACAGTAAATTTTTTAACTATTTTCAGCTAAAAACCCCTGAATTAATGCCTGAATAAGCCCATTCAGTAGGTGTCGGATTAAAAACATGTGCAGTTTTACTCTTAGCTTGCTGAAGTTCTACAGTACAGTCAAACCTGTCTTAAGCAGCCAGTCAAGGGAAGGAGAAAAAGTGGTCTTTACAGGTTGTTGCTTAATTCAAGTTAATTCACACTGAAAGCAAAGTAATGGGAAATAGAAAATATTACAGAAGAGCCAAACATTGAAAAAGCTATGGATAATTGTTTTTGTCATTGAGCGCCAAAATACATAGACCTTGATTTGACATAGAGTTAACTGAGGACTAATTTTTTCTTCAGGTATAAATGTCAAAGACAGCAAGCTAAGAGTCTAAAATTAATAGAAGAATAAACAAACTAGAAATATGTGTGCATCCAATCAAAATTGGAAAAGGGCAATAACTCTGAAAACATAGGCAAATATATGCAACGTTATGTTATCTGTAAAGAATATTTATTCTTTTCCTTTCAAAGTACCATGCACACAAACAAATAAAGGTTGGTTCCAAAAAAGTACAATCTATATACCAGTATCATTACTCAAGACAAAAGTTAATTATAAAATGTTAGGAGTAACAACATGCTAAATCACTGAACTTCACAGAGCTGATGGGGCAAAGGTCATATTTATATAACATCAACATTCCAGAATAAGGTTTATCACATAAACACAGGAGTGTAATAAACCCATGACATATTTTTGATATTATCTTAGTGTAATATCACTTCCGATTCATCGCTCGGTGTTTTCCGTATAACTCAGCTCTTGTACGTAACTTACCAAAGTAATATCGGACCTGCCTGAATATATAAATGACGTTGATTTGTCATCGTCAAATGACATTATTTTGAGACAATACGTCATACCTTAACTCACAGAAACAATATGATAGATCTCCTTATAGAGAAGATCTGTTAAAACAATGGTAAATGTAAACTTTTCCAAGTTATGTGATAAAACGAATCTTAAGATCATACTCATTTATTATTGAATTCATTTGTACTCATCTATTAATGAATTTATTAAACTCGTTTGGAAAAATTTTATGAGGCTCTGCCAAGCATAATATATGTTTTCCAACTTGATTAATAAATTCCATAATGAATAAGCACTCATGTAAGATCCTCTATTTCATGACTCATGATCTCAAATATGGTCTTGAATAATGAATTACACATATATACAAGTCAAGTAACTGTTGCCTACTTGTGTCGGGTTGGGTCAGTCAGTAATCCATCCGACTATCGATCAAAGGATTGTGAGTTTGAACCTTTACATGTATATTACCTATATACCGTTGACATATACAACACAAGTTACATGACTTCTACAAAAACAAATCTCGGCAATTTAACCTCCGCATGATGAACAGCCACAAGTTGGGCAACCTTCGCTTGATTTCTACACACACTTTAGGAAATCTTCACTTGATTTCTATACACACTTTGGGCAACTTTCACTTGATTTCAATATCCACATTGGGCAACCTTCTCTTAATTTCTACACACACTTTGAGCAGTCTTCACTTGATTTCTACAAACACTCTGGGTAATCTTCACTTGATTTCTACACACACACTTTGGGCAACCTTCACTTGATTTCTATACACACTTTGGGAAACCTTCACTTGATTTCTATACACACTTTGGGAAACCTTCACTTAATTTCTATATCCACTTTGGGAAACCTTCTCTTAATATCTACACACATTTTGGGCAGTTTTCACTTGATTTCTATACCCACTTTGGGCAACCTTCACTTGATTTCTATACACACTTTAGGCAGCCTTCACTTGATTTCTATACACACTTTGGGAAACCATCACTTGATTTCTACACACACTTTAAGACTTGATTTTTACACACACTTTGGGCAGCTGGCTTCACTTGATTTCTATACAAACTTTGGGGTACTATATCTTTATTTCTATACACACTTTGGGCAACATTTGCTTGATTTCTATACCCACTTTGGGCAACCTTCACCGGATTTCTGTGCACACTTTAAACAAGCTTAACCTGAATTCTATACACACTTTGGGCAGCCTTCACTTGTTTTTTTATACACACTTCGGGCCACCTTTGCTTGATTTCTAAATACACTTTGTGCAACATTTACTTAATTTTCTATAAACACTTTGGGCAACCTTAACTTTATTTCTATACACTTTGGGCAACCTTGAACTGATTTCTATACACTCTTTGGGCAACCTTCACTTAACTTCTATACACACTTTTGGCAACCTTGAACTGATTTCTATACACTCTTTGGGCAACCTTCACTTAACTTCTATACACACTTTGGGCAACCTTCACTTGATTTCTACAAACACTTTGGGCAGTCTTCACTTGATTTCTATACACACTATGGGTAACCTTCACTTGATTTCTACACACACTTTGGGCAGTCTTCACTTGATTTCTATACACTCTTTGGGCAACCTTCACTTAACTTCTATACACACTTTGGGCAGTCTTCACTTGATTTCTACACACACTTTGGGCAGCCTTCACTTGATTTCTACACACACTTTGGGCAATCTTCACTTGATTTCTATACACATTTTGGGCAACCTTCACTTAATTTCTTCCCTTTTATACTCACCCTGTTATTTCCATCTTTCACAAGCCGACCTTTAAACCTGACTGAATCTGACGCAATGATTTCAGAATTATCTGCCCCTGTTGGCTCCTCCCTTGTCTAGAATTCATAAAATATCACCTATTGATATTTAGCACAATCATTCTCCTGTTGGAACGTAATGCCTCTACATTTACATGTATATTTTATATGTTATGTTTTTTTTAATCACACACAGGCAGGAACTTTGATATTAAGATAACTCAAGGTTGAAACACAATCATTTTCGCAGATATTTACATACAGTATACCCCAAAATAAATGCCACACCCTATTCTATTGTAATATAAAATAATACAAATAAATTATACATACATTTCAGGTTTAGTTTTAACATTTTTAACTTGACTAAATGTTGCATTACTGCCAGTGTGTTTTATGGCATTTTACAACATTTTATACAAAATTTCTCTGGCCCACATAAAACATTCCTGTTTTTAAAAATGTATCTCCGGTGGGGGTGTTTATTTTTAGGTATATGGTACATATATCTGTATCTGACATTTGCAAATTGACTGAATATTTTATTATGTATAACAGAACCATTAACTATGTTGGATCTTGTCTTGATAATATAAATTTCAGGTTGTTTGCAATGTACACTCAGGGCTTTTGTGAACTGCCTTTCCAGCCAATCTCCTGTGTAGACCCAGTGCTGGCATTAAGTGCTGCTTTTGAGGGGTCACTTGATGGAGTCTGGGATCGAACCCGTGACCTCTGGTGTGATCTGCAACTACACCATCCCCCTAATTTCATTATCAATGGAAGTAAAAACACAACATGCATATCTGATGTTAAATTGTGCAAGATGGAGGACAGTGCAAATTCAGGAGTTTTATAAATGTGATAAGGTTTCATTTATACTTGAATAATTGTAAGCTCAAGCCAACAAAATATTATATAGTTGAGTAAAAAACATTTGGTGAAAATGGTAAAGGTAGCAAGTAATTAGGAATAAACACTATAAATGTAAGCAATATCAAATCAACCAAAACTTAAAAAAAAACAATAATTAAATCAGAGTGGTAAACCCTATTTAAAAAAAAAACAGCACTTGTACTGTACCTGTACAGTACTGCTTCACAACCTTCAAATCATCTTTCAGACTCTTTCTAGGATGACACAACTTATATATATTTTATTTCAATTATATGTAAGACATTTATAGAATGTTTTTCTGATATAATGCCTTCAAACTCATATTTATATAGATGTAAACTTCAAACTCTAAGTGATATAGATGTAAACTTCAAACTTTAAGTGATATAGATGTAAACTTCAAACTCTAAGCGATATAGATGTAAACTTCAAACTCTAAGCGATATAGATGTAAACTTCAAACTTTAAGTGATATAGATGTAAACTTCAAACTCTAAGCGATATAGATGTAAACTTCAAACTCTAAGTGATATAGATGTAAACTTCAAACTCTAAGTGATATAGATGTAAACTTCAAACTCTAATAGATATTAGTGTAACTTATAAGTGTGAAGTTTAAAACTCATGGTGATATTCATGTAAACTTCAAATGCAAAGGGATAAAAGTGTAAACTTAACACTCAAAATGATATAATTTTAAATTTAACGCTCAAAGTGATATAAGTGTAAACTTTACACTTGAAGTGACATAAGTGTCAACTTTAAACTTAAAAATGGTATAAATGTTAACTTAACACACAAAGTGATATATGTGTAAACTTAACACTCAAAATGATATAAATGTAAACTTTAAACTCCCAGTGATATAAGTAAACTTGATCAAGTTTCATAATAAATACACATGTATTATGTGATAAATTATTCTACTTAATTACAATGATACAACAGTATAAATGAATAGTCGTACCTCGTTAGCACTATGTTGCTGGCCTAGCTTCCGTTCATCTATCAATGGTGAAGGCTTCGGTGACAGGGAGCTGGGCCGGATCAGGTACCTGTAAGTATACAATAACTTTCTAGATAGTCATGTACACAGTCAGGTTGTTAAAAACTATTATACCAGAATGCTGCAACAATACTTCAATCTAACAGTGTCTACCCCAAGTTTCATCAAAATCCACAAAACAACTTAGTAGTTGACAAGATTTCTATTTCAAAACATTCAAAACACCATAACTCTCATAAAAACAATCAGACCGAAACATTGTAAAGATATGCACAACGAGATTTCATACAGTTTAACAATACTTTCTATACAACTTCATCAACATCTGATGAATGGTTAAGGAGATGACATACTGGTAAGATTTGTACTTTCAGACATTCAAAGGGTCAGAGCTGTATTAAAATTCATCGAGCTGTATTAAAATTCATCCAACATGATCACTGCAGTGATATGCAGAATTATATGCCACACTGATACTGCCTATAAAATTTCATCAAAATCTGATTAGCAGTTCAGGAGATGAAGTGTCAACAAGACTTCTACTTTTAAACATTCAAAGGACCATAACTCTCTTACAATCATCAGACAAGACAATGCAATAATAATGCACAACTGATCTTCATATTGAAACTTTCTCCTGTGAAGTTTCATCAAAATCCAATGAACTGTTACGGAGATTAGGTGTAGACAATACTTTAAAGGGACGGACAGGACAATATGTCCCACCCACCCCCAGAAATGGGGAGGCATAAGTACCTATGAAAAGACAGACAGGAAAACAACTACCCCACCATTCCACACTTTGGCAGTTCTTTTGACTTTGCATAAAACACAAGCTGCTGGAACATGGAGTAACGATGTAAACTGCTCTAATAAAATCATCAAAATATCTGTGGTAAAGTTAAACAAAGGAGATTCATATCTGTATCCAGCTCTTCTACTTACACTACATCCCCAAGTTCCAGCTTGAGGTCGTAGCCAGGGTTGATTATCACGTACGATATGGTATCACGCTTCTCGTTAGCCTCATCTGAAATGATGACATAAATATCTAATCTACAACGTTATCCGACGATTTTATTAATCATTGTCAATGGAAAACTACATAGAAGTCACCTCAAAAGAAGTTTTTGGGTGCAGTTCAAGAACTTGTCCAAGATATTATGGTTATATAACTACTGTGTAAGTTTGGTGAGAATCAAATGAAAAATACGGGTGCTAGAGTGCACACAAGGACAAATAGTGTATTTTTTAATGTTTCAAGGGCCATAACTCTGACATTAATAATCTGATGTGGCCTGTTCAAAACTTGTTCTAGAAATTGTGGTTATATAACTACTGCGCAAGTATGGTGAGGATCAAATGAAAAATGCAGGTGCTAGAGTGCACACACGATCAAATAGTGCATTTTTGAATGTTTCAAGGGCCATAACTCTAAAATTAATAATTCGATTTGGCCAGTTCAAGAACTTGTTTGAGATACTATGGTTATATAACTTCTATATAAGTTTAGTAAAGATCCAATGAAAATGTGAGTGCTAGAGTCCACACAACAAAAAAGTTCACAGACAGACGACGGACAACAGGCGATCAGAATAGCTCACCTTGAGTTTTGCTCAGGTGAGCTAAAAAACACATTTAGTTTTTATTGACACTGATTAAAGAATCTAAAATTAAAGTAACTAATCAATATTAAGTTCAATTTTTTAAGTATTAGAGCTTAGTTATTTTAGACTAGCTCCAGAAAAAATGCATTTGTTTTTTATTGACACTGATTAAAGAATATTAAATTAAAGTAACCAATCAATATCAAGTTCAATTTTTTAAGTATTTAAGTTAAACTATTTTAGACTGGCTCTAGAAAAAATGCATTTGGTTTCATTGTAACAGATTGAAGATTATGAAAGTAACCAGTCAAAATAAGTTTTTAAGCATTTAAGTTAAGCTGCAAAAAATGTTGGTGAAATCTGACTATACACATACCATAGTCTTGAAGTGGCTGGCCGATACTTTGCATGCGACATTTGACCAGCTGACTGATCTCGAGTCTCTCGGGATTCATACTGCTCATGTCCTCCTTCACCCCACTCACTGTTGTTGCCATCATGTTAAGGGAAACCTGTAAGCAAATATTTAATAATGCACTCAAAGAACTTCCACAGATAGATTACAAAAATCAAAGTACCACGAGAACCTGTACATAGAACCAAAAAAATCAAAGTACTTTAAGTACTGACTGGCAATGATAACAAAGTTCTTGAAACAAAAATCAATATCAGAATTACTGTTGTTTTAATCTCTTGTCATTATAGTAAATGAACACCAGTAACTGGTCTTCGAAAATACTGAACAAATTTATACAATATAATCAGATCGACACAGTGTATCAAGACTGTAAATTTTACTTCAATGCTTCATATCTTAATTTTATTTTTCTTAATAGAATTGTTACAAGCCAACAGCATGGATGGATAATCATATTATTACAGTTTTTAATTTGTTGAAAAAAGTATGATTTTAAGATATTTTTAATGTCTACCATTAAATCCCTATTAATTGTGCTCCCACCCTAATAAAGGACATTGAGTTGCCCCTCCCTCTAAGATTTTTTAAACAAAATTAAATCTAATTAACATATCTGTGCAAAAACCAGCCAATAAACATGCTCTTGAACATGCCATTGTATCCATTTAACCCACATTGTACCACTATTTTTTATCAATGGATAACATACTTTTTTTGTTTTCCAATATTATACAAAGAAAATAAGATAAAGTTAAACACTCTTATTTTTTGTCTGACAAATGTTAAGTCCCCGAGTTGTTTAATAGGGATTTTAAGGTAACTAATGAGCTAATACAAAAAAAGGTGAAATAGTTGAGATACAAAAATTAATGGGAACTGTCACTGATACATGAAATTGAACGATGTTACAACTTATATATTGGAATAGTGTCAGAAGAATCATTAATAATAAAAAGATGTACATCTTCTATTGATAGACATAAGAATAGAACATACATGAATACCAGAATGAAATGGAATAGAAACTACACCATCACATGCCAAAACACAAAAAATACAATGTATATCAATATCATATTAAATAGTGGGTTAGCAAACAAGAAATATGAAATAATTGTTTAAACCATAGATGTAATGGTAAAACACTAATGCAATGAGAGCCTGAAACATACCATGACCATATTGAAAATTATTTGCAAGCTTACCGAAGTCTACATTGTTTGCAAATGATGTCATTGATGTGTATAAATGCTACAAAATGATGTTTGTCAGTGCCAAGCGCAAGTGTAATTCATTGCCACTAACTGGGGTATTGTATCATGTGTTTTGTTTATGATAATGCAGCAAGGCAAAGATCCATCTTAAGCAGATATGATTGTAACTGATGGTTAAAAGTTAGCCATCTACAACCATACCATACATTCTATTATAATCCAGACACATCTAAAAACAAGAAAATATCGGTGAAACCGATGGATGCTCCCCCCAAGTGAGTGTTTGACTCTGTACCATATGGAGAAATAGCACAGACAATAATTCGGTCAAAGACTCAATGAAAGGACCATAACTCCGTGAAAAATCATTGAACTGGAACACAAAGACAATATAAGCATATCCACTTGGTAGTGATGCATCCTGGCAGGTTTCATAAAATTCCAACATAAGGTTGTACAGAAATAGCAGACAAGAATTTGGTCACAGACAGAATCAAAGGACCATAACTCTGTGAAAAATCATCGAACCAGAACACAAAGACAATATGCACATCTCCACTTGGAAGTGATGCATCCTAGAAAGTTTCATAAAATTCCAACATGGGGTTGTAGAGAAATAGCACAGACAAGAATTTGGCTACAGACAGAATCAAATGGCCATTACTCTGTTATAAAATAATCAACCCGGAACACAAAGACAATATTATGCACAACTACACTTGGTAATGATGCATCCTAGCAATTTCATAAAATTCCAACCAGAGCTTGTACAGAAATAGCCCGGACAAGAACTTAGGGACGCACGGACACACGAAGCGGCGACTATATGCTTCCCCCCTTTACGGGGAGCATAAAACTACAGGTACATGATTTCAGATTTATTACCAGTATAGTCCATCTTAACATTTATCTGCATTTTTAAAAAGAAAATTGGTATGCATTTCAAAGGCTAGATGAAATATGATTTCCTTGAAAAATATGGTAATTAACACATCTTATAGGTATTGCAATATTCAACTAAGGGAGTTAACAAAACAAGGTGTAAATGGTGATATTTCAACAAGGGAAGTAACCATACAATTAAATTTCAAAAACAACTATATGTATATACTTTTACATATTTAATGCTTATTATACTGTCAACATAGGTTCAGACATGTTTGATTGAAGCAAAGAGAACCATCAAATTGGATAAAATATCTCAATACATCTATTATAGATCATTACCTCAAATAATTAAGATCCTTTTAAACTGATTTACTTATCCATTCGTTCAGTATAAATCATCAGGACACAAGCAGCCACTTTTGAGGCAGAGAAAAAAAAGGCTTGGCAGCATAACTGACCTGACACACAGTGAATATCTTTCCGCCCACTGGACACCTGCCATTGTTTGTTGAAGTAAATACAGCATAGTGTTTACTTAAACATCATCTGACTTTGTCAGCTTGTCTTAGGAAAATGGTAGAACTGGAAACAATTGCGACCGTGCTGACTTGTTTGTTTGACAACCGATGTCAGGTCAATACAAGTTGAACATGATATAAGCCAGTAGCATGGAAAACATCAATTGTGCTTGTTTATAATGGAAGCTTCAATCACTACTACTCAATGCACAGAAAGTATGTGAACATGGTCAATGCCAGGATCAGGAGGCATGCAAAAGTGGGTTAGAGGGGAGCAAATATATCAGAGGCGGGAAAAAACTCTATTGATATCTCTTAACCAATTTTGTGTTTTATCTTTTGCTTTTTCAAATGAAATGTTTAACCAATAGAATTTTGGCATCTTTTAGGAAATTAGCTTAGTAATTATTGTGAAAACTTTCCTTTCATACAATGTGGATGTATTAAAATACTTCCCTTAACCCTTTACTTCATATAGACACCTAATATAGAAGGCTTTTGAATTATTGGGTGATTTATGTTTAGAGTGGATCTGAACTCTTCCTGCACTGTTTTCAAAGGCCTTCTGTGATTGGTGCGGGAAAACGCGTATCTATGGAGTAAAGGGTTAAATGAAACAAAAGGGCAGCTGTTTTTTCTTCTTTAATCTCAGTAGTTATGTCATTGAATCAAATATGATTAAGTAATATCATCTAATTTCTATTATTGCTATATATGTAAAATGTTGCCAGGATATGTTATGATGGATCTAGGCAGTCCTGTATCAGTATCGAAGTCTCTGATAATTATAAACTCCCCACTTCTGTTTCACCGACATTTGCTTTAGTTTTACTTAACTTCTTAAAATCTAAACTGAATTTTGACAATATATTTGCCTATAACTTAATCAATAGCAGTAAAACATATGCAGTTATACAATGTACTAGAGCCAGTCTTTACTAATTGTCAATTAAATGATTTTCTTAGGTTTAAATTTTTTAAACATATACTTAAACATGTTGGTGAAACAGAAGCAAAAATAAGCCAATGTTAGATTGCCAACAGCCAAGGAAACTTACAGCCGACATAACCTGCAAGCAAAATGGAAGTAAATATGTTTATATTCAAGTCATACAATGATATAATTCAAACAGCACAAAAAGATAGAAATTAACATATAAAAAGTAGCAAAATGCAATTCATTAAATGATTGTGATAAATGAAAATGGTGCATTTTTTTTTTTTTAATGAATTTTAAACAGATTCTGAAATTGTATTTATAATTCAATGATTAAAGCTCCATGCATAGGCAAAACAAAATATGAATAAAATTTAATAGAAATAAAAAAAAACGCAATTTATATATAACATTTTTGAAATCAAACAATTCACCATCATGCAAGGATATAATACTATATTCTATCTGGATACAAACATAATGTCTAGAAACAAATCTATGGATATAATGCAAAATCAAACATAATAAAGTTACTAAAATCAGTAAAAAATCTACTATCATTTGGCATTTTAAGCCATTTTTCTATAAGTTTATGGTGTATTAATGATATTTTCAAAATTTACTTTTATTAAAACAAGAATTACAAAAAAAATATAGTTTCAAATTATCAATAAAATTACTTTTACTTTATCTGGCAGCTACTGTCCCTTTTTTCCATAATTTTTTTTTCTGTATTTATTTTACACATAATTATGAGCAACAAAAATGTTAAATAATATACTACCAAGCATATACAATTTTGACGTTGCAATTACACAGTTGTAGCCGGATCATAAAGATTTTGGACAAATTGAACATTTTTCTTCTTTTAAACGGATTTTCTATTCTATAAATATCCAATCAAATGAAAAATATCAACAAGAAGATATGACTTTTCTTTTAAATGTGCCTAATCAAGCAATAATCTTCTATGCAAACATTTATCCAATATCAGAATAACATATGACATATACCAAACAACTAAAAGCCTTAATGAAAATGTATTGTACCCAAATGAATATAAAACAACCAAAGTTACTATCCACACAATACATAATTCTAGCAGAAAGATGAAAATTGGTTTTATTGAAATGAAAGAAAAGTACTGATAAGATTCCCTCCAGACACATGTAGTCAGACAGATTAAATCAAAATAAGACAGCTGATTATTCGAGTCAGTACTTTAATGAAACATCATTTTCATATGAGATTGCTATATTGACATGTCCATTGTATATAGAGTAAAAGTTCAATAAAAATAGAATTATGAAAAGAAAAGACAGATTTCTTGACATTAAACATTAGTTTCCAGTATTAGGAATGCATAACTATTTGTTGACCATTTCTCCCCTTTATTCAAATCTAAAAAAATTAATATGTTGGTATCAGTATTTATCCAGCAATTTATATATTATTAACATTATATCCAATAGTGATTGTCGAATGAAAGCATTAGACAGGTTCCAACTTTCACTTGCCATATAACTGCCATTAAATTTAAAAATTGTCATTGTTATTATGATGATTCCAAGTTAATTAAATCACACAACACAGTCTGGAGTTGCATTTCCAAATTTTTGACTTAACTTCACTACCATGCTAAATATTTGTGCTATAAGTAAACACACACTTCATTCCTGTAAACTGTAACATTTACTTGCACTTATGGGCTTATTGAAATTTACTTCCATTAATGGAAATTTACCACCAATTTAAATGGAATTTTACCTTCAATATTAATGGAAATTTACCATGAACACTAAAAGAGATGCATCTGCCAACACATTAATGGAAATTTACATCCATTTATGGAATATTCCTTCCACCACTGATGGAAATTAATGAGTTTTTTTTCTTCATAATTATATAACTGGACTTTTTAGATCTAACTGTATTAGTACATACTTCTATATTTGGGTATTATAAAGTGACATAAAAAATATGATGAGAAAGAACATATATGTCTTATCTCACACTACAATTTACATTTCTTGATTCTACCAACTATGAATGTTTTTGGAGTAACTTTTCACATCATTTCTCAAACCAGACCTACAAGTCTGAACCCTTGGAAGCACAGAACAGAACCCAGATAAGATTGCTTTTTATTCAGCCTGTCTTATAACTACATTTTTAACCCTTTCTAAATAAAAACCAGATATTTCAACAATGTGAAAACATGTTAAGTTACTGGTGCCAAACATTCAAAAATAACCATAGTCTAAGGTTTGACTACAGGTTCGTGCAAATTATGGGTGGACTTAATTTATAAAATTAGAGGTGGTTGGAGGACCAAGAATATCTGAATGTGTCAAAACAATATCCCATACTGTAATTATATATATATATTTTAATTTATAAAATTAGAGGTGTTAGGAGGACCATTAATATTTGAATATCCCAAAACAATATCATATACTGTAATTAATATAAATTATATAAATGTTACAATTTAACAAAACGGAACAAAAAAACTAAACGTAGCAGTTAATAGTAAACTATAACATATTTATATATGTTTGTATACCCCGTTCTTGTTGTTACTATGATATCTCCTCCCTCTCTGAAATAACAGTTACAAAGTTGATAAACAAAATGTTTAAATATATATATGCCTCTTTGTAAGTGTATTCACAAAGGTCTACACAGATGGGATGCCTTGAAGTGTCTCTAAACCTCACAAATGGTTTTAAACTTATTTATTTTACATTGATTATAAAATAATTCTTACAACTTAAAGACAAATCATTTTCCTCGGAAAAACTAGTACTAAACATAAGTGGGTTAAGTGTCTTGCTCAAGTACACCACACATAGCTGTGGTAGCGGGGAACAAACCCATGACTAACTGATCTTGGGTCCAATGCTCTACCACTAGACCACAAATGACAAATGTACTTGCATGTATACTTTGTATAATGTAGGAATAGTGTGAGCTGTAAAGGTCATCTGGATTCAGCAAACTATGTTGTAATAACAGTAGAAAGGTAATGATGATTACAACAGAAATTGTGTGAAAAAAAACAAAACAATAATAATGGTTGTTTCAGGTCAATGAATAAATGAATGGCGTTTTACGGCACGCTGACACACAAATAGGTTATTTTGTGTTTCAGGGCATACAGTAACCTTAAAGACACTTTGAATTGTACATTTAAAATGAAATTTGCTTCACCAAAAGGTAAATTTACAAACAAGCAGAACTTTATTCATGGAAGTTTTCATTTAATACTCTGTTAAGAAAAATAAATTAAGTTAGTCACATGGAATATCTTTTTTTTTCACTGTAACACCAATCAAATCTAGGCGTGAAAACAAAAACAATAATATTATGACTAGAAGAAGTTAAGTAACTATGATACGGTAAAATTACCATATTTAAAAATACTCTATATTTTGAGATAGTTTTAAATTTTCAATACAAGATGTATTTACCATTCCAATACTTTATAAAAAAAATCTTAAAAGTTCCAAAAATATGTTGTTATAATGATCATCCTTTTTACGAAACAGTCCAAGAAAGTTATCAGGTATAACACTAACCAATGTAAACTATATAAATTATAAATCAATTTGTTAATATTAATAAAGTAAATGTAGAATGTTCCCATAATATACCATTTAAGCAGATATTCCTCATAAATTACAGAAGAAAATTCAGTAGTTAAGTTCAAAGAAGAAAACAAATATTTGCAAACAATGCCTGTTTTTTTTAAGCACTATTAAATTGTGTCTGTTCAATTAAGCAACAATAAAAGAGAAGTATTAACCACTTTTACATTTCTGGGAGATGCAGATTTGTCGGTATGTGGTTGTAAGCATGAAGAAGTACAGATTATACTGTCAAATCAGATTGTAGAGAAATACATGGATTCTATAGAAAAACTACCACTCTAGAGGCAGGTTCAGAAGTCATTTGTGTATTTCAATGGAAAAAAAAAGAGACTCAATCTAAGATCTGAATTTTGTGGAAAAAGGCCTTCATCTTAATCATAAATTTTAGTAAATAAAATTTAGTATGTCTGCAGCGAATACTTCAAGTTATTTTGTTATATGCAAGACCATAATATCAATAAAGGGGTATAAAAGAAGTAAACAAATTAAAGACTATGGTCAATCATTTGCAGAGATGGGTTTCAGCAAGGATTTCTCTATTCATGCTACATAGATTGTCCAAGAATGAATGCATTGAATTATGGATCTTGTTTGATTATTGATGTAAATATAACTACCGGTAAATGTTTTATCATTATGAAAGAATACACTATGTAGATGTTGTAATTAACTCGAGGGATAATGAATATATGAACTACTTAGCTTGTTGAACTAAAGGTGAATGCTTCATAGCTGCATCATAATGGACTAATTATAATTAGATAGTGCAACTATGTAGCTTCTTTGATAATGAATGCAAACACTTGTTTGTGATGGGTTTATGCAATAAAGCTTTACTACTAGAAATGCTTCTGGCGATAAGAATGCCCTCGCTATTGATAGGAAACCATAACTCCTGTAAAATATGACAGATGTTGAAAAATATCAAACTTGGCTTGTATTTAATAATTATACAGGTACACATGAAATATTAATTATACTTATAGACTCCTCCAAAAGTTATTGCTTGGAAATCAATTTTACGGTGGATGGATGGATGATGGATGGATTGATAGATGGATGAATGGACGGACATGTTGAACACTTAATGCCCCATTGACCATCCTTTGAATAGCTGGGGCATAAAAATGAACAATACATAGTACAGAATAACTATAGTTTCACTGTGGACATAAAAACAGTTTTTAAGTATTCTATCCTGACGACGATCATCCAAATGGAACCTGCTACTAGATGTACGCAGAATGAAATACACAAGGGTGGTTAGTAACGGTATACACACAGTACAAAAAATAATACTTACAACAGAGTTTCTAAATGCTAAATTTAGGGCGGACTGATCTCTTGAATTGAACGAGGCATTCTGAATGCAAAATAAAGCAACAAAACATGATTGGCTAATACATGGTGACGCAAAATAATCAACACAAACTACTTGCTGGCTTCTACTATAATATACAAATATGTACAAATATGTACGAAACAAAATCAATACATGAGTCAGTCTAAAGTGTAAATGACAAGTTAACTCTGTTTGCACTGGATGTTGGTTTTATTTATCTTCCTCTCAGTACAGTTTTTCCTCGAAAGTTCTTTTTTTTTTAACTTATTTATTTTATATCGATTAAGAAACAAGTTCTTACAACATAGTCAAATCATACTAGAAGTCTTGCTGGGTAACATCAGTATTAAGCATATGCGGATAAAGTGTCTTGCTCAAGAACACCGCATAATTATGTTCGTGGCAGAGGATCAAACCCATGGCCCCCTTGATCTTGGGTTCAATGCTCTACCACCTGGACCACACATAATGAATGACTGGTAAAAGATCACATCATGCATGATTTTGTGCATGTATGAAACGTTAGCAGTCTTGATCGTTATTCTGATATGACATTATCAAAAATTATTAACCAATCAGTCAGAGTGAGCAGGATTTTTGACACACTCTCAATATTCTTGCAGGTGAACTCGTATGTATTGTTGAGGTTCAATCAAGTCCTAAAGCATAAAAAGATATGTTTCAAAAGATCTGTGCAAACAGGGTCAATATGTCCTGTCTGCCCACAGATGAGTATTATGTTTATCCTAGATTGTGGATATACTAAGTTATATTTAATATAACCATATATAGTTATGCAATAACTTTGTGCTCATAAAAATATAAAAGTGCATGTGACTTGTGTCAAGTCTTTCTTTGTAATATGTGCATGATAAATGTTATATATAAAGTCACTGTTATATGAAACAAATTTACATATCTAAAAAAATTACATGTATCAGGATATTTCACAATTTTAAAATTGACCAATTAGAACTACATGTATTAAGTAAACCCTTTGCTCCATAGATACACGTTTTCCCACACCAATCACAGAAGGCCTTTGAAAACAGTGCACTGTTTTCCACTCTGTCAGTTAATATAAACATAATTCACCCATTGCTGATACATGGTGAAATAATGCTTCCAATTAGGAAGAGTCCAAGAAAATGCTTATGGAGCAAAGGGTTAAAATCTTAAACAATTGAATCACATACAATACATTACAGTGACACATTGAATATTTATACAATGTATATTAAAGGTGCTATTGTTCTAAATAACTCATACTAGACACATGAAGAGTGTGTGTCGTGTGATTGGTGTCTGAGATGAAAAGCACATGGTGTTAACACGTATATGTATGTGATATAAACACAAAACATGTGACACAGCTCTGTGGGTGGGGTAATCTAAAACACTTAATTACATTATTTTTCTCTTCCTTAGCGAGTGATTTTGAGAGAAGTCCCACGACCTGCGATGATGAAGACGAAACTTAAAGACACTGTAAAGTTTAATTTTTAACAACAGGTGTATCAAAGGAATTTACTGTAAGTTTTTAATGTGACATTCTGCAGGATAACTTTTCCTTCGGAAGGCCGCCACCAATTGTACAATTTTGATAAACGACAAAATACAGAACTGCATGCAAATTATGAACATCCATTTTCATCCTAAGAGCCAGACAGATAGACTTTTCTTTATTTACATCATTCCTTTAATTACATTTTTGTAAAAACAAGATTCCCATAGAATCCAGCGAGTCATGGCTCAAATCAAACAACCTCTGGCATCGTTTCAAAATTGCCACATTTTATTCTAATCTGCAGTAATTTTCACTTAAGGCCAGTTCTAAAAATAATATCATCTACTAGTATATGCTGCAAATATGAAACTGAAATACCCCAGTATGAATGCAGACTCTTAATTTTGTTTCTATTTTGAAAGGGGCATGACTCTGGCAAATGCTGAAAAGGCATCTCCTTTTTTAACACTCATATATGGTAATTTATGACAAAAAGTGAAATATATATCTATATATCATCAGATATCACTGTCTGATTAAATAAAGCCAAGGAGATACTAATTTGTATTTTTAATTTTTATTTATCTCTTTTATTTTTCGAAGCTAAAGTGATATTAATAAATTTATAAATGATAAAAATAATTTCTTAACTATCTCCAAATGGTTAGACTTATGTTACTGTAGAAATTGATTTAGATCTTATTGATGAATATCACAAAATGGTTTTATTAGTGTAAAGATTGATTTTTATTTGTGAACCTCAGAAAATTGCCATGTGTCCCTTAAATAACAATTTAAATACACCCCCTCCCTCACAGTTCCCATATATAACTATGGGAAACAGGGTTACACTATGCTGTTACACAAAGAAGTGGTATGTAGATGCTATTTTATACAACACATTAGACTATAAAAAAATTCAAAATCATTTTTACTCAGGTGCGGCTTATATGTGGAAAGATACGGTAAACAAATATTATGGTTTCAGTGACAAACATCCAAACAAGTGTTTCTATGACTACCAGTTATACACGTACACATTAACACAGCATATACGATGGATATTTCACACTTTATATGTCGATTACAAGGTGTAGTAATGTTAACAAAGAAATGTCTTTAAGGTTTTATGACTGTGTCATGAATCTTCAAAAGTGACTGGGACAGTTCAGTATCAATTCTTCTTTCTATTGTAACGATTTGCAATAGACAATAATTATTCTATTGTATCAAGATCATCATGTGACCCAATCAGTGCTCACAAGAAAATGATAAAGAAATATATTTGTCAATTTTTTCTAGTTTTTGATTTTCACGGAAACATTAAATTTTAGCTTTCGTAAAATAATAAACCACAGCTAGGAGATTCGAAAACTGAAATGGAAGTCAATTTTTAAGACTATATCTCAACTGAAATAATTTCGGTTGTAATTTTTATTAAAAACTTTGATCATAATTTGAAAAGCTTTGAATTAAAATGAGTACAATACATATGATTTATGAATAAATGATAAAAAAATAATAAAGACATTTGCGATTATCAAAATCAAAGATTTGTCTATAGTTTTCTAACACTTATAATATAGATTGATCAAGTCAAAGAATGATTTATAGAAAAATCAGTCCAACTGAGTTTCATCTGTGGACTTGTATGCATCTTAACCAGTTTAAAAGTTACAATTTGATTTATATCTAAACCAGACCATCCAAATATCATTTGTGGACTGGTTTTGAGTCTAAACCTTAATGTAATCCCTGGACTAGATTTGTGTTAGTCTTGATCATCTGCGATGCTTCTTTTCTAAAAGACAAATATCTTCACAATATCTTCTTCGAAAAAAATCTAATAGGATTCAGCTGATTTGTTGATTCAAACAATTTGATGTTTCTGATTGGTTGATTTAAACAATCTGACTGCCAGATTTTACTTCCAGATTCAAACTTTTTGTCTGCAAAAAGTGTCAAGACATGTTAGAAGAGCAAGTGAGATAGATGATCAAGACTAAATCTGTGAGTAAACCAGTCCAACAAATATCATAATGTGGACTGGTCTGTATCTATGAGATAAACATCATAACACAAACTGTTCTACTATCTAAGCTGACAACTCTGTAACTGTCAGTGTTAGATTGGCAATATCTCTATACCAATATGTTTATACACATACAAACTATTATTTATGGGGGAATGGTTTGCAGAAAATCTCAACACTGGTTCAAATACTCTTTTCACATACCATGCATGTTATATGTATTTATTTATTAATTTTTGTCAAACTCTGATAATGTGTTTTTTTAATTTGATATTTGACCAATACTATTGCAAATGAAGATTTTTTTGGAAAGGGTTTACTATAAGTATCTCTAAAAGAAATAGTAAACCAAGTCTGTACTTCTTATCAAACAATGAAAATAAAGAACTTAAAATTAATCAATATAAAAACACCTGGTTGATTTCCATAGCAGAAAAAAAAAGATTACACTTTAACAAAGGAAAATTTGTATAGATGATAGTTAAGTTACAAAATTGTCAGTTTAAATTTCTATATTGATGATAATGAGATATATATATAAACAGATGGAAACTTCTGACAAAACTCAATACTTACAGACTGGTTTGCTGGTGGGGACCGGCAGCTTCTTGTCTGTGTTCGGTAGATACCAATTGGTATCTCGCATGTGGTGGAACACAGCTTCTGGTACAAACGTCCATATGTCCTCACCCACAAATCATCTTTGTTAATTGTCATCTGAATTGTTAAAAATATGTATTAATGAATGGATACTATATATATATAAATTTGTCATTGATTACAAAATATGCATGGTCAGCTCAGCCAGCAGTGTGTCCGACTATAAGTCCAGGGGTCGGGAGATTGAATCCCTACCCTGCTACACACAGTCTCCATGATTATTTTTATACTACATTGAGCCTTATTGAATGAAATAGGAAATTTATCAGTTACTTTATCAGTTGCTTGAGTAGTGAATTAGCTTCCAGGATTCTAGGAAGGAGTGGTTAGGTTAACTGATTGTCTATTGGCTATCGATGGCATATAATGATGCTAAATATTCAAACAAACACTTACACACGACAAATGACCGGAGCCTACAGCCTGGTCAATGCCGAGCAGCAGACGCACAAACGTTATCAGATAGTCCTTCACAAACGCCTGATACAGTAACGTATCCAACATACTGGCACTGAACACATTTCCCGCAGCAAACGGTAACCGGAACATGTAGGATATATGGGAACCACGCTCTCTCTCTTTCTACAAAGGGAAAAAAAGAGTGGAAAAAATACACACATGTATATAAAAGCATGATTTAAGACAACTTCTATCATACATCTTCTTTTCAAATTACAGACTGTTGTTAAAGTTTTCTGGTACCCATGTTCTTTAACAATTTTTAATAAAATGAGAACCAGCCATTATGTGTCCATATAAACTGAAATTTGATTTGAACAAAGCGCTGATGGCTGACACTTATTCAATGTTAATGTTGCATACAACTCATATACTGAAGAACAGATACACATCCAGTTTGATAATTATTTTGTATCTTTTTTGATTGGCAAATTACAAAAATGTATACTAGACTTAATATACTGCATGCTTCCTTAGCAAACACCTTTTCCACGATGGAAGTTTCAAATTAAGATTTGTTTTCTTAATGTTAAAGGTCGCACTACACAGTTGAATTCTGTTCTTTATTCTATGTAAAATAAGGTCTTGAATTTCCGTGGTAAAACAAATTCTACATAGATTCTAAAAACACTGCAGTGACACACTAAAAATCTTTTTTAAAAAAAAGAAACCCTCAAATACTCATATATACATGTACATGCAGCTGTTAAAATCCTATACAAGTCACTTTATAACATGTGTGAGGTCTCATTGCAGAATATTATGCTATGTCAGTCTTTGCTCTACTCATCTACAGCAAGAAATCAGAGCCCCTACAAACCATTTTGAATTATTTCAAACAAAATTACATAGAATTTTTTTTCAAGTGTAAGAATCATGTTACCATGGCAATTATAGAAGAGATGCAACTGTGTAGTGAGACGTGAATATTCATGATTGTATTTCTTCTCACCTTTTCTAACTTTGACAATTCATAGGAATAGGAGTCATTGGGCCGGAACTGCATGAATCTCATGTTGGATGACTGACTCAACTCTGTGATGATATTGGCAGTGGGAAATAATCTGTAATGTAATCAAAGCAGTCCTGGGATTTCATTTTGATTTTTAATCTGTCATATACAATGATATTGATCCATCTGTAAAACAGCCCAAGTGACAATGTGAAAGTTGTCAAGAAATAACATGTATGCTCCTGATACTTATTTTAACACTTTACTTTATATAGACGCCTTTGGACACCTCTAATATTGAAAGCATTAATTCACCACGTATCAGCAATGGGTGAATTATGTTTATATTAACTGACAGAGTGGACAACAGTGCAGGAAGTGTTCAGATTGCTCGTTACAAGCAATCTGAACTCTTCCTGCACTGTTTTCAAAGGCCTTCTGTGATTGGTGCGTGAAAACACATATCTATGGAGTAAAGGGTTAAAAAATAGATGATTTCACCACCATGATTAAAATATCATTTTTGTCATGTTTTGGTAGATATGAAATTCCAAATCATTTGTATTATATAATAACAGTAATAAATGTTTATATTCTTCATTTTAAACATTATTTACCCAATTGCTGTATAACTGTTTGCATTTATATCTGATTTTTTTTGCTGAATATTATATCAGAAAAGAAATATTATATACGGTGCATAAACATACCATAAATTACCATATTCACCATGTTTTGAGACAGTCAAAAAGAAATATTTCTTTGGACAGCAAAAATTTTAATTATCATTTGCTATTCCAATACTTAGGGTAAATAGTTTTCAAGATGGTTGTATCTCACTTTCCCAACCTTTTGATTTATCACTTATGCAAACAATCTTATGTTCCCAACTTTCCGATTCGCACCTTCATAATGAATTCATGTTCAGTCTCAAAACAAGGAAACGTGAAAATAGTTACTGGAACTGCACTAACAGAGGCTGCAATGCTAAAATCAAAATATGAAATATCGACTAAATTAAGTTTTTTTTATTAACACATAATAATATTATATACTTATAATCATAGATTATTAAAATTTACTTTAAAACATAGTGAAATAAATATTGCTTGTTTATTGCATTATTCAGTTATCCTATGTGTTCTTTTCATCAAAATAAAGAGAAAGTGTAACCATTGTTTTTTCAAAAAGTATAGCCCACCAGAATAATAATCACCACTTAAATCTATTGTTATATCCGAACAATACATTTCCACCATTTCAACTACTTTTTCTGTTTTAAACAATAGAGGTTGGGAAAGTGAGAACATACCTTTAAGACATGAATAGCAATTTCTTCTGAAACATTGTCTTTAAGACGGAAGAAACACTTACCTAAAAATGGTTTGTACAGCTACTATGGTGTTACAATCAGCAAGGGTCTCTTCCTCAGCCGAGTTGGAACTTTCTTTATTTACAATAACAACATTGTCTGCCAGATTTATACCAGCCCGTAACAAAACATCTATTCTGAAAACACAAACACAACACAGATATGACCACTACATGTAGTTAATAGTTAAAACTATAGTGATAATTCATATAAGAATAATTATTCAAAGTATTTGGTATGCAAGAAAAGTAATCTTTCATGACTTTTTCGGCTCTGCAGATATAAAATTCTGTCCATAGGGATAACTGTTTTCGCAGGAACTCCGCCCAAAATAGCTATCCCATGAGACAGAATTTTCAATATGAACCTCAAACTCATGACTCTTACATGATTCTACTCAGAAGATATCCTCCACATGGATGCCATATATGTTTATAACAGGCATTGTGTTGAAAATAACAAAAACGTTTTACATGTAAATTTAAAATAGCAAAGGGACATAACAGTGTTAACATTCGAAAAATAGTCACATCGATTGAATATTGATTGATTGATTGAATATTAAGCTTCATTTTTACGCCATCAAGGACTAAAGGATGATCAGTTAACTGAACCACTGTTTCCTTGGATCCTGGAAGGTTGACAAGTACTCGGGCACACTCCATCTCTGCAAGTAACTGATAACTTCCCCACTTGAGTAAGCGGTGAGAGACAAATGAGACGCAATGTTGTGTATCAATCATCGTAGAGACTGTTGCCGAGCTGGGATTCAAACTCACGACCCCTGGATTGATAGTTGACGTGTAACCGACTGAGCTTATCAGGCCTTGCTAGTCAAATTGAAATAAGCTTGTATTTGTAAGTAAGTAAAATTTCCACACATACACTGATGTTGTCTTACGTTTCTATAGAGCCGAGCATCCAGTAGACCATTGGGAAGTGGCAGATTGTCTCCAGAAATGTTGTGTCTGGCCTGAAATGGAACATTTACTAAATAGCTTGAGAAATAGTGTCCTGCTGAAATGGAATTTTTAATAAATAGCCTGAGAAAGGTTGTGTCTGGCCTGAAATGGAACATTTACTAAATAGCCTGAGAAATGTTTTTTTGCATTATTAAAGTCTCTCAGTGTATTTTTTTAAGTAGAATGACATTTTGTTATGATTGCCAGTAAATTATCTTGACTGTTTTAAATCTTAAAATACCATGATTTGAAAGTTCTTCTTGATGTGGCAGTTAGTTAACAGTGCTTCATGCAACTGAAGCCATGTCATTGACTTAACAAACCTTTAGATTTCCAGTAATATTAAAGCCAAGTGCATTAAGATTTTTCAGGAATTGATTTCAATGAAAACAATCATCAATACAAAAGTTTGTAGATAAATGTTTTGAACACAAATTACTGGTGAAATTTCTTTCAAACTATGTATATTTTCATCATTTTGTAGACATATATTTACAAACAATGCCTCTTTAAATCTTACAACAGCAGTGGTCTAGTGGTAGAGCATCCATCCCACATTCGGAACATCGCGGTTCAATTCCTAGGTGGGTCATACTAATGACTTGAAAAATGGTACTAGAAGCTCTCTCTCTCTCTTGGCACTCAGCATTTATAGCATAGTTCTCTAAGGTCTGGTCAAGCCCATGTCATTATAATGAGACTGGTTGAGGTGGGATATCAAACCATGTGTTTGTGGCATGATACTTCAGTCAGGTTGCACTTAGAATATTGTCTAAGTAGACACCATAGCGATATGACTGAACATTTGTAAAAAGAAATACTACACATTTACAACATCTTTAACACATAGCATCATAAATTACATCTACCAATAACTCACAGATGTCGTTCATACAGAAATATTAATTAATAGCCAAATGTATTGTGATTTATATTTACCTTGGGAAAACAATTTCACTATTTCTTTCCTTCTTATATGACAGTTGAGAAATTGGTGTCCAAATATGACTACAAATCAGTCATTTCCACTCAAGAAATTTTACTCTTGCCAGTATATCCCAGACAAAGATGAAGATGAACACAGAAAATTAACAAATACCACTTGTAATACATCAAATGAATGCTTTAGCTTTTTATATCATTTAATTCCCATGTTACTTTTAATTTATATGAAAAGTTTTTTGAGTTTTATTGTATTCCTTTATTTTTAAGTTTGTACATTGATAATGGTATAATACCAGTTAGTAAGCTTTGTACGCTGCGGACAAATAAACAAATTGACGGACAGCGGTAACACTAAATGCTCCTTTACTATTCTTTGTAAAATTTAGGCATAAAAAAGAAAACAGATAGAAAATCTGATTACATTCATAGAAGACAAATAGTTAACAGAGCTGTTTCAATAGTGTGATGTTTTTAATGTGGCGCTATCTAAAATAGGATATGACTTTACAGTTCCAATTGACCAAAAGAAGAGTTTTATGTGGAAAACCCAAATCAACTGTTCGGTCTTCTGTTCTGCCATCGTACCTCTGACATCACTTACCTTTTCTCCAGAATTAACACAATAGGGTTGAGCGTATTACTAGGTCTAGCATGTGAACGTAGAGGCACGATAAAATTGTAGAGACCGTTACTGGCGTAGTCCGCGGCAACGATGATTGCTCGATTTGACCATTGGTACTCTTTGGCATTCTTGTGTGAGCAGTGCTCACAAACCTGTGGCAGAAAACACTGGATCAGAAATAACTGCAAAATGCAGGTAGGCAACTCATCACGATGTCTACACATTGTATAAGGTTGTCAAATTTATAATAATTTTTAATTAAACAGTCCCATAGAAAATGTCATTATTACCCCACATCCAAAAAAATAAAAATATTTTACACAAAGAGATAATCCTTTACTTCAGAAAATATCATTATTTCATCCATAAGTGTCAGAAATGATCATAATTCCTTATAGAAAAGTTCAATAAATTCCAAATGAAAATCTCATTATGCCTTATAGAAAAGTTCAATAAATTCCAAATGAAAATCTCATTATGCCTTATAGGAAAGTACAATAAATTTCAAATAATTCCAAATGAAAATCTCATTATGCCTTATAGGAAAGTTCAATAAATTTCAAATGAAAATCTCATTATGCCTTATAGGAAAGAAAATCTCATTATGCCCTATAGGAAAGTTCAATAAATTTCAAATGAAAATCTCATTATGCTTTATACGAAAGTTCAATAAATTTCAAATGAAAAGCTCACAATTCCTTATTGAAAAGTTCAATAATTTTCAATAGAAAAAAAATATCACAAAAATTATTTTAAAATTCAATCATAATAATTTGTTTGAATATTTGGTGTCACTTTTATGCAATTAAGGGCTTAAAGAAGATCAGTTAACCTAACCACTCTAGTAAAGTACTGGTTCTACACAGGAAGCAGATTCCAGAGTGGATCATTTAAGCTTTAAGCTTAGTTAGCAATCACCCTTACATGTATATAGTAAAAACTAAACGTACCTGGACCAATTGTAAACAACAGAGTGGTCGCTTCTCCCTCACCAAGTGGCATAAAGTGGGACTAGTGCCAATGTATGGTGTAACAGGTGGGAACCCTCGTATATAGCTGAAAACACAAAAATGGTTGTTATAATATTATGTTGGTTTAAAGGGAATATATCAGGATTTTTCAAAATTTTAATATTGGCCAAAAACATTTTTTTTTCTCCAATATATCATGCCTATATATACTCACTGACACCGTATTGTCAAAAGGATATCTATAAAATATGCAAAAATAGTATATTGAAAACGGATTTCCCAACTTGGGCTTAGCGTCTAGGTTAGACTCAAATAGATTTCCTGCTTAAAATTGCAACATAGTTTGTGACATAATAAATGAGTCACATGATTTCATTTTGATTCAATTTGATCTGTTATACAGGTTTACATGTAGTAAAAATTGTTTCTTGTTAGAAAGAATCCGTATCACAAAGGGAAAGTCATCAAACAGTATTTAACTGCTGTCTATTTTTAGAATGTGGATTTTGTTTCAAGTTAGCATTTCAATTTAAATATTGATTTTGTCGTGTTTTGGGAAATTTGACATACCAAACCATTCGGATTATATTTATTAATGATAATGATATTTTTATCCATTTAAATAATTATTTTATTGTTTAAGACATTTATAGCGTCTTTTCCTGATATACTCCCTTTAAAACAGAAATAAAGAAGTTTTTTTCTTGTAATGCAATTATACGCTTAGAAAATTTCAATTCAGTTTTACATATTATTTTGGGACTTTTACAACAAAAGCATTTATCTTCATCCTTAAATTGATAAAACAATGAAGATTAAAAACTAGAAATTAATCTGTAGATACAAATACCCAAAAATTTTATCAACATTGACAAATATTAACTTGACCTGTTTTATATAATTATACGGTTACACATGAAATAAATACATAGACCATACATTTTTTTTTAAAATTATATACACATATCCCTCTTCCTGGATGTTAAAGTTCATGCCAAGGAAATATCTTATTCAAAGACAACGCATGGCTGTGGATCAAACCTACAACCCTATGACATTCTACCACTAGACCATGCACTTCACTAAACACAGGTCACTTTAACTATAAAGGTCTCACTGTACAAAAAATACTGTTCCCCCTTTCTTTTCGTTTTTTCAGGGGTTTATATTGCAATGATTTATTTATTCCTACAATGTGTAAAATGTTCAGTAGTTTAAAAATCATCACTGAAATTTGGATGACGATACCAGATTTCTGTGTTATTTTAAGACTTGATGGGTCGAACTGAATCATGGGTGGATTGTTGAAATCTTTTTACTCTGGAAATTGATAAGTACCATAAAACCAATGAATTAAAGAAAAACAACCTGGTAAAGGTGATTTTTTGTTTGTTTATAATTGCAGATCATGAACCAGTGAAGAATTTGAGCCCAGACACATTCTACAGATGTTGTTTTTTCACTGTGGACATTAACGTTACAATGGAAACCTATGGGAAATGTTATAGTTGGATGAACGTTTAGATTTATAGACCAGAACATACTTTGCATCTTCTTCGTCATCCCCGCATGCATAACTATCCTCGGACATGGTCTCCTCTTCCACACTTATCTGGATATCCGCTGCTTCCAGAAGAGCCGGTACTGGTGCTATACTGGGACGCTTCTGAAAACTTGATGCACTGATGTTTTTTGGGAGCTCCAGCTGCTGTCGTCTACTGCCCGACCTCTTAATCTCCTGCGGTGCGTTGATCAGCCGTGTGTGTTGTAACTCGAGTGCCATTGTTCCTGTGGAGTGAGACAATAACAAAATTTTTATGTTCAATATGTCATTTTTTTTTATATAATTTTTATTTTTAATACGTTTAAATGACATTTTTCATACGTTACTGATTATATTTCGCATACCGATGCATTAGTAATATATTACTATTTTTTGAATGGGGTACGTTTAACACCATTTCCAACACAGGATGGGTGATATCGGTATATGGCATATCCAGTTTTACTGATGGAGGAAGACCTCAGACTGAATCTGAATAAGACCACCACCATCTTTTCACAAGTTACTGGCTATAAGTTACTGGCTACAAGTTACTGGCTACAAGTTATTGGCTAACCTTTTTACACATAAAGGTTTTGGACAGAAGGACTCAAACTCATCTCAGTGGTGATATATTCATGGAGTATTTGGTTTTGTTTGTTTAAATATTTAACACCATTATTATGCCATAAAGGGATATTAACTCTTGACTTCCTGGACACGCTACAGACTGAGCTAACAGGATCCAGCTATGTTATAATATTGGGTAAGATCTCCTTATGAATCTGACAAGAATTATTCTTCCACAAGTAACAAGGCAGAAACAAACAACAAATAGAGATGGACAATAACTATCCTTCAACATGTGTTAAGCGACAATTGATCACAAGTGCCAAAATGTCATATAAAATCATCATCCCAGATAATTCTCACTCACCAACACTAGCAATGACACTCGCAACCTTTGATGTATGCTCTGTTCCTTGCATCAATTTTCTCTCCGACTTTGAGTCCTCCTGATTTGGGTGGGCAAGAATGAAGGCAGAGTTCTCTTCCTTGCTTATGTTCATATAGAAGCACATGTCCGTGTCCTTCATGATGTGACGTGGACCTGGATTGAGCTGTATCGTCGACACACCAGAGTTCTGCTGTACACCTACAAGGCTGACTCCATATCTGGAATAATATACCAACATGCAACTTTATATTTGTTTAATATACTTATATGAAATGAGGCATATCTGAAAGACATTTGCCAGGCCCAGCTACCTCAGCTGGTTGTGTGTCTGACTATCAATCCAGATGTTAGGCTAGCAGATCATCTGTTAGACCTCAATGGCATAAAAGTGACGTTAGATATTCGAATTTAATCTAATTATCACATTCTTGTCCTGCTTAAATTTGCACATACATTTATTCTAGTGAGTCAGAATAAATATATTTTAAGTTATTAAACTATAATATTAATCCAAGGGTCAAAATTGGAATTGGCATGAATCCTGGGGAAAAAAACAATACAATCCAATTATCATGGGAATGTGTGCATGCCCACTTCAAATTCATAAATATCCCAAAGTTTTAATGTAAATGATTCAATGCTATAGGAGGGTCAAGTTATAATTATAACAGAATTAACAGAGTTGAATGCGAGGGGATCATTACTATGTTCCTCAGCATTCCTTCAAAAAATGGGGGGAGTAGGGGAAAGAAGGAAATATGGTTGCTACAGACAGGTCACTGCCACAAAGAGGTCAGTCAACTACTATAAAAAGTATGAAGGTCTTTAAATTCATTTTGTCACTTACTTTCTGTGGGCATGGAATGATGCATAGGTGAAACTTTTTCCCTTGTATTCCCCGAAGAATTTACTATCACCAAGTCGTATATGATATATCTCATTGCCAGAACATCTGCCATATAACCTCTGCCATTCTTCTGATGATGTCTGACCTTCCCTGAAAGCACAAACATTTATAAAACACTAAAATAAAAATAGCAATAAACATAAACTTCTGTGTGTAATTTAAGTAAAAATAAGTAAATGTGACTGATATTGACCAATGAAATGACTAAAAATGTATTGTAAGGCAAATTAACAAGATCATAACAAGATATGGCACTCAAAATATCAGTAGTGATTTAACATAGAGGAAATTGAGAAATTGTCTGCTGACTGCCAGGGGAACATGGGAGTCTGAAATAATGGAGTATCACAGAAAGTAGACAAAAACAATACAGAATTTAAAATAAAACAATTTTTAAAATTATTTCTTCCATAAAAGGGAACTGGCTAAAACAGAACAATTTGTATGCTTTTTTTTTTATTAATATTTCTAACTTTTACAAAACATTAGAATGATGCTGAATTATCCCACCTACCAGTTCCCATATCAGCACAAAACGTGTATACTTACTGTCCTCTGGAGGTATGCAGAAGCAGGGTCACTAAGGTAGATGTGGCGGGACAAAGGCAGTTATTGGCCAGCAAGGCATACTTAAACTCATCCACACACACCACATGCTCTGCAATGTAAGTATTTGATCTAATACAGAAGTCAGATTTCATTTGATATACATATGCAATGTAACATATTCTGATATGGAAAACACATGTTAAAGGCACACATAGCAATTTTGAAAATGATTGTTCATATATTCACACATAAAATCTTTTTACTAAGAACATATTATAACTATAAGGAGGTTTTAAATTCTCCAAGGGCACAATTAGCTCAGTAGATAGAGCATCTGACTATCAATCCTAGAATTGTGATTTCCAATCTCCAGTCCAGTCACAGTCTTCTATTATTGACATACAACATTTCCTCTCATCGCAAATTTTGTGTTGCCAATATAGCAAAAACTTAATTATTTAACCATTTTTCAATGATGTCAAACCACTAAATAAAAACTGCATAAAACTGCAATAGCATATTGCACAATGAACATTTAACTCATGATATTGCATAATGAACATTTAATTAATGATATTGCACAATGAACAATTAATTCATGATATTGCACAATGAACAATTAATTCATGATATTGTACAATGAACAGTTAAATAATGATACTGCGCAATGAACAATTAATTCATGATATTGCATAATGAACAATTTAATTCCTAATATTGTACAACAAACAGTTAAATAATGATATTGTACAATGAACAGTTAATTCACGATAAAATGTATTCATACCAGCAAATTTGACATGGAATTTATTTTCAGGCCTGAATATCTGAACATACTGGGGACATTGTGGCGCAAAATCCTTGATGGCCCAGGACCTCATAATTGTGTGTTGATCCTGGAAAAAAAAACACATTGTCTGAATGATAACTTACTGAATAGATGGAAACACATTGTCCGAATGATAAAACACTGAAGAGATGGAAACACATTGTCCGAATGATAACACACTGAAGAGATGGAAACACATTGTCCGAATGATAAAACAATGAATAGATGGAAACACATTGTCTGAATGATAACACACTGAAGAGATGGAAACACATTGTCTGAATGATAACACACTGAATAGATGGAAATTCGTTGTCCGAATGATAACACACTGAATAGATGAAAAGACATTGTCCGAATGATAAAACACTGAATAGATGGCACATTGTCCGAATGATAACACACTGAAGAGATGGAAACACATTGTCCGAATGATAACACACTGAAAAGATGGAAACACATTGTCCGAATGATAAAACAATGAATAGATGGAAACACATTGTCCGAATGATAACACTCTGAATAGATGGAAACACATTGTCCGAATGATAAAACACTGAAAAGATGGAAACACATTGTCCGGATGACAACACACTGAAAAGATGGAAACACATTGTCCGAATGATAACACACTGAATAGATGGAAACACATTGTCAGAATGACAAAACACTGAATAGATGGAAACACATTGTCTGATTGATAAAACACTGAAGAGATGGAAACATATTATACAAATGATAAAACATTGAAGAGATGGAAACACATTGTACGAATGATAACACAATGAATAAATGGAAACACATTGTCCGAATGATAACACACTGAATAGATGGAAACACATTGTCCAAATGATAAAACACTCAAATAGATGGAAACACATTGTCTGAATGATAAAACACTGAAGGGATGGGTAGTTAGTATTACCTGGTGCCTGTGTCACCAACATTCCCTTAAGTTTTAATTATATACTTTAAAAATTAATTGAGATTTGACTGGTTATTTATTAATTATTTAATGAATGTCAATGAATCCATACACAGTTGTACAAAGACCAATATAAAATCAAAATCACTTGAATACTTTTCTTATCATTAAGTTTGTAAGTGGATAAGTATATATTTTAATTGGTTAGAGAAATATAAGAAGGTTTAAGTGACAAATTATTTGATTGGCTGTTTAATTTCTTATGTGGCAATTAAGAGCATACACTTTGTTACTCAGGTTCAAATACCAGGCACAAATTTTACTAACCATCTCAACATGAGATTTTTTCCAGCTGAACGAAGCGGGACAGTAGTGTATTGGATTGAGTAATGGCTATTGAAACCAGTGGTTGCGGGTTCGATTCCAAGCTCAACCCAATGCCTCTCAAAAACAACACTCAGTACTAATTGTGCAAAGAAAGCGGGCTCAAGAGTGGTTCATATAAGCTTTGAGTATTCTTTGCATTTGAACTAAAATAAATAACTATAAACTTAATTTTTGAAATGTTATAAAAAGGGGACACAACGGTCAAAGTTAATCTATCAAACTTACAGTTGCTTCCTTATTCTCCACGTTCTGTGTTGCGAGAATAAAGCATGCCTCGGCATCCTGGACCCTACATCGCAGTAGATCTGTGTCTTTAAGGGCTGAGCCCTGGATGAATATGACTCTCTGGGCCCACATCGGTACCTGCAGCAGTACCTTCATAGTTGGATCCAATTCACATGGAGAAAGTAAGACCACATAGTAATCCTGGATATAAAATAAAAATCATACATATGCAATAACATTTCTACACTTGTGACATATGATAAGGACAGTTTGACATTTTAAGCATCTTGCTGAACACATTACTACCGTATATCGTCGGCCATAAGGCGAGTCGGGCCATAAGTCGAGGGGACTTTTTGACCTTCAGATCTCAGTTTTTTGCATTGACCCTTCCTTAAGTCGACCCAGAATTTTCGAAAAGGAAGTGGGTGAGATTTGGGTCACCTAAATATTAAAATTCCTACAGTAGCGATTGCCTGCACTCACAACTGACCTTACGCCAGTATACGTTCATGTACCGTTATCGAATCAACGGCAAATATGCAGCCGACAAACAAATGCAGTCTTCTGTTGAATATTTGGTATATTCTGTAATCCGTGGATAAGTGTCACCACATATATGGGAATGCAAATTGCAATAATCGGTTACTTCTGACCCAAATATCCCAAGGCAATTTTCGGCATATATGTTTACACCCCGTGCCAACATCGTATAGGTTGCTAGGCAACGCAATCGTTCGGCTGACCAAGATCAAGGTTTCCCTTGCATAGAGTTAAAACATCAAGCGTCTAATTGAAAATGATCATTTTTTTCAACTGTCAATCAGAGTTTTCCATGAACAAAGTAACTTTCCACGTATGACGTAATCATCCTTTGTGTTTGCGAGATGCATAGTTGATTGACAAGAGTGTAATTCAATTCTGCACTTTGGTGTCATTGTTCATATAGACTGTTGCTGAAACTGAAATTCGACGTTCAAAACTTCAGTAGGAGCTGACCGTTGGTAAAAAAAATCATCACTCGGGACTAGGACGGGGCCATAAGTCGAGTAGGGATTCAGAGTGATTTTGGAGTCTGAAAAATTCGACTTATGGCCGACGATATACGGTACTTAACACCCCGAATACCCACACTCCCACCCACATGCGCTGACACACACTTATTTTATGGAAAATAAAACGACTTGAGACTTCGAACATTGGTCTTTAGTACAAGTAAATTAAATTGTACAGTTAAAGTCTTGTTAAAATAATATAAAGTTGAATAAATGTGTCATTACTGGTAGTGGGTTTGATGGCAATTTACAAAATATTTCATACAAAATTTAAACTGATTTCTCTGGTCCAAATAAATGTCAAAGAATTCCGAGTTTTTATTTGATTAACACTTTGTCAAACTGTGTGTTTAAGTACCAAACTGTACCTGTAACTTTGGGTGAGCATAAAATTCATTTAGAAAGTCCATGATGGTGTCTGCCTGCAGCGTGGTTGTACACACCACCACGTGTTTCTCCGTCTGTGCCCGGTGGCTGCTGTACGCTCCACCCTGCTTCTGTCTCTCCATCCATGTGTACGCTAGCTGCTCAAACTGTCAAATGTAGGAAGAGTACAAGCTACTGAGGCATCAGCACATTTGGAAGATGGTACAAGTAGTTGGTACGCGTTTACTTTAATATGTGACAAAATTTGGATGTTATTGAGGGCTAACAGACAATTGGTTAACCTACATATATATGTAACTACTCTTTCCTGGGATCCTAGAAGGTTAACCAGTGCTAGTGGAGTGCATGGTCCAGTGGTAGACCATTGAACCCAGGATATGAGGGTCATAGGTTTGATCCTCCCCAACGGCTATTATGTGGTGTCCTTAAGCAAGGCACTTTCTCTTCATATGCTTAGTACTGGTTCTACCAAGGAAAACTTCAAGTATGATTTGTACAAGTTGTAATAACTTGTTACACAATCGCAGTATACTAAATAAGTTTAAACTAACCAGTACTCAAGCACACCCATCTCTGCACTGATAACTTTCCCATTTGAAATAATTTTGAGAGACGAATGACAATGACAGAAAATGTCAATGAGACGAAATGTCATGTATCAATCATCATGGAGACTGTGCCCGTGCCAGGACTTGAACTGGAGACCTGTGGATGATAGTCAGACGAACTACCGACTGAGATATCCGAGCCAGGTTCATAATGAAAGATATTCTTCTGTAAAACTCTCATCTGCATTTAGTTTAATTAAATCAATGGATCAAAACTGTGACATATAGCCCAGACTTGTATTGTTACAATTTTGGTTGATTCTGTGCCCCCCCCCCCCCCCCACCCCCCCTCATACAAAACATGCAATGTTAGCCACAGATCTAGTGATTTAATGTATCCATGGTTACCATCAGCCCTCCAGGACTTTTAGCCTGACTGCCATACTGATACAGGTATTTATGTTTAACAATCATGCCAGAGATGGAACATTTACAGACATATGCTGCCAGTAAACTGTTCTTCTTTTGCAAACACCACCACCACCACTGTAACTAGAAAAACTACATAAATTATTATTTGACAGGACAAAGGAGCATGCAGGATGGTGTTTGTCAATAATTGATTCCACATGCTGACTTGCATCAACTGTCTCCACTTTTATCATCTTATTTTTGTGTTCCTATAAAGAACTAGAAATGTGTCCATGGGACACAGATGCCCCCACTTTTTAACTACATTGTAGATATCAATAAAGCCAAATATCAAGTTTTATCAAAATCGGTCCATCAATAAAGACTTAAGAGGTCGGAAACTATCAGCCAGTCAGAGTCCAGAACACCTAATTAATATGCAGGGATTTTTACGAAAATCAAACTTGAGCTGTAGTTTATCACCATATATCTTAACCAAATATGAATCAAATCCATCCAATCCTTCAAAAGATATCGAGCGGAAACCAATTTCTTGACATTTGTCAATAATTTAAGTCAAAAAAGGGGCATAACTCCATTTACAATCATCAGACCGGAACGAAATACGAACTTGACCTGTATTACCTGTATAAATCTGTTCATTAAAATTAAAGATATAAGTCGGAAACCATTTTCGTACGTACGAGATGTACGTACAGACAGCGGTGATACTATATGCCCCCCCCCCCCCCATTGAAAGTAAATGCGGGGCATAATAAACGTTTATATCAGAAAGTGTGTGGGGGGGGGGGGGGGGGGGGGGGTACAGTATGGAATAAGTCCCACTCACCTCTGTAACATTAATTGCATGTTTTTATTCAGAAAATAATTCTCACCATTTTTTCTTGTGCTGTATAACCAGACATTTTGATTAATTTCCAATCACATGATTTCATGTGCATGTATACATTTGGTCAAACTCAAATTCATAAGCAATTTAATAAATTTTGAGAGAAAAAAAATGAATATTTACTATATTATTACTATAAAATACATGTTTTCATGCTGTATGTAAATATTGTAAGGTGTATTGAGGTTGGACAGGGAGAATTCAAACTCATGACCCTAGTGGATTGATAGTCAAATGCACTACCAACTGAACTAACCAGGCCCAGCTCATAATATAAGATTTTCTTCTGTAAAAATCTCATAATTTAATCACTGGATCAGTACTGGGAGCCCAGACTTGTATTGTTACAATTTTGGTTGATTCTGTGCCTCCCACTCAAACAAAACATGCAATGTTAGCCGCATATCTAGTGATTAAACGTATCCATGGTTACCGTCTGTCCTCCCGGACTTTTACTTGATTGTTTATTTTGAATTTTCTTTATCCAGGTGGACACAAAGCCTTCACACTGTAACCAAAATGCAGTAGTTCATCATTTATTTAAATTCATCAAAATGGCCCACAGTCCCATCCTTTGTGTTCCAATGTGCAAATAGCTTAACCATGATCAAACACTGTATATCCATGGCCTTACAATTCACAGCTTATATTCATTCATTAAAGATATATTATTATATATTATATTCATTCATTAAAGATAGACACTAAATGTTCTTTTCACAGGATAATTAATTGATTGAATATTTAGCATAATTTTTATGCCATTGAGGGCTATCAGACGATCAGTTAATCTATCCACTGTTTCCTGGGATCCATGAAGGTTAACCAGTACTTAAGCACACCCCCATCTCTGCAAGTAACTGATAGCTTTCCCTTTTGAATCAGCGGTGAGAGACGATTGATAAAGAGACACAATGTTGAATATCAACCATCACAGAGATTGTTGCAGGGCGGCCATTCGACCCCTGGATTGATAATCAGATGCACTAATGACTTAGCTAATCGGGCCCAGCACTCACAGGATAAAAATAAATTTATTTTGTTTGTTTGTTTGTTTGAATATTTAGCATCATTTTTATACCATTGATGGCTAACAACTGATCAGATGGCCTACCCATTCTTTCCTGGTCTACTTGAAGGTTGACCAGTACGCAAGTGCACCCATTGATAGTCAGATGCGTTACAGGATGAGCTCACCAAAAGATGCAGCTTAAAATAAACATATATATATATATATATATATATATATATATATATATATATATATATATATATATATATATTTATTTTGCTCTTTTTAATTTTTAAATTGTTTACGGATATGCGGTGACCTCTATTCATCATGAGGCAATGGCTGTTTTCCCAGCAGCTTGAATGGGAAAACCTTTGGAGATCGGAGATGGGACTAGTTTAATTGATCGATAAAACCCACTTGTCATAAACGACACACAAAATATTCATTAAATACATAAGGCCATTATAAATTAATTGCTATATCATCCAAATTTTTCTTAAAAAGAGGGAGGGGGAGAATTCTATTTTTTTTTTATGATAATAAAAAGGTTGAGGCGTAATGAAAATTAGGGGGGCGGGCAGGGGTGATAATCTAGCAATTAATTTATTATAGCTTAAACCCCTTCAAAAGCTATTAATCAGAAACCAATTTTTACATGACATGTGAACGGACAGGGGTAACCAGTGGGGGGTCAATATGAGGGTGTTCCAGTACAGTACCTGTGTGGGGAGGATAAGGAGGGCAGCCACAATCATACACAGCATGAAAAACTGGCTCGGCCAAATGTCTGGGTACAGGTCACCATATCCCACAGTGGACAGCGTCACCACGGTGAAGTAAAACGACTCAAACAGACTCAACTGTCTGTTACCACCACGCTGTAGATGTTGTATACCACATGCACTGTAGAGAAAATAGTAATATAGAGATTTAGTCATCATAATGTACAATTTCTTCTGAATCCAGAATAAGTGAGATTTGTTTGATTTATTTTTTCGTTACAAAATCTTGAAATATTATGATGGTTACAACTGCATGCAATAAAAATTCCACTCGCCGTATTGTATTAACGAGTGGAAATTGGGAAGGCCGAGAAAACATTTATACATCATTCGTCCTGCAAGACAAGTGATAAACTTGTAGCTAAACTGGTAGTTTACTTGCTTCATTGAATCTTAGCCATTCAGGGACAGAATATTTTTCAGAATCGTAAGTGACTATGTTGAAAATGAAACCGGAATTTGGAAACTGCAGATCGTGACTACTATACATGTATGTTGGTATCCTGTACTGTTTGATCCCAGTATCTATCGGTATCCCTACAATGTAATGCTTATATTATTTTAAGCTGTTTTTTAGATTACTAAGTGCAAATGTCCCTGTTTTTATACATTTATTACCAAAAAAATTATTGAAACACTCGGGTCCCATTATAACTCGCATCTTGGGGTCCACAAAATGAAACCATGTTATACTCGGACCGAGTTATTGAGATAATTGCCTTGAAAAAAATCGATGTCGGTTATTCACACCTATCGTGCTGTCCAACTATTAGTGATTGGTATTGTTTGCATTGTAATATGATACAATGCACTTTTGGTTACAACAGATACACTTAGGTATGCGTATAATTAATAAAAAAAGAAAAGAAAAACGTTTTTTTCTGTTATGTTAAAAGTTATATTTCCTTTTGACCCGGAAGTAAAAAAAAAACGGTGTCTATATAAAAAAATTGTGCTTCAATTTTAACTCAACGTTATTAGTGTTTAATGTTAAAAAACAGATCAAGAGTACTTACAACACTAAAATAACAAGAGTTGTCAAAAGACAACAAAGCTCGCCCCTGGGTGTCTAAGTCCAAAAAGGGTCATAACTGCGCCAAAATGCAAGCCAAAGATATGGTTCTTGTCTGTTTGTGTTCCATTGATGATGGTGAACACTCACATTCACATTCAATTAGTGGTTGCATAGATATCTTAAACTTAAATGCAAAAGTTTAACCTGGGTGTCTACAGACGACGACAATGCCGGGTCATAGTAATAGCTCTCCTTGGACCTCGTCCCGGCCAGCTAATATATATAAGTTTGTGTTTATACCCGTGGTATATTTTTACCTGTCAAATGCTTAGTTGTTTGATCACGTGATTACTCGATAATAACAAAATTTGCATATGGCTTCAGTGTTTGGCGCCTGTCAGCATTTATTGAAGCACTCGGGATTATAACAAACTGTTGATACTCAATGCAGGTATAAATCAATCACTTTAACTATCCTTTAAACCATCAGGAGGTAATGGTTACAGCAGTTTGTTCTAATCAAGCCTAATTGGTGAGTGATGATCAAATCAAAACATGGCGACAACATTTTGTATAGTTTTCATTTGATCGTTCGTGCCGATTTTCAAGTTTTATATCATGACATTTCCCCCCTGCTGAAAAAATGGGAGCCAAGCAAAAACTCCTATAATGGAATTAGCGTTATATCGGACCACGTTATAATGGGACCCAGCGTATATTCTAATATGGTTTAAATCTTATTACACTCAGGTCCAGTTATAACACGGTAGCCAGGATCCACGAAATGAAACTGCAATATGCGTGGAACCGCGTTATAAATAACCCGAGGTGCGCTGCCCTATATTATTTGGCAATACTGTTTCCGGTCAAAGTATTTTAAACAAACATGCGATAATGTGTGATAAATATGACAGACCACTGTTTGTCAGTGTAAATCAATTAAAAGTGATGTCGTTTATAACAATAAGAACTCATTTCAGTCTGAATTATCAAGATGTCATAGATGCACAAATACACGGTCACAGTTTGGAATCAAAGGACTGACGGGCCCGGAAGGTTATCCAGTGCTATTGTACACCCATCTCAGCAAGTAACAGATAACATTCCCACTTGAATCAGCAGTAAAACGTGACAGTGAGACATTATGTCATATATTAATCATCACAAAGACTTTGGCCAGATGGGATTCAAACTCATGACCCAAGGACTGATAGTAATACACTCACCACAGGGGGAAATACTGAAAATTGTAGCTAATTCAAATAAAAAACATAGATATATTTCAGAGTTTCTCTTAGAAACACATGTAACAAGAAATGAGATTGGGTGGATATGGGATCGGTATGCCATCCTGTGTTGATCAAATGTTTCAGTTTTGTGTTCATTGATGCAAAGTTGGATACCCCCCGGGTTTCAACTGCGATACTCTCCATCCATCATGATGTATAAAATTGACACCCGGGGGTGCATTTCAAGTTTATGTTTTTTCTATTCTATATTAAAATATTGTTGCCATAAAAATATAGTAAACAAGTTTTTTTAATGGACATATCATATTTCAAAGTTAGTGCAGTTGATAAGAATTTTTAATGTTTAATTCTTTAATGAAGAATATTTTCATAGAGTATCCGTGTATTTCAAAATAAAAATAAATTTCATATAAGTAGACATTAATAGTTAAGTCTTAAAACATCCCTAATAAACGGGACTGCAGTAACCTATGAGCCGACTTTTAGACCGGGTTTCTCAAGGCGAGTGACCTCCGGTATTTTTATATTATTTGCTTCAAACAAATTCTACAATTTGTTTACAAAATAAACTGTTTCAAGTGGTGATTTTATCCTATATTTGTTGAAATTAGATGCTGAGAAAAACCCATAACGATTGCATTGTTTTGTTTACTTGTAAAATGCTCTCAATAATACACCACGATTAAAGTTAGGTCGACAAAAGAGGTGATACTCCTTGACTTTATTACATACTTTTATGGACTGATCTGAATCTAAACAATGTAGGGCCTTAGATTACAGAACTTTTCTGTTATAATGTTTAACATTTCTGAATCTAACATCAATTTGAAATCAACCATGATTGACGACAGAAAGAAAGCCATTAATTTTACATTTGCTTCAGGGACTACGTTCATTGGTGATATGCGATATGCTAATTAGTATGGACACTCCTACATTTCAGCCTTCAAAGTAAATAGCAATTGTGTGCAGACATCAAATATTAAAAGTGAAGAATCAAACATGTTTTCACATCATTAGTTTATTTTTCGCACATTAGTTATTTTCACCAGACAGATACATAATAAATCAAGAACTACTTTCTCTTGGGCAGTTAGAGAGTACAAATGAAATAAGCTAAATTTTCCAACATCCTACGATACTAATGAGACGCCAGAAAATCTGGCGCCTCAAAAACTTAACAAACTTGCAAACACTTAAGAGATTTAGTTTAAATTTTCGATCAATTCATCAATTATTATACAGCGAGTCTGCTAAATTTTGAAAGAAGATATCATAATGATTGATTTTAAGAACAAGTTTGTTGTCACACCAGTAGTGTTTTGTTGATTATTTCATATCTGTTTGTAGGACAAATGAATATGGTAACAGGACAAGTGCATTTCGTTGCATACAAAATAATTTTTGTATCCTGAACTGATTCTTAGATGAGAATTGAGTGATCAATGGAAGTGCAATTATTCATTTCATCTCATTAGAGCAATAAGGTACCAAGTGAATATAATGTAAGAAGTCACTTTGTCACATCATCAACTAAAGAAGATAAGGTCCGGACAGCAGAGGATGGGCGGACAGAGCTGTGACCTTTGACGAACAGACCCAAGTCAGTCGCATGACACATCGTCTTGTCAAAGTGAACATTTGTGCCATGTTATTTAAAAATGCAATCACAACTAAAGAAGATATGGTCCAGACAAGATGAAACACAGTGTATACATTGGATTTTCAAACACTTGACCTTGAGCTATGACCTTGACCTTTGACAAACAGACCCAAGTCATTGGTATGATACATTGTTTTGTCCTAGTGAACGTTTGTGTTAAGTTATTTAAAATTCCAATCACAACTAAAGAAGATAAGGTAAAGACAGCAGCGGACGGACGGAGCTATGACCTTGACCTTTGAAAAACAGACCCAAGTCATTCGCATGACACATCATCTTGTCCTAGTGAACATTTGTGCCAAGTTATTTAAAATTGCAATCACAACTAAAGAAGATACGGTCTTGACAAGAGGAAATATAGTGTTTACATTGGATTTCCAAACACTTGACCTTGACCTTTGACAAACAGACCCAAGTCATTGCATGACACATCGTCTTGTCCTAGTGAACATTTGTGCCAAGTTATTTGAAATTCCAATGACAACTAAAGAAGATACAGTCCGGACAAGAGGAAACAGCGTATACAATGGATTTCCAAACACTTGACCTTGAGCTATGACCTAGATCTTTGACGAACAGACCCAAGTCATTTGCATGACACTTTGTCTTGTCCTAGTGAACATTTGTGCCAAGTTATTAAAAATTCCAATCAAAACTGAAGGAGATATGTTGTGGATGCATGGATGCACGCACAACAGATGCACCGATGCAGCCCATTTCTATATCCCCCTGCTCCACTCTACAAGCTGTGGCGGGGGATAAAAATGTTGGGGGAACTACATGTATTACTATCTACAAATACAGTCCTTACACTAGAGATCCACATTTCATCGTAATAGTTTCACATACAATCAATGTTCAATAAAATCATAACACCTGTGAGCCCCAATTCATCACTAAGGCAAGGCATAAATCCAGCCAATTTCAACACATGTAATACATGGCATCCAGGTGCTTTTTTCTTTTTTTTATTATTGGTAAAGGAAGACAGGTTCTGGTAAAACTAAGGCACAATAAAGTAGCACAGAGGATCATGAGTTGTTGAGAGAGGGCAGACTGAGACTTCTGTATTACCCGACACTTACCTGGTAAAACTAAGGCACAATAAAGTAGCACAGAGGATCATGAGTTGTTGAGCGAGGGCATACTGAGACTTCTGTATTACCAGACACTTACCTGGTAAAACTAAGGCACAATAAAGTAGCACAGAGGATCACGAGTTGTTGAGCGAGGGCAGACTGAGACTTCTGTATTACCCGACACTTACCTGGTAAAACTAAGGCACAATAAAGTAGGACAGAGGATCACGAGTTGTTGAGCGAGGGCAGACTGAGACTTCTGTATTACCCGACACTTACCTGGTAAAACTAAGGCACAATAAAGTAGCACAGAGGATCATGAGTTGTTGAGCGAGGGCAGACTGAGACTTCTGTATTACCCGACACTTACCTGGTAAAACTAAGGCACAATAAAGTAGCACAGAGGATCATGAGTTGTTGAGCGAGGGCAGACTGAGACATCTGTATTACCCGACACTTACCTGGTAAATCTAAGGCACAATAAAGTAGGACAGAGGATCATGAGTTGTTGAGAGAGGGCAGACTGAGACTTCTGTATAACCAGACACTTACCTGGTAAAACTAAGGCACAATAAAGTAGCACAGAGGATCATGGGTTGTTGAGCGAGGGCAGACTGAGACATCTGTATTACCTGACACTTACCTGGTAAAACTAAGGCACAATAAAGTAGCACAGAGGATCATGAGTTGTTGAGCGAGGGCAGACTGAGACTTCTGTATTACCAGACACTTACCTGGTAAAACTAAGGCACAATAAAGTAGCACAGAGGATCATGAGTTGTTGAGCGAGGGCAGACTGAGACTTCTGCATTACCCGATGAAGATCATTCTGAAATATACAGAATAACTTGAAACAGCAACTTTACAGAACAATTCAGCAGAATCAGATATCTTGCTTTAACATCACATGGCAAGGCTATGAAGACCAAAATGTATGACGCATCATTTCAACCAATGGGATTTGCATAATTATGTAAATAATGACAAATATTAGTATCTCCTTTCACCAAATCATATTTACATAATGCAAATACAAGATATAATTCCAATATTATACTGCGACATTTCAGTTATTGGTATTTACATAATGCAAACAGATATAAGAGATATTTGTAGGCCAAACTGTTCTTGAGATATTTGACGGAACCATCATCATATTCTATAAATCATAATAGTGACCTTGACCTTTTGACATACTAACCTCAAAATTAGTAGGGGTCATATACTTACCAAGACGAACCAACATGCAAATTTTGAGGTCCACAGGCCAAGTCGTTTCCCCCCCTCCCACCCAAGGTATCTGAGTTGGAAACAATTTATTATAAAAAGCCATTGTTGCCTTGACCTTTAGCCTACTGACACCAAAATGACTAGGGATCACCTACTTACTGAGATGAACCATCTTTAAGGACTGTAGGTGCAGGCATTATTCAGGAATCCTAGGGAAACTGATTTTGTATAAATAGCCAAAGTGACCTTGACCTTTGATCTACCGACTTTAAAATGAATAGGTTTCATCTCTTTGCTAAGAAACAAATATACTACAATGTTTGAGGACTGTAGGGCCAAGCAGTATTCAGGAATCCTTGGGAATCTGATTTTCTATAAATATGATGGCCTACTGATGGACCAACAAAGTGCAACCATTTTACAAGCTTAGTTATAATATGTTTACTAATAAATTATTTCTTTCAATGTTGACTTCTCTATAGTTCCACCAGTTTGTATTTCATTACTATTGTTGAGCTACTGGATATGGAACTAACCAAATTTTAATACTTTAAAATACTGAATAAACCTTCAAATGTGATAACAAATATCTGAAAAAATAATGACAGAAATTCCCCCGATGTTTATCTGACATTGTGCTTAATTGTATTCCAGCCCCCTCCCCCTAAACTACCCAGCCTTGACAGAAAAAACTGATATTTCCCTGTTCAAGTAAAAGGTAAAAGGGAAATTTGAAATATATTGCTAAAATTGCTTCAGCTGTTTAAAATAAAAGTAATTTCAAAATTTCATAAAAAAAAAAATAATTTACTGATAAAAAACCAGTTTAAACTTCTATATTAACCAAACAGGGGGACCTTGATCCTTGAAATAAAACTCAACCAACACACTGCAACTCAACCCACATTCATCTGTATATACAGTGACATTGACAACTTAACAACAGGATAGAAACTCAACAGAGTGACACTGACAACTTAACAACAGAATAGAAACTCAACAGAGTGACTTTGACAACTTCACAACAGAATAGAAACTCAACAGAGTGACATTGACAACTTAACAACAGAATAGAAACTCAACAGAGTGACATTGACAACTTAACAACAGAATAGAAACCCAACAGAGTGACATTGACAACTTAGCAACAGAATAGAAACCCAACAGAGTGACATTGGTAACTTAGCAACAGAACAGAAACTCAACAGAGTGACATTGACAACTTAACAACAGAACAGAAACTCAACAGAGTGACTTTGACAACTTAACAACAGGACAGAAACTCAACAGAGTGACATTGACAACTTAACAACAGGACAGAAACTCAACAGAGTGACATTGACAACTTAACAACAGGACAGTAACTCAACAGAGTGACATTGACAATTTAACAACAGAACAGTAACTCAACAGAGTGACATTGACAACTTAACAACAGGATAGAAACTCAACAGAGTGACATTGACAACTTAACAACAGAATAGAAACTCAACAGAGTGACTTTGACAACTTAACAACAGAACAGAAACACAACAGAGTGACTTTGACAACTTAACAACAGAATAACAACAGAATAGAAACTCAACAGAGTGACATTGACAACTGAACAACAGAATAGAAACTCAACAGAGTGACTTTGACAACTAAACAACAGAGTGACTTTGACAACTTTGCAACAGAACAGAAACTCAACAGAGTGACATTGACAACTGAACAACAGAATAGAAACTCAACAGAGTGACATTGACAACTTAACAACAGAATAGAAACTCAACAGAGTGACTTTGACAACTAAACAACAGAATAGAAACTCAACAGAGTGACTTTGACAACTTTGCAACAGAACAGAAACTCAACAGAGTGACATTGACAACTGAACAACAGAACAGAACCTCAACAGAGTGACATTGACAACTTAGCAACAGAATAGAAACTCAACAGAGTGACTTTGACAACTAAGCAACAGAACAGAAACTCAACAGAGTGACTTTGACAACTTAGCAACAGAATAGAAACTCAACAGAGTGACATTGACAACTTAGCAACAGAACAGAAACTCAACAGAGTGACATTGACAACTTAACAACAGAACGGAAAGTCAACAGAGTGACATTGACAACTTAACAACAGAATAGAAAGTCAACAGAGTGACATTGACAACTTAACAACAGAATAGAAACTAAACAGAGTGACTTTGACAACTTAACAACAGAATAGAAACTCAACAGATTGACATTGACAACTTAACAAAAGAACAGAACCTCAACAGAGTGACATTGACAACTTAACAACAGAACAGAAACTCAACAGATTGACATTGACAACTTAACAACAGAACAGAAAGTCAACAGCGTGACATTGACAACTTAGCAACAGAACAGAAACTCAACAGAGTGACATTGACAACTTAACAACAGAACAGAAAGTCAACAGAGTGACATTGACAACTTAACAATAGAATAGAAATGCAACAGAGTGACATTGACAACTTAACAACAGAATAGAAACTAAACAGAGTGACTTTGACAACTTAACAACAGAATAGAAACTCAACAGATTGACATTGACAACTTAACAACAGAACAGAAAGTCAACAGAGTGACATTGACAACTAACAACAGAATAGAAACTCAACAGAGTGACATTGACAACTTAACAACAGAATAGAAACTTAACAGAGTGACTTTGACAACTTAACAACAGAATAGAAACTCAACAGATTGACATTGACAACTTAACAACAGACCAGGAACTCAACAGAGTGACTTTGACAACTTAACAACAGAGCAGAAACTCAACAGAGTGACATTGACAACTTAACAACAGAACAGAACCTCAACAGAGTGACATTGACAACTTAACAACAGGACAGAAACTCAACAGAGTGACATTGACAACTGAACAACAGGACAGAAACTCAACAGAGTGACATTGACAGCTTAGCAACAGGACAGAAACTCAACAGAGTGACATTGACAGCTTAACAACAGTACAGAAACTCAACAGAGTGACTTTGAAAACTTAACAACAGAACAGAAACTCAACAGACTGACACTGACAACTTAACAACAGAACAGAAACTCAAGTGAGTGACATTGACAACTTAGCAACAGAACAGAAACTCAACAGTGACATTGACAACTTTGCAACAGAACAGAAACTCAACAGAGTTACATTGACAACTGAACAACAGAATAAAAACTCAACAGAGTGACATTGACAACTGAACAACAGAATAGAAACTCAACAGAGTGACATTGACAACTTAGCAACAGAATAGAAACTCAAAAGAGTGACATTGACAACTTAGCAACAGAATAGAAACTCAACAGAGTGACTTTGACAACTTAACAACAGAATAGAAACTCAACAGAGTGACTTTGACAACTGAACAACAGAACAGAAACTCAACAGAGTGACTTTGACAACTTAACAACAGAATAGAAACTCAACAGAGTGAGAACTTAACAACAGAATAGAAACTCAATAGAGTGACTTTGACAACTTAACAACAGAACAGAAACTCAACAGAGTGACATTGACAACTTAAAAACAGAAAAGAAACTCAACAGAGTGACATTGACAACTTAACAACAGAATAGAAACTCAACATAGTGACATTGACAACTTAACAACAGAAAAGAAACTCAACAGAGTGACATTGACAACTTAACAACAGAATAGAAACTCAACATATTGACATTGACAACTTAACAACAGAACAGAAAATCAACAGAGTGACTTTGACAACTTAACAACAGAACAGAAACTCAACAGAGTGGCATTGACAACTTAACAACAGAACAGAACCTCAACAGAGTGACATTGATAACTTAACAACAGGACAAAAACTCAACAGACTGACATTGACAACTGAACAACAGGACAGAAACTCAACAGAGTGACTTTGACAGCTTAGGAACAGAACAGAAACTCAACAGAGTGACATTGGCAGCTTAACAACAGAACAGAAACTCAACAGAATGACTTTGACAACTTAACAACAGAACAGAAACTCAACAGAGTGACACTGACAACTTAACAACAGAACAAAAACTCAAGCGAGTGACATTGACAACTTAGCAACAGAACAGAATCTCAACAGTGACATTGACAACTTTGCAACAGAACAGAAACTCAACAGAGTGACATTGACAACTGAAAAACAGAATAAAAACTCAACAGAGTGACATTGACAACTGAACAACAGAATAGAAACTCAACAGAGTGACATTGACAACTTAGCAACAGAATAGAAACTCAAAAGAGTGACATTGACAACTTATCAACAGAATAGAAACTCAACAGAGTGACTTTGACAACTTAACAACAGAATAGAAACTCAACAGAGTGAGAACTTAACAACAGAATAGAAACTCAATAGAGTGACTTTGACAACTTAACAGCAGAATAGAAACTCAACAGAGTGACATTGACAACTTAACAACAGAACAGAAACTCAACAGAGTGACATTGACAACTTAACAACAGAACAGAAACTCAACAGAGTGACATTGACAACTTAAAAACAGAAAAGAAACTCAACAGAGTGACATTGACAACTTAAAAACAGAAAAGAAACTCAACAGAGTGACATTGACAACTTAATAACAGTATAGAAACTCAACAGAGTGACTTTGACAACTTAACAACAGAATAGAAACTCAAAGCTTCCTTTAAATAACTAATAACTTACAACAAAGATTTAAAATCACACTACACAAATACAAGTTATAAAAACATGGACTTACAAACATATTCTGCATGGCTTGTTTAGCTAGCCAGCTGTTGAGAAAGACAGGAATGAACAATTTACGCAGCGGTGGCCAGAATATCTGTAATACAAAGGAAACTTTATATTAATACATTTGTATGATAAGCACTTTAAATATCAATTCTGCTGCTCTGCCCGAGTAAATAATATGTATTTTCATTATATGAATTACAGCCAGAGCAAATAATATGTATTTTCTTTATACTAATTACTGCCAGAGCAAATAATATGGGTTTTCTTTATATGAATTACAGCCAGAGCAAATAATACTTATTTTCTTTATATTAATTACTGCCAGAGCAAATAATATGTATTTTCTTTATATGAATTACAGCCAGAGCAAATAACATGTATTTTCATTATATGAATTACTGCCAGAGCAAATAATATGTATTTTCTTTATATGAATTACAGCCAGAGCAAATAATACTTATTTTCTTTATATTACTTACTGCAAGAGCAAATATGTATTTTCTTTATATGAATTACAGCCAGAGCAAATAACATGTATTTTCTTTATATGAATTACAGCCAGAGCAAATAATACTTATTTTCTTTATATTAATTACAGCCAGAGCAAATAATATGGATTTTCTTTATATTAATTACAGCCAGAGCAAATAATACTTATTTTCTTTATATTAATGACTGCAAGAGCAAATATGTATTTTCTTTATATGAATTACAGCATGAGCAAATAATACTTATTTTCTTTATATGAATTACTGCAAGAGCAAATATGTATTTTCTTTATATGAATTACAGCCAGAGCAAATAATACTTATTTTCTTTATATTAATTACTGCAAGAGCAAATATGAATTTTCTTTATATGAATTACAGCCAGAGCAAATAACATGTATTTTCATTTCATGAATTACTGCTAGAGCAAATAATATGTATTTTCTTTATATGAATTACAGCCAGAGCAAATAATACATATTTTCTTTATATGAATTACAGCCAGAGCAAGTATGTATTTTCTTTATATGAATTACAGCCAGAGAAAATAATACTTATTTTCTTAATATTACTTACTGCCAGAGGAAATATGTATATGAATTACAGCCATAGCAATTAATACTTATTTTCTTTATATGAATTACAGCCAGAGCAAATAACATGTATTTTCTTTATATGAATTACAGCCAGAGCAAATAATACTTATTTTCTTTATATTAATTACTGCAAGAGCAAATATGTATTTTCATTACATGAATTACAGCCAGAGCAAATAATATGTATTTTCTTTATATGAATTACAGCCAGAGCAAATAATACTTATTTTCTTTATATGAATTACAGCCAGAGCAAATAACATGTATTTTCTTTATATGAATTACAGCCAGAGCAAATAATAATTATTTTCTTTATATTAATTACTGCAAGAGCAAATATGTATTTTCATTATATGAATTACAGCCAGAGCAAATAATATGTATTTTCTTTATATGAATTACTGCCAGAGCAAATAACAAGTATTTTCTTTATATGAATTACAGCCAGAGCAAATAATATGTATTTTCTTTATATGAATTACAGCCAGAGCAAATAATATGTATTTTCTTTATATTAATTACAGCCAGAGCAAATAATATGTATTTTCTTTATATTAATTACAACCAGAGCAAATAATATGTATTTTCTTTATATGAATTACTGCCAGAGCAAATATGTATTTTCTTTATATGAATTACAGCCAGAGCAAATACTACTTATTTTCTTGATATGAATTACAGCCAGAGCAAATAATACTTATTTTCTTTATATTAATAACTGCAAGAGCAAATATGTATTTTCTTTATATGAATTACAGCCAGAGCAAATAATATGTATTTTTCTTTATATGAATTACTGCCAGAGCAAATAATACTTATTTTCTTTATATGAATTACTGCCAGAGCAAATAATACTTATTTTGTTTATATGAATTACTGCAAGAGCAAATATGTATTTTCTTTATATGAATTACAGCCAGAGCAAATAATACTTTTTTTTTATATTAATTACAGCCAGAGCAAATATGTATTTTCTTTATATTAATTACAGCCAGAGCAAATAATAATTATTTTCTTTATATTAATTACTGCAAGAGCAAATATGTATTTTCTTTATATTAATTACAGCCAGAGCAAATAATACTTATTTTCTTTGTATTCATTACTGCCAGAGCAAATATGCATTTCCTTTATATGAATTACTGCCAGAGCAGATAATACTTATTTTCTTTATATTAATTACTGCAAGAGCAAATATGTTTTTTCTTTATATGAATTACAGCCAGAGCAAATAATACTTATTTTCTTTATATTAATTACTGCAATAGCAAATAATACTTATTTTCTTTATATGAATTACAGCCAGAGCAAATAATACTTATTTTCTTTATATTAATTACTGCAAGAGCAAATATGTATTTCTTTATATTTATTACAGCCAGAGCAAATAATATGTTTTTTCTTTATATGAATTACTGCCAGAGCAAATAATACTTATTTTCTTTATATTAATTACTGCAAGAGCAAATATGTATTTTCTTTATATGAATTACAGCCAGAGCAAATAATATGTATTTTCTTTATATGAATTACTGCCAGAGCAAATAATTTTTATTTTCTTTATATTAATTACTGCAAGAGCAAATATGTAATTTCTTTATATGAATTACAGCCAGAGCAAATAATATGTATTTTCTTTATATGAATTACTGCCAGAGCAAATAATATGTATTTTGTTTATATGAATTACAGCCAGAGCAAATAATATGTATTTTCTTTATATGAATAACAGCCAGAACAAATAATACTTATTTTCTTTATATGAATTACAGCCAGAGGAAATAATATGTGTTTTCTTTATATGAATTACAGCCAGAGCAAATAATACTTATTTTTTCTTTATATTTATTGCAAGAGCAAATATGTATTTTCTTTATATTAATTACAGTCAGAGCAAATAATATGTATTTTCTTTATATGAATTACAGCCAGAGCAAATAATACTTATTTTCTTTATATTAATTACTGCAAGAGCAAATATGTATTTTCTTTATATTAAATACAGCCAGAGCAAATAATATGGATTTTCTTTATATGAATTACAGCCAGAGCAAATAATACTTATTTTTTCTTTATATTAATTACTGCAAGAGCAAATATGTATTTTCTTTATATTAATTACAGCCAGAGCAAATAATATGGATTTTCTTTATATGAATTACAGCCAGAGCAAATAATACTATTTTCTTTATATTAATTACTGCAAGAGCAAATATGTATTTTCTTTATATTAATTACAGCCAGAGCAAATAATATGGATTTTCTTTATATGAATTACAGCCAGAGCAAATAATACTTATTTTCTTTATATTAATTACTGCAAGAGCAAATATGTATTTTCTTTATATTAATTACAGCCAGAGCAAATAATATGGATTTTCTTTATATTAATTACAGCCAGAGCAAATAATACTTATTTACTTTATATTAATTACTGCAAGAGCAAATATGTATTTTCTTTATATGAATTACAGCCAGAGCAAATAATACTTATTTTCTTTATATGAATTACTGCAAGAGCAAATATGTATTTTCTTTATATTAATTACAGCCAGAGCAAATAATACTTATTTTCTTTATATTAATTACTGCAAGAGCAAATATGTATTTTCTTTATATGAATTACAGCCAGAGCAAATAATACTTAATTTCTTTATATGAATTACTGCCAGAGCAAACAATATGCATTTCCTTTATATGAATTACTGCCAGAGCAAACAATATGCATTTTCTTTATATGAATTACAGCCAGAGCAAACAATATGCATTTTTTTTTATATGAATTACAGCCAAAGCAAAAAATATGCATTTTCTTTATATGAATTACAGCCAGAGCAAACAATATGCATTTTCTTTATATGAATTACTGCCAGAGCAAACAATATGCATTTTCTTAATATGAATTACAGCCAGAGCAAACAATATGGATTTTTTTGATATATATTACAGCCAGAGCAAACAATATGCATTTTCCTTTATATTAATTACTGCCAGAGCAACAATATGCATTTTCTTGATATGAATTTCTGCCAGAGCAATCAATATATATTTTCTTTATATGAATTACTGCCAGAGCAAACAATATTATTTTTCTTTTTACAAGTTATTGGCAGAGTTTAAATTAGCAGTTTAATGTGTCTACCATAATGGATTGAAAATGACTTTGCAATGAATAGAACATGGCTAGGTACAATCTATAGGCGGAGTTTGCCTCCGAAAATAAACCTACATGCTGGTTTATCACTTGTCATGTACCAGATCAAGGCAGCAGGCCTGATAAGCTTAGTAGGTTACGCGTCTGACTATCAATCCATGGGTCATGAGTTTGAATCCCCACCCAGCAACAGTCTCTTTGATGACAGATATACATTATTGTGTCTCATTGTCTCTCACCACTGATTCAAGTGGGAAAGTTATCAGTTACTTGTGGAGATGGGGTGTGCTCGAGTACTGGTTAACTGTTCATGATCCCAGAATACAGCAGTTATAACTGATTTTCTGTTAGCCCTCAATGGTATAAAAATGACGCTAAATATTCGATCAGTCAAGCATAATGACTGAAAAGTCATTGACACATCATCTTTTGATTCATAGTCAAATCCCGAAACTCACGCAGTGTATGTGAACATCTAGCTAGGAGTGATTAAAATAATGATGAACAGTGGATTTCTTTGTTTTTGTCACATGCATATCGTAATGTTTGATGTAACTGTACAATTGATTATATTGTTCTTATCTCAAAACATTCTACCTTTTTTTGGTTTGAGACAAACTTATTTTGTTATTCAACAAAACTAATTTTTTTATATATATAACTCGAAGTCTAAAATGACTGAGTAACAGTTGCCAAGGTAACCTGGACATCAATTGCAAAGAATAATACATTCCCTGTCCTTAATACCGATATTATTTTCTTTAATTATTAATACAAATGATACTAGATATTATAAAGCCTGGAGACTCTCATCTGCTCCTTGTTTTCCTTTATCATTGCTAATTGATCTCTTATCATTAACAGTTACTATAATTCCATCTTTTATACACAACCATTCTTATTGATGACCATCAGCCATTGATATTCAAGACATTCTCCATAGATACGCTTCTTCCCGCACCAATCACAGAAGGCCTTTGAAAGCAGTGCAGGAAGAGTTCAGATTGCTCGTAACGAACAATCTGAACACTTCCTGCACTGTTTTCTATTCTGTCATTTAATATAAACATAATTCACCTAATAATTCAAAAGCCTTCTATATTACAGGTGTCCAAAGGCGTCTATATTAGAGGTGTCCAAAGGCGTCTATAGGAAGTAAAGGGTTAAAGTGTTTATAGAGAGACTTGCTGCCCTCCAATTTCATTGTTAATATTAAGCAGAATAATTTTACATGTTTATATGGGAAACCTTTCAGGTATAATACGGTAGAAATAACAGTTTTATTAGCTGGAAATTTTACCCCATGATACTTATGATTGTTTTTAAGATCTATAAAATACAGCTGTGATATAAAGTAGAAACTAGAATTTCGATATAAGATACAAGGCTATATATTAGACCTTCCTACAATTTTGGCTTTTTTTTTGTTTATACTTTTTTGTTCATCGTGAAGAAGACCCGAAAAGGGTCGAAACTAGTTGATAATAAAACAAACAAAACCAGTTCCCTGTTAGTAGTTAATTCTGCTACCCAAACCTATCAATCTAAACTATCTGTTTCAGTTCAATTTCAAAACAGTTTTTTTTACTCAAAATATTCGGCCCCATTCCCCTTTCAAAATAGTTTTTTGTTTTTTCTCCTAAGAGTACTATAAAGTAACTTTTGAGTCTGTCTCCTGGGTAGAGCCAACCATAGAGTTACTCTGTCTCCTGGGTAGAACCAACTATAGAGTTACTCTGTCTCCTGGGTAGAACCAACTATAGAGTTACTCTGTCTCCTGGGTAGAACCAACTGCAGAGTAACTTTTGAGTCTGTCTCCTGAGTAGAACCAATTACAGAGTATTTTTTGAGTCCGTCTCCTTGGTAGAACCAACTATAGAGTAACTTTTGAGTCCATCTCCTGAGTAGAACCAACTATAGAGAGGCCATCGAGTCAAATCTGGGATTGAAATGTAACTTCTGATGCGAACAGTCAACACTTTTTTTTACTGTACTACAGCTTTCACTCTTTAAACATAATATTCTTACATTGCTGGCATGTACTGTAACTTTGCATACACCCTATACTTTCAATGTTTTTTGCTGACACTCTTTATGTTTGATAATCAGTACTCACCGTTATAACAAAAGGTACAGTGTTGAACAATTCAAGTATTAGTTCTATGGACAAAATCTGCTGCAGGATGTTTCCCTGGAAATAGAAATAGATAAACAATATTGTATTTCATGTTAATATACACGACATTCTCTCGACGTCGTCTGAAATCACAAGCAAATGTCATATGTTTTTAAATGTTTCGTTCTAATTTAATTTAGAATTTATGAACGAACTAGTGTGAACACGCCATTTCTAACATTTCACCTCTTGTGGGATCACAAAAATGAATGTAGTTTATCGCCATTTTCAACATATTACAGGTCACATGATAGTGGCAACTTAGTACACGGTAGATCATAGTAAGTGGCAGAAATGGTAACATTTTATGGCCTTCCACCATCAACTAGAAATGTGCCTGTCGACACAAATGTACCCGCTATTGAGCGAAAACAGTTTTTAACTCCTGTAAAATTTGACTGACATTAGCAAATGTCAAACTTGACCAGTATGTTATAATTTTACAATCATGTACACACAAATTATTAATTAAATACATGTACATACCCCTTCAGTAGTTATTTGCAAGAATGGGGTAGGGGACTTTTTTTCTACTTACTTTATAGCTGAGTGGAGGTTGGGGATTTTTTTTCTACTTACTTTATAGCTGAGTGGAGGTTGGGGACTTTTTTTCTACTTACTTTATTATAGGCGAGTGTTTTTTTTTCTGTTAACCTTACTGCTCAGTGGGGGAGGGAGAATTTTTTTCTACTTAGCTTATAGCTGAGTGGGTAGGGAGATTTTCTTCTCCTTACCTTATAGCTGAGTGGGTGAGGGGGGCTTTTTTCTCCTTACCATATAGCTGAGTGGGCGAGGGGGGCTTTTTTCTACTTACCTTGTAGCTGAGGTATTGAACTAGGACAGTTTCTGACAGGCTGATTATGGCCACTGTAATCTGTGCCACCAATAAAACATCTGATCTATTGACCCAGAGTATCCGATCCCTGTGGAATAGAAACATTTTTCCTAAAACTATGTCAATTTTAGCACAATAAACTCTTACGATAGAATAAAACATGCTCATTTTTCTTTTAAAGGGAATATATAAGGAAAAATCGCTATAAATGTCTTAAAAAATAAAATTATTTTTAAAATGGATAAAAACCATTACGTTATTAATAGATAAGATCCAAATGGATTGATATGTCAAATCCTCTAAATGAGACAAATTTGATATTTGAATTTGAGTGGTAAATTTGAAATGAAATCCCCATTCTAAAAATAGAATGCACTTAAATACTGCTTAACGACCTTTACATCATCATTCAGATTTTTCTAAGATAAAACAATTTTTATTACATGTAAATCTGTAAAGTGGATCAAGTTAAAATGAAATGAAATCATGTGATATCACAAAATATGTTGCAATTTTAACCGGGAAATCATTTTTTTTTAGTCTAACCTAGGTATGTAGCTCATTTTGTTACAAAATCCCTTTTCAATATATTATTTTGGCATGTTTAAATAGATATCCTCTTGGCAATATCGGGTCAGTAAGTATACACAGACATGTTAAATCGGAAAGAAATGTTTATAGCCAATTTTAAAATATTGAAAATTCCTGACGAATTCCATTTAAATGGGATTGCTTCTTATATTAAAATGTTACAGAATAAGACATTAAATGCAAAGCGCTGCTATTTATTGTTGACTGTTAAAATCTCATTACATGGCAGCCATTATGTTCATCCTATCAGGTTTATACAAGACAACTGTTCACTGTTGTGGTTTATATTTACAACTGTGATCATGCTGCATTGTTCGATGCATCCTTTAAATGTCACGTCTCCTGTCAGTTATATATTTTCTTATTTTTAAACATCAATCTCTGTTGTTGTTGTATGGTGTTTAGCATTACTTTCAACAATTTTTCGGTCATATAGCAATGGTGTCTACTTGTGACATTCAGAAAATTAATAAAATTAGTCACTTAAAAAGTTTTGTCAAGACCAATTTATTAGACAGAGCTAGGAAAGCATAGTTTATTTATTGCACTTGTTGACAAGATATGCTTAATGTTTTTAATTGTAATATTTTTGTACAAAATTTGTGATAATAATAATATATTTGTAAACCGCAAATATATTATAGAAACATTCTATGTAGTAACTTCCAAAGTGTTCAACTTTATATTGTGTTTATTTAATTTAATTGAAACTTTGTAATGTGTACTACAAGTAGTATAGTACCAAGGACCTTATTGGAAATAAGCCTTCGGGCTTTAATGGGCAATCCAAAGAATACTAAAGAAATCAAAAAGAAATATTACGCAACTTTCTTAAGTAACTCTAACTAATACAGTGGTAGATTAAATATCTCAATATTTCCATAAGACATATGTACACTATCTATGCTATATAATTGTCATAACATTGTATATTCATGAATATCTTTAATTAATTGTATGATTGTATGTTTATTTAGTATTTGAATGTATTTGTTACAACTATACTTTGCTTTGTTGATGGCCTCAAGGATGAACAGTTATTGTTATTGAATGAGTACCCATCGTTATATAAATAATTTATTATTATTATGAATCAATCAGTATTCTACGTGCCACACAGGAGAATCGGACTCAAACTCAAAATATCATATTTTTGTAAAACCCTGTAAACGTACAATTTATAATACATAAGAAATGTGACTCATTCTGTTAAATAATCGTTTAAACTGCTTGTTTTTGCAAATGAATATAGCAAATTTCTTCTTAAATAGAATTTGTTACTTGGTTTGTTTGAATGTGAAATTTTTGACAATTTCAGTCCTAGTCTGAATCTCAGACTCAAAATAGTGATGAATTTAGGTCCTGACGGAAACTCTTCCACTAGACCACTGCTGCGGTATATCAAACTCTGTGCTATTTGAGGGTGCTACAAGAGTGATGACAAGAACAGTTTTATATTATTTTTTTATTTTAACAAGGATTGTGTCTGTTGACACAAATGCCGCTGCTATTCATTGGAAACCCATTATTTTGGGGGCAAAACCTTGCTCAACAGCCATGAGCCTCCCACTTTTGAATATGTGGAGAAGTTACTTCTGTTAAGTCAGTGACTTCAAGAGACGAGGTGCATTTAGTACTGGTCATTACTGCCCTAGTTATCGCCAAAAACGACGATTATCATCAGATGCACTGACTGCCATTACTTTAAACTGAAATACAGTTAAAAAAAAAGGGGGAACAAAACCCCATATACCAACTAAAACAAATCCTTTTTCACACTCATGTTTCATCATTAATATCATTCACAATTTTTAACTTGAACAAAATGTCAATTTTATTTGTTATTTATTTATTTTTTGAATGGATTATTATTGGTACATTGTTGTTTTTATTTCCTGAAAAAAAAACAGCACATGTATTTGTTATAATAAATCAAGACCATTTAACATTACACAAATCATAAAGAAATAAAGAAAGGAATTTACAAATAAGCAAATATTCGAAAATCACAATACTAAAGTACACCGCAAATAAATGGGCAACCTCATCAGTTATCTTTGCGAATGAGCAGTTATTTTGTAATTCTAATGAAGGAGAAACATTTAGTCTCGACAGATCATGGATCAAAACATTTGGATTCATTTGCATACAGCATATTCATTGAATAACATAAATGTCGGGGAACTGATCTGAATATAATTATAATGTTTCAGAGAAACCAAGGTTTGCATTGGAAGTCAAGTTTCATATACAAACACTATTCAAAGCGAAGCAAAAGTGTAGTCGATATGTGTTGGCCACTCACCCAGAGGTTGCAGGTTTGATCCCCAGCTCAACTTGATGCCTCTTAAAAAGTAACACTCATATCTGGTTTTATCTAGGCAGTGGACTCCAGATCAAGAGTTGTTTGTATAAGCTCTGAGTTTTATTTGGCAATTAAACTCAAATATTAAATAAGTATTAACATTATGCAATTAATTAGCCAACTATTTTAAATTGTACAAATAATATTTTGTTTCTTTGAATATCTAGCATCATTTTTATGCCATTTAAGGCTAATAGACTATCAGTTAACATAACAAATCTTTCCTGGGATCCTGGAAGGTTAACCGGTACTCCAGCACACCCATGTTCACAAGTCACTGATAACTTTCCCACTTGATCAGTGGTGAGAGACTAATGATTATGAGACAAAAGTCATACATCAATCATCATGGAAACTTTGGCCATGCACAAGATTTGAACCTCACAATCCATGAATTGAGTAAGACACACTACCACTGAGCTAACCAGGCAGCGCTGAAACTCTGATTAGTCAGATAGTTAAATGCAATCATGGCAAGATCTGTATCATTTGTACAAGACATTCAGTTATATATTGCTGAAATAAACACCAAACAAACAGTTAAACTGCTTAGACATAGTAAATATTCAGGTTTGGGGAAATTGAACAAACCGCCTGATGAAGTTTTAGTATTGACGGGAAACACAACTGGCCATGCAGAAATTTCCATTAAAGACAAAAATAATCTGGAATTGTTTTGTCATCGGGGGAAACATTGTTTATTACCTACTGAATCCAATCAAATGCCACGATGTTTGGCAGCATCGCTAACATAATAACATTATCACAACAAAATGCATAAAAGGAGGAAGGTAGAAATCTCGTGGGGTGCATTAATTGCAAGCACACTATCATCATAAAACAGGAGAAATAAAACTAATAGAAGCATTTGTTAATGTTCGGCGGGGAAAAAAGGTAAAACAATTCAATCTATAAACAACATTATTACCATTATCCAATAAAAGCCTAGTTATAGGAAAGCATTTTCAGCAGCCAGACCAGAATGTCTGGTAGTCACAATGAGTAATGAGATTGTATATAATCATTGCATCTGTTTGTATAACTTTGCATATGGAAATATCAGAAACCGTTTAAACTACATTAAAATATAATTTCTGTCTGGCCAAACATTAAGATGCTTAGAAAATACATAAAAAATTGTCAGTTCTTATTGACAGAATGAGTTTTGTTTGCAGTAGTCATATTTGTTAACGATATGGTGTTTTTTAATCTCCAGGTGTTGGTACATAGTGTAGCATTGCAATGCAACTACCGGTATTACTTTCCCTAATGAGTTTTTGTTTTTTTTAATAATATATAACACTGTCTGACTATAGTTAAAATTCCCATCCATTATATTGTTAATATATACATCCATTGTTGATTTTATGTCCCAGATGATAATGTTAACAGTTGACATCAACGCCTATGCCAGTTGGAGAATGGGGAAGGGACATTCTGTATGTGTTACCCCTGTCCCTATTCATCCACTGTTGATTTTATGTCCCAGATGATAATGTAAACAGTTGAAATCAATGCCTATGCCAGTTGGAGAATGGGGAAGGGACATTCTGTATGCGTTACCCCTGTCCCTCTGTCTAATCATTTGTTCATCTGTCCATATGTCTGTTCATACAGTACATGTCCATCAAATATGACAAGCGAGTTTCCAATCAATAATCTCTGAAAAGATCTATATATTTAAGTTCTATTCGGTGTGTAACTATACAATTATAAAATACAGGTCAATTCAATATTTGTCAACATTAGGTCGAATTTTACAGAAGTTATGGCTCTCTTCTACCCAATTTTTGGTAATTTGCTATTGTTTATTTTTTTACAAATACTTTAAGATATTGTATTAACTCAAACCCTTGACCTTTTCTGTACCGGTAACCTTGATAACGTGCTGCAAGTCTGCGACAATATGCATTCCTTTCTACATGCTACAATTCTTCCTACAAAACTCATTTTGTCAATCAGATCATTAGACAATAAAAATTATGTTAAAATTTGGAAAAGCATGTCCCTGCTGGCAGAGCAATCATTAAAATGATGTATAACTGGAGTCTAAAATAAAAATATTTCAAACGAGCCACTAGAGATTATGATTTTAGCAACATAAAACCCAACTTCACAGCTAATCCATCTGTTAACAAAACAATTCTTGGAAACAGATTCAAATTTAAGGGTGTCATTTTGTTGCAATGACTTCAAAATTGGAGATCATTTTAAAAATGTATGGGTTATTTTATATAACATCCAAAATTAATTACTTGTCTTTGCTTTAATACTTAACATCATTTTTATGCCATCTAAGGCTTACAGAAGATCAGTGAAGTCCTAACCACTCTTTCACGAGATCCTTGGAGATTAACCAGTACTCAAGTACACCCATTTCCACAAGTGTGTAATAGCTTTTCCACTTGAATCAGTGGTGCAATTCTGTATATCAATCAACACCGGGATTGTGGCTGGTACAAAATTCAAATGGAAAAAAGGGACAATCCAAATTAAGTATAGTATTGATCGCCAGTAACTGAAAATCTCATATTTTGTGACATCAATTATTTTTCTTGCATGACCTGTCTAAGTGTTTTTACTTCAGAGGATGTACTTTGTGGAACAGTTTACCTGCCAATGTCACTCAGATTGAAAACTTCCTTGTTTTAAGGCTGCTATTAAATCTCATTTGCTCAATAACTTAGCATAACTTTTAATTTTATTCTTTGTTTTTGTTTTTTTATATATACATGTAAATGCATTATTATTATGTACCATTTAATTCTGTGATATTCATTTAAATATGTTATAATTTAAATTTAACTGCAAGTTACTATATAAAGTGATATGTTTAATTAACTTAATACTGATATTGCATGTGATAGCCTACTTGATTGTTAATAAGTTATAAGTGCAATTAATTCTTGTGATAATTAAGGTTTTGATTAATTGATTGCCTCTATATGTCATGCTAACAACACAAAGGACCCAATGGAAATAAGATCCTTTTTTGTGTTATCCCTGGTGGCGTTTGGCATGCAATGGCTCACTTTGCCTCATGTATGTAATAATTTTATTTTAATGTACATACAGTTGTTTTAAATGTCCATGTATGCATTCATCAACGAAATAAATCTATCTATCAGTTGAAACACGAAACAAATCAGCAATTAAAGTCCAAGTTAAAATACAGTTTAGGAATGAACAAACTTCAATGCATACTTTTCATTTTTATTCAAATAAAAACTTTAATGGAATATGTTGCATCAAAGCTAATTTTATGAGTCAAAAATGCAGAAACACTCTCTGGAGAAAACAGTGTACTGTGGAAGGGTTACTTCTTTTTTCTCAAATTTGTTAACAATTTCAAATTATGTTTACATGATTGTACACTTCAGGGATAGAAATTAACAGTAAATTGTCTTATACCATGAATGCAATGCCGATTCCTAGAAGGATCTGGACATGTTATTATTTTTAAAATCCGTCAATGTCTCTGCGATATATTACAGTGGATTTTATTCGGTGTGTCTTGGTGCCAAAAAAAAACAACACGTTTTCTCCCCTAATTTAAGAAAAAAAAAAATTTCAAAATATTTTGACCTTGTTAACTTTTTAAACATACATACTTACGATTAACATTGTTTTGACCCACCCCACACCCTCTTCCAATATTACAATGCTATTATCCTACTGAAGCCAATCGCCGTCATTCCTCAAAATCAGCCCCTGCTTCCCTCACCAAAAAAAACACTTACTTTTTATATTAGTGATTTACGTCACATTAGTCAAATCAAAATTAAACAGGCATATTACATCCTCCGGTGACCGTCATATATGTAATGTTTTCCATATGAATTAGTATTGCCAATTATGTAGAATAATAAAAGGAAGTATTTTCTTTGTTTGCTTGAATATTTAACAATTTTTTATGCCTTTGAAGGCTTACAGATGATCAGTTTGAAACACTCTTTCTTGGTATCCTGGAACGTTTACCAGTCCTGAAATACATCCAAACTCCACAAGTGTAACTGATAACTTCCCCACCCCTCTTCCCCCTACCCCGACATTCAACCTCCACAAGTATAACTGATAACTTCCCCACCCCTCTTCCTCCTACCCCGACATCCAACCTCCACAAGTATAACTGATAACTTCCCCACCCCTCTTCCCCCTACCCGACATTCAACCTCCACAAGTATAACTGATAACTTCCCCACCCCTCTTACCCCTACCCCGACATTCAACCTCCTACAAGTATAACTGATAACTTCCCCACCCCTCTTCCTCCTACCCCGACATCCAACCTCCACAAGTATAACTGATAACTTCCCCACACCTCTTCCCCCTACACCGACATCCAACCTCCACAAGTATAACTGATAACTTCCCCACCCCTCTTCCCCCTACCCCGACATCCAACCTCCACAAGTATAACTGATAACTTCCCCACCCCTCTTCCTCCTACCCCGACATCCAACCTCCACAAGTATAACTGATAACTTCCCCACCCCTCTTCCTCCTACCCCGACATCCAACCTCCACAAGTATAACTGATAACTTCCCCACCCCTCTTCCTCCTACCCCGACATCCAACCTCCACAAGTATAACTGATAACTTCCCCACCCATCTTCCTCCTACCCCGACATCCAACCTCCACAAGTATAACTGATAACTTCCCCACCCCTCTTCCTCCTACCCCGACATCCAACCTCCACAAGTATAACTGATAACTTCCCCACCCCTCTTCCCCCTACCCAGACATCCAACCTCCACAAGTATAACTGATAACTTCCCCACCCCTCTTACCCCTACCCCGACATTCAACCTCCACAAGTATAACTGATAACTTCCCCACCCCTCTTCCCCCTACCCCGACATCCAACCTCCACAAGTATAACTGATAACTTCCCCACCCCTCTTCCCCCTACCCCGACATCCAACCTCCACAAGTATAACTGATAACTTCCCCACCCCTCTTCCCCCTACCCCGACATTCAACCTCCACAAGTATAACTGATAACTTCCCCACCTCTCTTACCCCTACCCCGACATCCAACCTCCACAAGTATAACTGATAATTTCCCCAACCCTCTTCCCCCTACCCCGACATCCAACCTCCACAAGTATAACTGATAACTTCCCCAACCCTCTTCCCCCTACCCCGACATTCAACCTCCACAAGTATAACTGATAACTTCCCCAACCCTCTTCCCCCTACCCCGACATTCAACCTCCACAAGTATAACTGATAACTTCCCCAACCCTCTTCCCCCTACCCCGAAATCCAACCTCCACAAGTATAACTGATAACTTCCCCACCCCTCTTCCCCCTATCCCGACATTCAACCTCCACAAGTATAACTGATAACTTCCCCACCTCTTTCCCCCTACCCCGACTTGACAATCTGAACAATTGTTGAACTCATCGACTGGACAATCTGAACAATTGTTGAACTCATCGCACCATACTTACAAAGCAGTAAAAGTTTACAGATCAGCCTATATCTCTTGTCAATGAATGGCAACACATTATGCGAGTCATGTATTTCTAATCTCTGTCTGTCAGTTACTTTAAATTCTCGTAGATCAACTTATGTTCACATGTTGTCACATTATGGACAGTCTGTGACTGTCCAGATACTGTAATCTTCCTGTCAAAGGTAGTAGATCAGGAAACATTGCTATTAATGTCTACAACAACAACATTCTTTTTAAAATGATGTTGTTATTGTTGTATGGTGTTAAGCGTTGCTTTCAACAAGTTTTTAGTTATATTTCTTGAAACAGTATTCTTATCACTGTCACAATGGAGTATCATGCCACAGAAACATGGTATGATAGCCCACCCAGTTTCATTATACTGACACCGGGCCGACCAGACCTAGAACTCTCCTCTAAATGCTGAGCGTCAAGCTAGAAAGCTTCTAGCACCATTTTAAAGTCTTTTGTATGACCCTGTCGGGGATCGAACCCGCAACCCTCTAGGGACGCTCTACCACTAGACCACGCTGCGGTATTTTTTTTTTTTTAAAATGAATACAAAGCATCCTATTATCATTGATGAATAAGGCCATAATAAATTGATAGCTAGATTATCATCCCCGCCCAGGGAAAAATAAAACGTAAAAAAAAATACACAACAATAATTTGTTTTTCAATTGGAACAGTGCTTCCAGAGTATTCGAAAATAAATCGAACGCAATACTGCTAGGTCCATATCATTGTCATTCAGACTTTTTCTAAAGTGAAGCAAATTCAACAATCAAATCTTTAGTCTTTCTAAGATGAAACAAATTCAACAATCAAATCTTTAGTCTTTCTAAGGTGAAACAAATTCAACAATCAAATCTTTAGTCTTTCTAAGGTGAAGCAAATTCAACAATCAAATCTTTAGTCTTTCAAAGATGAAACAAATTAAAATCTTCAGTCTTTCTAAGATGAAACAAATTCAACAATAGAATCTTTAGTCTTTCCGAGATGAAACAAATTCAACAGTCAAATCTTTAGTCTTTCTAAGATGAAACAAATTAAATATTTTCGTCTTTCTGGTCAGGGAATATATCCAGTTCTTTAAAAACGAAAAATCTTGTAACTTATGACAACTGTTCGGGGCTCAAGGGTTAACAAAAACTTATACATACGATGACAAATGCTTCTACTGACAAATGTCTCAAGTAGGTATTACGGTTGAATCATTATGAATATGGCTGTTAAAGTAACAGTGTAATATGATACAATGCTAAACAGAAGACGGCCTGGGAGACACGGCTCATGCAATACAATCCAATCAGATGCCTGGGGGGAACAATACCAAGAAATATCACCAGCCTTAATGTGGCAGCAATTAAAATAAATTGCATGACAAGTAGAGATGGAAAATAAGTAGTCCCGTGGATGTAGTTGTAGAATTGGAAATTTTAAGTTTTAGTGAAAAACAGACCAAGTAAATATCAAAAGGGCAAATATTTGCTGATCTGAGGTTTACATTATCGTGCTTGATTTATCTTAAACATTTCCAATTAAACAAAATAATTAATATTTTAGTTTATACTAATTTATTTTAGCTTGATTGTATTAAGAAAGTGGAGAGCTTATAATGAACCACTCTTGAATCCACTACCTGTCTGAGTCTTGTTTTTATTGGGTTGAGCTGGGGATTGAACGTACAAGCTACGGCATGAACTCTAACCACTACACTACTGCCCCTACTAGAACCAGTACGAAGTAAACTTTCTGAGTGGCCATCAATTTTTGCTCGAATCAAGGCTTCAGCCTCTGGTGTGTGCGGCCAAAACATTAAATCCATCACCACTTTAGTATTTTGAAGATAATCAAAAAATAATTCATTGCAACTGGATACTGAAAAAAATAACAACAAATTTTGTGATAAAAGAATCACTCACATTTTTAAAGCTTAACATGAAGGTTTTGTTTTCAAAATGGTGTTGATAATGTTTCTATGTTCTAAAAAGAGACAGAAAAAAAAAAATTAAGTGCTTATTTGTGCAAGTTTCTTTTCTACTTTATCTTGAAACCGCATGTAATTTCCACTATTTTGCCGCCATAAAATTGAGGTTTTTGAAGGATATAATTTGTGAGGGGATGAAAGCAACATAATCATAACTAAGTGCTCTTTGGTGATTACATGTTGTACAGATAATGTTAATGTCTCGTTTCTCTCGGAACTAAAACATCAAAGTACTAGTGGTGCTATATAATAAACTAAGGATTTAAAAAGACCAAATTACTATAATTCATAATACACGTCACAGCATAACTATTAAAACTAAACACAGCTCATTCTGACATTGATACACATAATTGCAACTCAAAACTTTCTTCTACCGCTTTTTAATTGGTTAGTTCTTAAAACATTATATCTTAAGTTTTAATTTTATAAATGTGTTCTATAAAACACCAGTTAAGGTGAATATATATGCATGCTAAACTTTAGGAATTCTAATAATTTCATACTGCTTTTTGATTGATTGACATGTCTATAAATAAACATTCTAATCTGTAAGTAAAATTTTTGGGAAAATGCTCTCGATGGAACAATAGACAAAGGCGATTTGATAATTTTATACTGAGAACTTGAATATGTATGCCAAACATAACGAGAACTTGTATACCAAACATAACGAGAACTTGATATGTATACCAAACATAACGAGAACTTGATATGAATACCAAACATGAATGCCAAACATAACGAGAACTTGATATGTATGCCAAACATAACGAGAACTTGATATGAATGCCAAACATAACGAGAATTTGATATGTATGCCAAACATAACGAGAACTTGATATGTATGCCAAACATAACGAGAACTTGATATGAATGCCAAACATAACGAGAACTCGATATGTATGCCAAACATAACGAGAACTCGATATGTATGCCAAACATAATGAGAACTTGATATGAATGCCAAACATAACGAGAACTTGATATGTATACCAAACATAACGAGAACTTGATATGAATACCAAACATAACGAGAACTTGATATGAATACCAAACATAATGAGAACTTGATATGAATACCAAACATAACGAGAACTTGATATGTATACCAAACATAACGAGAACTTGATATGTATACCAAACATAACAAGAATTTAATTTAATTTCTCAAGAAATTTTGTTTCAATCATATACTAGCAAAATGCGATTTAACCATGTTTTATATGTAAATATTATGTTGTTGTTTTTTTATGTTCCACTATCAAACACAGTTTCTTAGGGCCTTATGGAAGATTAGTTTTCTCAAATGAGTTCTTGAGTAAAAATAAGTCTTTGTGTATTTTTCCCCTTCTATGTTCTTATAAATTATAAAACCGTGTTTCTATAAACTTAACATAAAGAGACATATATTCCTGGCTACGTCAAAAAGCATGTGTAATAGTTGTCCGCTTGCACTCTATCCAAAATCATGCCTTAACAACCTTCATTTTCTGTGTGTGATAAAACATTCATAACACATGCATAAAAACTGAAATATTTGTATATATATATAAAATCAAACGGCGAAATGTCAGCATTTAAACCTCAATTTTATGTTGGCAATAATGCAGCTTTAGAACACAAGCTGCAGCATACAGATGTCTGAATACGACGTGAGGGATGACTGATGATGATACGCTAAGTCATGTATCATTATCAATCATCACAGAGACTGTGATTGGATGGAAAAACCTCACAACCCATTGATTGGTAGTCAGACATACTACAGACTAAGCTAACTGGACCTGGCCACAGACAGACAAGGGTTATGACAATTCATATATGGAAACCATACTTGTTTTCCACTCAGATAAGCAGATCAAATATTTTCAGTAGAAGGGTTGGGTCCTAAATAACAACTGGTATGGGGTGGGGATCCAACTATTTATTTTTGACATCCTTTGACTTGAAAATAAGGAATACAGCTTTAAAATATATTAAGAGGTGATTATTTGACAGTAAATGTTAAACTGCATCCGTTAGTAGTGACTTAGGTATTTATTTTATAAGTCACAATTAAGAAACCTGCTTCTGTTTCACATCTTCAAATACATAAAAACTTTAATTTAAGACAAGTAGCCAGGGGATTCTGATTTTAGACTGGCTCCAATTAAACTGCATATGGTTTCATTGATATTGATCATACAATAGATACATAACCAGTCAAAAATATGTTGATGAAACAGAAGCAAAGTATGAATAATGTTAAGTTAGATTTCAGCAAATAAGATTGTACTTTTAGTTTTAACTTATTTATTTTACTTTGATTGTGATACAATTAATCACAACTTATACAAATCATGCTCAATCTTCCTGGGTAAAACCAGTAAAAGCATATGCGGAAATAGTGTCTTGCTCAAGGACACAACACACAGCAGTTGGGAGGATCGAATCCACGACCCTCAAATCCTGGTTTTCGATGCTCTACCACTGAACCACATGCTCCAATAATGTAGATAACCGTTATACTGCAAAGTTACGCTCTCTATCCCATGGTGTCACATATCCTCATTGGTTCTATTTTCATTATTTTTTTTATTATTTTTTTTTATTAATTTTCTGCATAAAGCTGAGGCTTAAATGAAAACTCTCTCATTATAATGCAATAAACATTTATTATGCAATAACATTTATTATGCAATAACATATTTAAACAGAATGCATTCTCTATATGACGTGATCAAGCAAACCCAGACTTACATCATCATTGTCCTGTTAATAATGTACAAATAATAGCTACGGCAATTTTATCTGAATCTGACAATACACAGGACAGAACTTACAATTAAACTGTCTTTAAATAAAAGTACAACAAAATTTTACTACAGTATGATATAGATTTATTTCAAGTTCCCAACAGCAGCTTGGCTAAAGTGCAAACTTGATTTAGAGGCTCAACAGCAGAATGTTCTTTTTAACAGAAATCGATGTAAATATTTTATTTTACATTGGTTGTGAACTCTCGAAGTATGCATGTATAGAACCAGTACTGAGCATATGCAAATTTATGTGAGTGTCTTGCTCAAGGGCACTACATGTAGTTAGCCATGGTTAGGGATTGGACCCATGACCCGCTGACCTTGGGTCCAATGATTCTCCACCAATGGACCACATGCTCAACTTTAAGTCTATATTTAGTATTTGTATCAGTTTTGTGTGTTTGCATGTGCTTAAGCGCCTCATTTTGATACCTCTCTCCCATTCTGACTTATGATGGATACATTCATAACTGGAACAGTGTCTGTAAAAGGAAATGCCTCCACTAATGATGAAAAAACAATATTTTACAGCAGATAAGTTGAAAAGGAGCCATTCACTCCTGTAAAATTAAATTTTTTCCTGTCCAAATACATATTATTTTAAAAAAATATCTTTTTTTTACTGTCTCAATTGTAATTTCGTCCCAATACAAAAGTTAATGTTGGTAAGTTTATGCACCTTATACAGTATCAATAAGATATTTGAAATCATTGACTGAGTAGCCATGGTGATGTCTTGTCTACAGCTTTATTCAAGAAAGTTAGATGAAAAGAGGAAGATGCTTGCAATAGGATAGTGGTTCCATTACGATTCATTCTGGCACCTGGGGTCAAATTCGTACACTGAAACACAATTTTCAGGAATTTTTTTAAAAACTGAAGCTCCAAAACCTGACTCAGTCTCGAATTTAAAAATATTAATGCAGATTTGATGTAGAAAGTTACGGGTATCTACATTTGTTTTGCTATAATATGTCATTTTTTATTTCAGCATGATCCCTGAGCTGAGCATGTATGTTTTATCCCATTGGACTATGAAATCTTACTCTTTGGTGTCATACAAAACTTATGATGTGTTGAAAATCAGGATCAATAGCATCCCATTCCTGGCCTGAAACACAACTAGTTTGGCAAAGTCAGAAATATACATGTTTATTTACCAGTATATGACAGGATTCTTCTGGAAGTCATCTTTGTCCATATTCTCCCAGCAGTCTGGCTTGGTAACATTGACACTGACTGGGTCTGCATCATCATCACTGCATAAGAGAAGGAAAGGTTGAGGTTCAGTGGTAAAGGACAGTTATACTGAGAAAACATTGTTTGTAAGAAAACTAATAGTTATCTAAGAAATGGGTTTGAGTGATGCGGTAGTGCAGTGGATTAAGTGTTGGCCACTCATGCTAGAGGTTGTATGTTCAATCCCCCCCATTTGACCGCTCATAAACAACACTCTACTGGTTTAACCCAAAAAACAGTTTACATAAGCCTTGAGCTTACTTCGCAAACAAGATAAAATAAATTAGTATGCACTCAAACTCCAAACTTTATTTTCAACTAATATTATTATTTTAAAGTTTCAATTTCACTGCCTGCCTGCCTGCCTGTTTAACTATCCTGCAACACCCTCTTGTGAGGATTACATGCAGTGCGCAGGTTTAAGGGCATGTGAATCACTGATTAACATAGAAGTTCAATGACATATTTAATGTGCACTGGGTACAACTCTGCCTGTACACGGGCCAACTGCTTTAAACCCCCTCTGAAGGACTGCATGTTTACAAGTACCTTGCCCAAATAAGGTACTGTGGGAGTGTGCTTGAAAAGCTCCAGACGAAACCCCACTGGGAATCGATCCGGGGACCTCTGGATCTTGCAGCAAGCATGCTAATCACTAGACCACTGCATCCACATATATTATTCAGAAGCTGTCTAATGAAGCAGAGTTAAATTTTGAGAATCATACTCAAGTTGAAATTTTTGTGAATATCCATGGAACCTCTCATATTGATGAGATTTTCTTCAATTATAAAAAGTCGCATATTTCTCTAAATGAATACCAGTAGTTTGACTCATTCCACATTAACCACAACAAAAATCTGAAGCTTGAACAAAATTGTAGCCATTGGTGAAAGATGCAAATTGATCAATATAAATTATGTTATACAATTTAAGAAATTTTAGTTGAGGAAAATCTTAAGTTAAGATGTTTCACTAAACTCACCCAGGGGCCAGGTGTGTTAGCTAATAATGCCAGACCTGTGCAACCTATGCAACCTTGTTGCATGTCTTGCATGCCATAGGTTTTAGGTACAAATTTACAGTCCGTCATAGCTAAAGGATATTGGTGAGCCCAATGTCAGGATAACTAGATTAAGTTTAGGTTGTCATTAGTTACTATGTATCTGCACGAGTCATGATAAATCAGCGAGGGTAGTTCTTTATTACACTGAACAAATTTTCTAACCTGGCCAACAGTTTTTTATTTTACATTGTATGTAAACCTACAAACACATGTTACCATATATTAACAGTAAGACATATTTTAATACATTTTGTACCTTGTATGACGAGTCCTGTGGCAACAACAGCTACCCCAAGCAACAGAATGTTGGTCAGCTAGGGTGTGATGTTATCCTGACATGGGTGAATATTTAACAGCAGTATAAGCAGAAAATATTTATATTTTTTTTTTTAAGGACACAATGTCATGAGAACTGAAAATATTTTGAATGTTTGACTGAACACCCAAATTTTTTTCTGACTGGCCGTATTGTTATGGGTCAGCTGGAATGCGGCAAATAATTTAAATAAGGAGGAAGTCCAAATGAGATACGTTTGAAAGAAAACATTTTTACGACATGTATATATTTAATACCCATCAACAAACTTGTGTTCCTTAAACTCAGGCCACATCTCTGGAAGTGGGATCCATAATGGGACAGTGGTATGTTTATACATACACAGTGGTTTTTTACCCCAAATATTTGGTGAAATTAGGCCACATTCCCCCCCCACCCCCACCCCTCAAAATAGTGTGTTTTTCCCCCAAAATGTCAATTTTTTTTTTATTCAAAGTAGGATTTAATGCCAGTTTGAAACAATGAAGAACAGAAATGAGAAATGTTGACCTGTTAATTGTTTTAAACATACATACTTACAATTTCTTTCGCTTTTTATTTCATTTTACCACCTATTAGAATTCCCCCAAAACTCCAATTTATGTTCATAATTTCCCCCCTTCAAAAAGGCACTGACCACCTTCCCCTAAAATTAAAAAAAACTTGATACAACTCACCAAATAGGGGGCAGCTCTTCACTTAATACTCTCACACTGTACAGGGCACATGTGAGTAGTTTGATTACCAGGTTGAATATCCGGATACGTAAACCTGCAAAATGGTAAAATACGGATAAATATAAGATATGGGCTGCATTCAGTTCGCTAAAACTTTTAATTTGTTTGCAAATATTTGATAACAGAAGTCAAGTGAACTGAATGACATGTTCGCTTTAAATGTAAACTAACAGATTAAACACCACGCAAGCTGTTTGCTTGTGTTAAATCATGTGACTTAACGGAAAATGGCGGGACAAAGCTGTGTAGACCAATTTCCTTTAATTTTTCGTTCGTTTGGTCACCATTTGCGTTTATAAACAGAGTAAATATGTTTAACCATGCTGAACACAGTCATGTTGTATAGAACATTCTGAACGTTTCTTTTATAATTTTCTGTTTTCAAAATTTTTTTCTGAATGAAAATCATCAAAATACACTCTACATTGGTAGTAACATTTTTAATCCATGTGTGTCACAGAACAGAAAAAGACTTCACTATAAACACAACAAACTTTACTAACAATAAAGTATTGCTAACTGTTCAAGGTTTACTTATTTGTTTTACCTTGTTAACTTAAACAAATCCTGCTTGAAGTCTCCCTGGCTTACTAAGAACCAGTACTTATATAAGCATATACAGATAAAGTGTCATCGCTCAAGGATACCACACATAGCCATTGCAGAAGTCTGAACCCACGACCCCTGAACTTGAAATCCAATGCTTACCACTGGGCAACATGCTCCACTCCATAAATAAAATGTAATTTATGTCTGTTTTCTGTTTCCTTTTATTATGAAGTGTGAATAAGCCATTTTGCACTCTTCCTTTTACTAATTCTAGAATTACTTTTCTATAATTAGCATGTTTCTTACTGTGTTTGTTTCTACTGAATTTGATATTTTGAAAGTTTCTTCCTCCAATTTTTACACAGCCGCGACTTTATAGTCACATGATCTCCATGTGATTTTTCTTTTCTAGACAGTAGAACACCCCCAGCTTGCGCTGATTGGGTCAGCCACATAGCAGTGAGATTTGACCATGTTGATTTGTGAGTATCTTCAGTGAAAGTTTCACATTTTGGTAAGTGCTAAAGTACTATGAATTGTGGGGACAGCCATAAAATCCACCGCTTTTTTTTTATTGGTGCTTGTCAGACCTGATTCAAGGAGATATGAAGGAGTTACAGACTTGTGTAATCTCGAAAATGCAGAACCTAGATGGCAGTTTAAATATAATTAAGCAAACAGTTACATACTTTAGGGCTCCACAGCAAAAACAAATTGTAACATTTTGAGTGATTGTTTGATAAATAATCATCTAACATTTTCGATATTGCATCATTCACTGCAGGGTGATACAGTCCGATACGAAACTGCATGTACATACATACTGGTGGACACCTGTACCAGTATTATGTCATCATCTCCATCTTTGATAGAGGCCCATAAAATTAGCAACAGGGAATGCATGGAAGATCTATATACATTGTATATAAATTAAAATTCATTCAGGATTGCAAGACATTTACAGTCGGAGGTGATCAATCTTTTAATGTGTGAACAATTACTGGGTAGAACCAGTACTAATCATATGTGGATAAAGTGTCTTGCTCAAGGATTCTATATATAGCAGTGATGGAGGATCCTACTCATGACCCCCCTGATCCTGGGTCCTAAGCTCTGCCACTGGACCACATGCTCATCTATAGATTATAGGTTTGAAAGAAATAATGCGAGAAAAAAAAATGCTGACATTACAAATACAATTCAAACTGGAGAGCTTACAATAATGCATTAAATTAATCTACACTGCTGCAATTCTGACATGAAATCCTACAGAGATACACTGCCGTGAACCTGGATGCTCAATGTGTTCTAAAGTAGGTGCACTTGTTTATCAGGGGATCAATATAGCAACTGATAAAGACACCGTAATTCACTGTACCATTAAAGTCAATTAACACCTTGAAATATCAACAGAAGCAATCACCATCACAACAATCATGCTGCCAACACTTCTGTTGATGATATCACAACAGTTGTAATCACTGACAGTGTAATTAAACATAACTGAGACAAAGCTGCCTGCCAAGATGGATTCACCGAGATAAAGCCAACCTAAGGGATTTTTCAATCCTGAAATTTATTTTTTTATTTTTTTTTTTGAATGGAGTTTAACGCCATTTTCAACATATTTCAGGTTATATATGGCGTATCCTGTTTTACTAGTGGATGAAGACCTCAGACTGAATAGAACCACAGTCCTTCTGCAAGTAACTAGAAACTTTCTCGCATTAAGTTTTTGGAGCAAGCAGGACTCGAATTTACTGCCTTAGTGGAGAGGTAAGTGATTGTGAGACGGCGCCTAAGTAGACCACTCAGCCACGGGGGACCCCTCTCACATTTATAATCCATAATTCTGATGAATTCTATAAAAGATCATTTATGCGGGTAATTTTAAGAATTTACTGACAGATTACAAAACAATGTAGGCATTTGATCAGATCTGAATCTACTTATTTGGAAAGTATACAGAAAACGACACTATATAGGGCATCCCGGTAGTGTAATGGATGGAGTGTTGGCCGCTCACAACAGAGGTTGCTGTTTCAATCCCCAGCTCAACACGATACCTTTAAAAGAAACACTCAGTACCGGTTCTACCAAGGAAGTGGATGAGAGAGCAGCTGAGCTAAAATAAATTAATAAAGTCCTCAGGGCCCTAACAATATATTTTTTGATACACTCTTCCCATTTTGATGCTGTTTTTTTTTTTTAATTAAAAAAAACCTAGATTCTGAAACAGTAAACAAATAATTTTCTTTGAGGGACCTGATATACGCAATAATTCAGTCAGGCCCTGCTGGCTCAGTGGGTAATGCATCTGACTGTCAATGCAGGGGATAATCCCAACCCGACCATAAGCCATTGTGATGATTGGCCATAAACTTTGTTCGATGAACAACATGAATCAACATCCCACCTCTGAATATGTGTAGAAGTAGTCAGTGACTTGCAGAGACAAAGTGTGTCTAGTAACTGGTCAACTGCCTAGCTGACACCAGGAACAATGATCATTATGTGCTGAATGCCACCGTTAAATAAAGGAAATACTTTTTTTTTAAAAAAGGCGCAAAAACCCCTTACAAACTGGTGCTTTCAATGCTGAAAAAATAAATTTTAAAGCATTCTTTTATCCTCTGAATTAATTTTTTTTCAATACTACTTTATTTGCATAATGCTCTCACTTACTTTGCACTTACTGCGCACAGGCAACACGCATGTTAGATTTAACATAGTTTGCAGGGTTCTATAGGATTTTTTTTACATCCAACTTACACAATAAAAAATCTGTACACTTGCACTACAAAGTTTTAGCTTTCATTTTAACCATTATTTTTTATAAATAAAGTAAATACAGCGCCCCATAGCCGTACATATTTTTTGAAAAAATTTTGCCTTTTTTTCGTTATAAAATAATCAATATTAATTCAAAATTTGTTTTTTGATAACATTTTCAAATTACTTCCTGTCATTATTATTTCCTGTGATAAGATTGTAACTTTTATAGTGATAAAATACAGTTTGTGTTACCTTTACATCTAATCATTACGCCGGATATGAACGCGTGTTTAAAGACAACGTTGTATTATTATTCAAACATTCACAACTGATTACAAGTTCTTGAATTTTTACATATGTTGAACTTTGTTCATTTTACAATAATATAACTGAATAAATAAAAGGAGTAGTAATCACGCTGATTTTTTTCATGAATTTGAATTTGAATTAAAATCTAACACTTAAAACAGCACAACGTTTGTGATTTCAGACGATGTCAAGCGAGCGTCATATGACTCTAATGTAAAATACAATGTCGTCCAAAATCGCAGGCAAGTGCTGTGTGTTTTTAAGTGGTTCATTTTTAATTTTCATTAATGAAAAAACTAGCATGATATATATGAATACATGACATTTCAAGATAGTGCGCGGATTTAAAAACAACAAATTTTTACCATTTATGCTTGATTGCGTAAAAAAACTATGGTAACAAGTTTTAAATTTCACATATGTTAAACTTTATTCCTTTCACTACAATAAAAATTATGACTAAATAAAAAGAGGTGGTGTTCACACTGGCCCCTTGTCACCTACAGTGGAAGTGCTGAATAGGATCCCAATAATACCTTCTTTTTATATAAAGCATTAGTCTACCGTTAATGAAGAAAGCAGGAAGTGGTTGACTGTCTCCAGAGTGAAGGTGTCAAGTTTTAACGAGTGATGTGACAAAGAAGACTTACTTGATCTCTGGTTCTTTATGAAGTACAGTTGAAGACGCTCCTTAAAAGACTTCTCATTTGTGAAGAATTCAACACGTACTCTGAAAGTAGACAAACATGGAACAATTACTTTTTGTTACTAATTATGAGGCACTACAAAAAGCTACGCAATACACATTCAGTTGTTACATTTTTCCTGCAACTTAACACAATATTGTTAAAGACTGTAAGGCCTAAAAAAATTAATGTTGTGTTTAAGGTTTCATGTTAAAAAAAATTGGGTCGGTAGGTAGGACTTTTTTTTTTTTGGGCTGATTTTTTTAGATGCAAAATCAAAGTGTCAGTGTTTTTTGGTTATTTTTTCTTCATTTTCTCTCGTAGTTACTCAATTTTGCATGCGAAGTAATTACACCTTTTTCAAAAGCATTTGGTGACAACATAATTATTGTATACTTTTGTAGTTTGTCTGCTTTTGTAGTTTGAATGTTTTCCTTTCCACTTTCAATATATTCTCATTTGTTCTGCACCATGTGCACCATATTGCAATAGGTTAGATTGGGTATTCAACAGAATCTGTTAAAAAAAGTATTATTAAATATATAAATGGAATTTCATTTTATATATTTATTATATCTGTGAAAATATTTCAAAACTACCAACCAATTTTGACACTTGGACATAATCCTGAATTTCAAAGTTTGTGCCAGAGTTTGTGTTCATTTCACATGTAAAAACGCTTCCTTTTTGGCCTTCCTCAGGTGCAGGGTGGAATAGTTGATTGGTTGAATAACCTTTTTGCCGGCGGTATGTTCATACATGTGAACCTTTTTGGAAAGCAATGAGGGAAACCTTTTTTTTTTACACCTAGCATTCTAACTTCCTAATAAGTCTTAACAAGTGCTTATGTAGATATATATCCACTTTGATCCCGCGATTTTCCCGCCCAATAAAAAAACAAGGCAAATACCGGAAAATAGCCCGATGTTTAAACCGAGATGAGAAAGTTGTGCATGCGCGCCTCGATACCTTATACAAAAAATGGCGAACGATTCGAGATGAATAGATTCCTTGGAGATTCAACAAGAATTTCCTCGTGTTATAACTTATTGCCGAGGAACGTTCAATGTCTAGTTTGCAAATGATTTAATAATTATAACTGCGTTGAAATGTAGAAAGAATAAATACTGTAACCATTTCAGAAACAAATTTGTGTCATTTCTTTTTCACAGTTTTTCAGATTGTTTACTTTTGGTCTTCAGGCACAGTTGTGCTTCGATTTTCAAGTCACACTTTTCTAAAAGTTTCGTCTTTGGTATACAGTTTTATATATTGGTTTTCGCCCGATACTTGGAGCACCTGAACCCTCCCTAACAAGACAGTCGGCGAAATTTTTTAAATTTTTTTTTTTTTGGAAAAAAAAATATACGGTTGGGACCTTTTTTTTTAAAATACTATTTAAAAAGAAATGCATAAAATCCCAGTCACGCAAGAAAACAAATCCCTTTATGTTCACTAAATATCATCTGTGGTTCAAGTCTGAGTGTGCACACATTATGAAGCTTACTGTATTCACCGTATGTATTGGGACAGCAACAAATAATTTAATTCACATCCAGTACTTACAGACCTTGACAATGTTGGTTACTACATTATATTATTATTATGTTTTTGTTTGCCGAAAGTCTATAGCCATAATGTGTGCTGCATCCAGCACTGTTAAACAGCAAATATGTTTAATGCAGTGGTTTCCTAAAATCATCGCATACTGTACAACATTGAGCCAGTGTCCAGAAAAAAAAAGGAAGCTAACATGAGCAAACACTGAACAAATGCAGCCCTGGTGGCGGCACCAATAATATATTAATGAGCATTCTTTGAAGTATTATATAGTAGCATCAGCACTTTCCCCTTTCTATCGTACATCTTGAACTATTGTATTTAACCTCAACCTTAACCACAGTTGACCATAGTTATCTCCCTTTATTGATACCATATTTGGTAATATTCTACAGCTTAATTAGATCAAACAGTCTAGAGAGTAATCAGTAGTGGTTATTGATACATTGTCTCAGTTTCTTCATTAAGGACATCAATCCTCCCCAATGTGTCATGAATCAGTAACAGGCTGGTACATGTGCACTTGAATACACTGAAAATTCCAGCTCATACATATACATTGTTGTGTAGGAGTTAATATTTATTTACTTGTAATAATTTCTCCATATAGAATAAATGTAAAATCCTACTCCCAATGACGACATCTGGACTATTTTTTTTGGTTTCGTTCAGAAATATTTTTTTTGTGGTTGTATTTTTTTACTATTTATAGCAATGGCAGCCATATTGGATTTTGAGTTGCAATAAAAATCACAATTTTTAATGCGATACCTGCAGTCCTGAGAGCAATGCTGTGATATAATTTTTTATATATTTGAACGCCGATTTAGAGTATAAAAATCTTACATCAGTTTGAGGTTTGGATAGAAAATTCTGTCCTGAGGGATATCTGGTTTGAGCCTCGTTTCCCGCAAAAACAGTTATGCCAAAAGACAGAATTTTTTATCCAAACCAAAACGCCATGAATGATTCTTTTTCTTGCAAACCAATCATATCGAAATAAATATTTTAACTTAATTTATCATTATATTTTTTACAATGGTTGTTTTTAGATGTTAAATTATATAATTTACGTCATATATATTTTATATGTTAGGTCATAAATGAGTCTAACGTCAGAGCGCGAGAATTTTATCTTGGCCCTAGGGTGAGATATATTTATATCTAGCCCCGGTAAAAATGCAGATATCCTTATCCAGTGTGCAAGAATAGTTTTTATATATTTTCCTACATATCTCAATGTGAATGATATGTCCCAGAGTGTGGCAGCCATCCTGAGTATTTTACAGCAACATTAAAAAGAAAACGATCAGAAAGGCTGACTAATATTACAAGTGTGCACATGAAGTGTAGTCCTCACAATATGGAGTTTCACTGACATGTTGTTTGATTTTTTTATAACTGTAGTCTATTTTTTGTCGAAACACGTATACAAATATACATGTACCAGAAGTACGAAAAACACTACTCCCTTACTATGTGACTAAGATGTATCACAGTGTCTGTTGAACTGAATGCCCCCACTTTTATTGATTGAAAATCATTTTTTTCACCAAAAATTAAGTTGATAAGGGACCATAATTTTAACACTAAATTTTTACCGATATTGACAAATATCAACTTGGTCTGTATTTTTTATAATTATATTCAAACCTACAAAATATAAATTAAATACATAGTCTCCTTCAGAAGTTATTGATCTGAAACCAATTTGTTACCTCGGCAGGATGGACAAACAGACAGACACTTAATGCCTCACTGCTACGAAGAATGGTGAGGATAAGGGATTTTACTTGTAAGTCATTTGAAATTTTTGCAAATTTAGTCTATTTTCTGCCGTAATACTAGTAAACCATAAGTATGTAAAACCAAAAATTTGAAATGACACTTCCCTGGAACAAATTGTGACCAAGTTTCAATAAAAACTATTCAGTGGTTACAGAGAAGTCATTTAAAGAAATTGTGGAGACACATGCAGGGCTCAAACTAGAGGGCGATGTGGGCGACAAAGTCGCTTTTTTCTCCGTCACTTCGCTTTTTTTTTTTTGGTCACGGCGAATTTTTAAGTCGCCTTAAAATTAACAACATCGCTTTTTTTCTGGATGCTAGCGAAGTGCAAATTACAACTATAACCAATTTTTGGTATATTCTCTAATTCGTGGATAAGTGTTGCCACACATGTGGGAATGCAAATAGCAATAATCGGTTACTTCTGATCCAAATATCCCCAGGCAATTTTCGGCATATGTGTTTACACCCAATGCCAACATCGTATAGGTTGCTAGGCAACGCAATCGTTTGGCTGACCAAGCTCAAGGTTTCTCTTGCATAGAGTTAAAATATCCAGCGTCTAATTGAAACCAATCACTTTTTTCAACTGTCAATCAAAGTTTTCCATGAACAAAGTAACTTTCCACGTATTACATAATCATCCTTTGTGTTTGCGAGATGCATAGATGATTGATAAGAGTGTAATTCAATTCTGAATTACACGTTCAAACTGAATAATTAACGCATTTGATTTTTAGAAATTACCGATGATTAAAGAGGTATTAATAATTATGTTGCCGCTAACTATGTTCGAGTCGAAATAAACAAATTGAACAATCGATTATAACAACTGTTAATTCGGTGTCCTAAGTGATGTGTAGAATTCACATAAAAAATTGTTTTGTTACTCAATTTGTTTGTTTAAATCAGCTGGTTTAATTACTCTAAATATTTGTGATCCGACCTATAATTCCAAAGTTTGACTTCCAAAGAGCCTTGAAATATTGGAAACAACAGAAAGTACGAAATATTTATAAATGAGAATTAAGAAGGTCAAGTAAGAAACAGTTAGTTTAAGCAGTGTGTAGACTGCATTGGGGATAGCATGTAACACAGCATCTGAAATTTAAAAAATGTGTTCAATGTATGTTTCATGAACTTATGATTATGTTTTGCATTTTAATTAAAAAATGTTTTTTGGTAAAAAATAAAAATGATATGTGAACAGAGAAATATCTTTTTGATTACTCTTTCGGAGATAAAGTTATAGATAAATAGCATTTATCTTCTGCTTTTACCAGGTACTAGTGTTCAATGTTCTTTGCAAAAAAAAATTAAACAATAATGAGTGGCATGAAGAATACTCCTACCATGAAAAAGTTGATTGTAAGTGCATTTAGCTGTATCTTTATTCAGAAAGTTAAACTCCCTGTTCTTTAAGAATATATCACACACAAACTAGTTCTTTAATTACAACATCAGATAAAAGACAAGAAGGCAGTCAACCAACACATTTGATATAAATAAAAAAACAATATAAAACATTATAAAAACAATATAAAACAAAACTAGACCTATCACTGTAGTGATGAATACCCCCGAACGCTGCCATGACAGAAAATGGTTAACCATTGTATGAAGTTTTATTAAATTATATCCAATAGTTTTAAAGTAATGCTCCAGACAAAAGAAATTCTTAATAAAAGAGAATGTTATGGATTGAGTTGTTTGTGTTGTTCATTTTTTTATGGTTTTGTTAAAATTAAAAACGGTCTTTTTAATTATTGTGCAGTGTACAAGCTTTCATGGCAATCAATAAATGTTATACTTTTCGAGTTATGTTGAGGGACAACAATTTTATGGATAAGAAACAAACAAGAGCACTAGGAATACAATATCGAACCTGCTTTGCTCGAACTCCATGTATTCATCAACTTGGTTCTTTCATGAACTTTATTAAACTGTTATCACTGATGGCTTTAAAAGTACTTTAAAAGTACTGCACCAGACAAGGGAAATATATCAAACTTTGTAATTAGCAAGAATAGAGTTATGTTTCTTGTACACTGCACTTCCTGTCATTATATTCTACCATTGTATGAAGTTTGATGAAATTCCATCCAGTACATTAAAAGTAATGCTCCGGACAAGGGAAATATATCAAAGGGCAATAACTCTGTAATTAGCAAGAATAGAGTTAGGTTTCCTGTACACTGCACTTCCTGTCATTATATTGTACCATTGTATGAAGTTTGATGAAATTCCATCCAGTACTTTAAAAGTAATGCTCTGGACAAGGGAAATATATCAAAGGGCAATAACTCTGTAATTAGCAAGAATAGAGTTATGTTTCTTGTACACTGCACTTCCTGTCATTATATTTTACCGTTGTATGAAGCTTGATGAAATTCCATCCGGTACTTTTCAAGTTATGCTCTGGACAAGAAAAAATATCAAAGAGGAATAACTCTGTAATTAGCAAGAATAGAGTTATGTTTCTTGTACACTGCACTTCCTCTCATTATATTCTACCATTGTATGACGTTTGATGAAATTCCATCCAGTACTTTTCAAGTTATGCTCCGGACAAGGAAAATTGCGGACAGACCGACCGACAGACCGACAGACCAACAGACCGACAGACCGACAGACCAACAGACCGACAGACCGACAGACCCACCTCAGGGTGACTCCAGTATACCCCCTCAAAACTTCGTTTGTCGGGGGTATAAATACACATAATGTACATAGCATTGATTTTAATGAAACTAAGTTTTCGTGTAACCGGTGACGAAATTTACCACTTCTCCCTATTTTTTCTCCACTTCTCCTTTTTTTTGGATGAAGGAGAAGTCACTTCTTCCTAAAATTCAGACCCAGTTTGAGCCCTGACATGATGAATACCAGTCGGTAAACTGAAGTTTACTTAGATTAATTAAAAAGATCATTAAATCTTTAATCAAATTATATTTATTCTAATCTATAATTCTAAACTAGGAACTGTAGCTTTCCTGTTATTTTTTTTCTTCTCAATATTTGGTATTTGATGGCAAAACTTCAAAGACTTTGTGTGAAGAAAAAAAAAGCAGGCTATACCAGGAATGGAGTTGACATTAACTATATATATTTTTTTATATCCATATCTGATAACAAAGAATTACATTCTGATCAGTTACCATAGTGATGTGAACAACAAAGGCAACTTTGTAAGGCTGTTTAATGACTGGAGAGGTCATCTCTATTATACTGTATTGACACAAGTATGCATGCAAATTTAGATTGTGTTTCGTTTTTTTATCATGCCTTGCGGATTGAACTGATAAAAAGGAAGATATTAAATACTGATTATCCTCTGTTAAAGATAATCCATTTAGATGATCACTCTCAGTAAAGCAACTCTACTGACTACCTGTACATGATCTCTTGTAGGTTTTGTGTTGTTTGTTTCAAGCATTTATTGTATATATGATTATGAATTATATATATACTTTAAAGATGCATCGATCGATATCACCTTTAACTTTCTGTTCAGTATTGAATGCTGGCAAGTTTATTGAATAACAAAGAGGCAGGTCCCATTCGAAGATTATGGTTGATTCCATTCTTGAATTTATCTTATGAGAATTTCTTTAGAACACAGGTCGACATTTTCCATTTTATCTGTCATTGTCTTAGCATAACCTGATACCGGCCATTAAGTGAGTTTATCGTGGGCCGCGATTTAGTATTTGACAAACAAAATTAAAGAATTCTACACTACAGAGACAATAAGACATTATAAGTTATTGAACAGAACTATAATATTACAATGTTTGATATTAATGTGCAGGTTTTGATATTAAACTAAAAAAAAATATTGGCGATATACTGGTGGGGTCTCTTTAAGTTCATAATAAAATGTTGTTGTTGTATTGTGTCACCATTTTTTCAGTCATATCGTTACTTTGTCTACTTGAGACAGTATTCTTAGCACTGCCACAATAAAGTATCATGTTGCAGACACATGGTATGATACCGCCACCCAGTGACATACTGACACCAGGCCGACAAGCTCTAGAACTATCATCTTATTGCTGAGTGCCAAGTCTGGAAGCTTCTGTACCATTCTATTTTTCAAGGTAGGGGATCGAACCCATGACTTTCTGTATGTGAGGCGGATGCTGTTACCACTAGACGACCACTGCAGGGTTGTTAAAAAGATATATATGTTGCTTTCATAAAATGATAGAAACACAACTATATTGCGGCTTATAAAATGGCACTGCTCCAAGCAGCTTGTTTATATACAATACACCATGATTATGGTAATAATTGTCAAAAGCCGGCCGCCACATGTATGAAATTTAAAAAATTATATAGGCAACTTGTTGGTAATTTTTTTCCTGAAAATTTGTATTTTTCATGCAATAATATGAAACCATTGCTGCGGGGTCTAGAAATATTATGAAACTCAAACATGACAACGCATCCCCATGTTCTTACCTCTACAAAGACACCTCCACAGCAATCATTTTCACCTACATGTTGACAGCAAACCCACAAAACTGACAGGCACCAATAATATTGAACCCCTTTAACCTGGACCATCTGTACATAATTACATATGACATTCAGGGTTCTCCACAGGAAGGGCGAGAGGGGGCCTGCCTGCCTGCCTGCCTGCCTGCCTGCGCAGCACACATACTCTTGAGTTTGGACTTGTATTATTTGGAAGCAAGAAAAAAAAAAAAACTTGTGAAATAAATGCCTGTTAGCACCTTTATGTGCTGTGTAAGGCACTCATTGAAATATATTTCATTAGTAAAACATATTAAAGTCATCGTATTTAGTATGTTTCATTTCAGGTATGAAAATGAGAAAAGATATGCAAAGAAAAATAATGATTTAGAGGAAAGTAATCTTTTGCAAAATTTTGTTAAAGAATTCAAGCACTAAGGGGAATATCATTTCTGATAGACAAGCACTGGAGTGCCCCGGTGCTAACCCTTTCCTTCATATAGACGCCTTTGGACGCCTCTAATATAGACGCGTTTGGACACCTCTAATATAGAAGGCTTTTGAATTATTGGGACTGAATTATGTTATTAACTGACAGAGTGGAAAACAGTGCAGGAAGTGTTCAGATTGCTCGTTACGAGCAATCTGAATTCTTCCTGCACTGTTTTCAAAGGTATTCTGTGATTTGTGTGGGAAAACCCTTATCTATGGAGTAAACTGGATGTAATGGCCTGTGGAGAAGCCTGTATGTATGTATAAGAAATAAATCGATACCACTACTAAATTACCTAGAAATTCTCCTTTCGCCAAAATCAAAAGTACCGATACTGTCTACTCTACTCTCTCCATTATAAAGCTGAGCCTTTTTTATCACCTCGCCAGGGGGCTTCACTTCACTGGAGCCACAACCCCTTGTTACTACATGACATATTTTCCAATCCTTCTGGATATTGTAACTGGTCAACACTGCCTCTCCTTGAGTCAGACCTTCCATGAATCTTATAATCCCTTACATAATCCGTGGGCTCACCATCATGGCCACATGTCTATGACCCACACCACGGTTGTAAAACAAGTTTAACATAATGTATTATCTGTCTGTAATTAATTTGATCATGAATGTGGAATTACATTTTACCTAATGACCAATTAGCTAATCTGTAACAGGTATGTTTATTTCACTCTGCGCTTCCACACATGTACAAAGTGTTGTCAGATTTCCTTCAATATTTTTCGAGTGTACAGATGGATATTAAAGTGTCAGCTAATACTACTCACATGCACTTCAGGAAACATAAAAATGGTTATTGTTAGTGCATTATAACCAACTAAATTTCATCAATTTTGCATTGGAATTTTATTTACAAAATTTAATAACAGAGTCTCTTGATTACTGTAGAAATTTTTTTTCCACAACCAATGCAGTAAAGCGACACAGCACACATCAACTGACATATCATAAAATGTTGCATTACATGTAAAATATGTAATTAAATCCTTGCTCATGCAATATTATCTTCTTATTTTCAAATGAGCGACAACTTCTAATTTTCTGAATTACAGATTGAAATTTCCAACATTAATATTAAAGTTGTCAATGAACACAGACTATAAATTAATGCTATTTTTTCAATACTTAATGCCTTCGCATGTTCAAATTTGATTCCATTCTAATTTACATAAATCAAACACATCTCCAAAGTTGCTGTGACATTTTTCTCAGCGAGTACATCCATAACTGACAACCATGATTATCAACCAAAGATCAACAACCGGTTAACATACTGCACAATGTGCCCTCTTGGCATTCTAACCTCTACACACCAACCGACTTGTGCAACGAAGGATGCAGTGAAGACAGGAAGATGAGAAAAATCTCATTTAAGAAATTTTGCCTACTTAGGTACTTATACAGCAATAAAAATGTGTAAATAATAAATTATTCAATACCTGTATTATCTACCTTTTCATCTTGACTGACTTCCTCAGTCTTCCATCAAATATTAAAGTCAAGAAAGACCAAAATAAAATAATGACGGTTTCCTGGCACAGTGAAATGAATACCGTATACCTTTGAATACACCCCACCCCACCCCCCTTGATAAGTGAGTACCCTGAGTCGTTTTTATGGGAAATGAAATTACTTAACCTGCTCCATCTGGAATTTAATCTTTAATCAAAATAAATAAACATTCACTCTGGGACTTTGAAAACGCACCACTTAATACAGGTGAATTTAGTGCCAAAAAATGTCATCCAATTTCAAAGAAAGCTTCTACAGGGTAACACCGCCATCTCTGCCTTCTACTATCAAAATTTCATGACTGAGACTGGAAATTTTTATGCACTTATTCCAATATTTTTCAAAGCTACCACCAAAAGTGAAAATTCACAGGCGTTAATAGCGAAGTCATTATTGACGCCTGTGAATTTTCATAGAAGACAGAGATGGCACTGTTAGTGTATATAAACTTTCTTTGAAATCCGATGACATTTTCTGCACTAAAATTGAAAATCCCTGAGTGTACATAGATTTCATGTCTGATTTAAACATGGTTGAATAAATGCCTTATTACCGGCTGTGTGTGTGTTAAGGCATTTTACACGCTCTTTATAAAAAGTTTAAATATCGATTTCTCCTACCCAAATAACTCTCCGCTCCCACTTTTTGCAAAATGTATCACTCCCAGGGGCATTTATTTCAGGGTATATGGTAGATTATAATCTGCTCCCAGGGGCATTTATTTCACGGTATATGGTAGATTATAATCTGCTTCCAGGGGCATTTGTTTCTGGGTATATAGTAAATCATAATCTGCTCCCAGGGGCGTTTATTTCAGGGTAAATGGTAGATTATAATCTGCTCCCAGGGTGGGGGGGGGGGGGTATTTCAGGGTATATGGCAGATTATAATCGGGTTCACACAACTTTAACAATACTTTGTTAATCTTAGAATTATCCGGTTTTGATAGACAAATGTCTTGATCAAATTATGGTTTTTAATTCTTATTTATTTTACTTCAATTGTGAAGTACATGCATGTGGTTTGTTGCCTAAGTTATGATGGAATACACTTTACAATGCACTTCATAAATTTCCTGCATTCTGATTGGTTGCTTGGTGAAAATTTGTGACCATTTATGATTAAATACATGATATAATTATGCGGAGGATCTTAGACGAGTCCTCAATTACTATTGGATTTATTACACACATTGGCAAAAATATATATTATAATGCTAGGCTCTGCTGAACATTTTATCATCTTTGGCATACGTATGTTATCATTTTTGCCAACAAGTCTGATAAATTAAGTAATAATTTAGCATGAACATAAGATTCTTTTTATCACATAACTCTGGAAAATGGTTCATTTACCATTTATTTTTTGAGAATCAGGAACGAGAATATATCAACTATCTTAGTTTCCACCAGTCATGGTAGGAAATAACTTTTCAAAATAATGCCATGTTACCATGACAAATCAACAGTCATTTATTCATTCTGGAAAGTAGTTAAGACATTTTACGTACGGGTGCTGAGTTGTACGGAAAACACTGAGTGATGAATTAGAAGTAATATTTAACTAGATTAATATAAAAAATATGTGATAAAATTATGAGATAAAGACTCAATCACAAATTCATTATAAGTTTAAACCTTGGGCTGGTTTCACTGGACATTTCAAACTGAGATTTTCCTCAAAAACTTGAACACAGTGACAGTCACTACACATTAAATGAGCACACACAGAATTGAAGTCTGAGAACACCTTTGCCCATTGGCAAAGGCTAACAAACAAGATGATCAAGTAAATGAAGTAAAACTGGGCTGAATTGAGGGAAATCTCAAATGGAGATGTTTAGGCCGTTATAAATTAATTGGTAGATTCTCATCCATTTATTTCCTAAAAAAGGGAGGTGGGTGAAGAATTTTATTATTTTTTTAATTTTTTTATATCTTTTTTATATCTTTTTTTTATGAAAATAAAAAGGGTCGTGGCTGTATGAAAATTAGGGGAAAGCGGGGTTGTTAATCAAGCAATTAATTTATTAAATCTTTAATAAAACTAGGGCCACTCAGAGGTTCCAGACATTTTTAACAAAGAAAAAGATTCAATAGCAGTCCAGCAAGATTCTAATATTTTTATTTAGCCTTGTTTTACTTTGTGTTACCTGACCAATGGAAGATGTTCTGAAGAACAATAAAGGCTATTTGTAATTAATAACAAACCTCCTCATTATCCTAATGACCTGGCCGAAGAGAACATATAATTATACAACTTTGTAATATGATTAATTAACCATACCTCAGTATGAGGTCTAGTAGTGCCACCATGGTCTCCACAAGGAATCACTAATAAAGTTAATTGCCCATTGATAAGGGTATAATAAATCAATTCTTCGATTTTTTTCTCACCCACCCTCATTTTCTTTACCTGCCAATTTACATGTCTCATTATAACTTTTATCAGTCAAAAAAGTTATATTTTTCCAAAACGGCACAGCGTTTTAAACATTTGGGTTGCAAATTTTAAAAAAAATCAGTCGTTAACTGTAACATAAGAAACTTTCATAGTATTTTCATGCTCATCCAATTGAATTTAAGATTGTGTTTTCAGAAACATACCTGTTTTACAAAATATTCAAGCTGATCGAGAATGGGTTAATCTGGACTGATATTCAAAATATTATGAATGATACTTACTTAACGTTTACAATCTATTTTTATCCTAAGTTTTTTTTATGAAATGCAACCTTGATCTCTAAATGATTTTCTTTCATTTTATGCCCAATAAGATCAACACTTCCGTGAAAAATTAAAAATGAAACTGCATCCCCACCCTATTTTAAAACAGATTTGGATGAAAATCTAGGAATTAATTTACTATGGCCATCAGTGGTGTAGCTGACCTAAAATGACGTGCATGCCCATCAGGTCCTAGGGGGTCGGGGATGATTTTTAGGATACATTTCCTGTGTTCTGCAGGCATTTCCAGGAGATATAATGATGCATTCACAAAAAAGTGCAAATCCGTGCATTATGGCGTAAAGGCAGCTACGCCACTGGCCTTTAACGACAACTAAAAAATATATGGCTTCATTTGGAAATGTGGTTGGGTGGGAAAAAGATTGGGAATGGCATTAAATGCATTAGAGAAAGAGACATACATTGTATTCATTTATGATTTAATCTACAGATGATGAAATTGCATCAACTCTGCATCACTATTATACAAAGCGGAAATTAGAATTGCAATATTGCAAAGCCAATTCACCATTAGCACTCTATCTACCAGCATATCCAAATATGCAAATGTGTTAAACTGTTTATCAGGCTATACAAAGCAATTCATTTCACTTTTAAATAACCTTGTCTGGTCTGATAGCTGCCACTGACAACTAAATGTCCAGACCAGTCTCCGCAGACAGTAAAAAATTACATTTCTCACGTTTCTATGAGTAATAAAGTTGTTTTCTTAAAATAAACATTCCACAAAGAAATGAAAGTTGTACTGACTAATATTAATTAATAATTATTTTGTTCATACTAATTTATTTTAGATCAACTGCAATTTCTCAATTATAGCTAGCTCAGAGCTTTTTTTCATTCTGTTTTGTGAGTTTTGTTTGTGAAAGGCTGTATGGTTGAGTCTGTGATTGAACCAGTGACCTCTGAAATGAGAGGCCAACATGCTTTGCATCATTTTGATTTTTCTCCCCATTTTTGTCAGCACAACATTATTTTTTCCTATTAAAGGGATCTGCTCCACTACCCCCACCCACCCCAAAACCAAATCAACATTTTCTCACATAAAGTTTTTTGGAATGAGCAGGACTCAAACCTACAACCTTAACAGTGAAAGGTAACTGACATTAATCTGCCAAGAGATGGTGCCTTAGACCACTCAGCCACGGAGGACCCTGCTACAACTGAAGCTTCGAAGAAAAGCATGCTGTGACATATGGTAACAGGCACCTTGAAAAAAACAAAACTGTGACTAACAGACTGAAAAAAACTTGGATCAGAAAGTGGTTTCACCATCAGGGGAGTCGTTATTCAGTAGTTTATAGTCACGGGGATTATTGTAAAAATAAAAACTGTTGTGTAATAAAACAATCACTTAATGAACAATAAGATACTTTAAAAAAAGTTAAAATTGTCTAGAAACTCATTGGTTATAATCACAGTCATATTCTTAAAAAAAAAATAATTACACTAAAAATGCATTAAAGGTCATCTCATTTTGCAGCATACTGTAAACCTGTCTGTTCAAAAGGTATCCGATGACAGAATTGCCCAATTGTGATTGTATTTAAACTTATTACTAGTTATGCATCTGCACTCGCCTTATTTTACCTGGGGTTTACCTATTTCATATTGTTCTGTATATACAAATATAAACATTTTAATACCAAGAACACTGGAAGTGGTAAAAACAACTTACTCTGGGGGTGGGGGCAGCGTATCGAAAACTTTATTAATCCCGCAAACACCGCTGTTTCTATGGTGAGGGAACTGACGATATGATCGCTCCCTCATTGGTCCACCAAATCTCACATTTCTGCCTTGGCCGTACGGACTGTAATTTTGTCTATTCACTCTATTGTTGGATTGTCGGAAACTTCCATGGTAAAACCAAATATTTGACATGCTATGGATTGTCTTCAAAGTTTACACACAAGTTACAGTTATAACAATCATCTTGAATGTTGGTAGTTTTTTTGTGTTTTAATAAAAAAAATTATATTCGTTCTTTTATTTAGTAAATTTATATTCCAATATATATCCAAGGTTATTCAAGAGAAATTTCACTTTACCAAGAATTTATCTTCCTGTTCTATTGCACTTTACTCAGAATTCAACTGCCTGTTCTACTACACTTTATCCAGAATTCACCTGCCTGTTCTATTGCACTTTACCCAGAATTCACCTTCCTGTTCTATTGCACTTTACCTAGAATTCACCTTCCTGTTCTACCGATTGCACTTTACCCAGAATTCAACTGCCTTAGTACTTATGAACTTGCATTTACCCAGAATCTACCCAAATTCCACCTGTCTGCCCTATAGCACTCTAATGCAGAACCCCTTGTCTGTTCAGACTCTATCAATTTATTTTGTTTTTCTTTGTTTAGAAAATAATCACTGCACACGACCTTTAGTCTTCGAGTAATTTAAAATCATTGGGGATTTTTCTCTATTGATGTTGCATTAATCAATGGTATTTCTGTATTTCTCAATAGAAACAAAGTATCCCTCTATACAGATGTTTAAATTGTCTTTCTACACAAGACACATGCACACATCTGTCTACAGAAACCCTGCGTAATTGCTTTTTCTATAGGCATAGTGCCACCATTGCAAAAAGGAAGTGCTTCCGTGGGGTAGTCGCATAATGGCGGTTGTAAATAATCCTCAATTCTTCTTCTTTAAAAATGCATTTTCCTATTTTTAATGCTCATTTTTTTATTTGAATGGCATCATTGATGTATTTTGAACATTTTGATAGCATTGTCATGTTTGAATTGTGAATTTAGAAAAAAAAAATGATGCTTGGAAATTGGGGTATGAATTCATGATTTCGGAAGTCTACTTTCACTTTGTCACCAGTGTACACACTGAGCAGAAAAAAAATCTCTTATATGACACATGACCCCTACTTTTCTCATCATATTTTGATAGTGCAGAGGTTGACAAACAGTAAAATGTAGGTTTCACTTCTTTCATTTGGGACCCTCTATGAATGACAAGCCTTCAAACTTTTGTTATTTACTATAGAATAAAGAACAAAAATCAATGGTGGGGTTACACCTATAACATCATTTAATAAACAAACAAACAAACAAACATTATCCATCATTTAACAATATCCATTATTTATATAAAATGTTTAAACTGTTGACAATGTTTCCATAAATATCTAGTTTAATATAATAATCTTTGCCTTAAAAGCTTGCGGAGAGGCATTATTTATTATTTATAATATATAAAATGGCCCAGAAACTTTTACTTCTTCCCCCAATAAAGACCTGTCAAGCAATAAAGAACCACGAGTTTACCAATAAACAATTGTTACAGGCTCGATGTCTGCGCCAAAGTACATTTCCTTAAAAACATTCTTTCACAGAATTGTTTATCTAGCACTTTTAAAATGTCACAATTTCAGACATTGTGTCCAAAGTGCCATTAATGACATAACACCCATAATGCATCACATACTTTATGGTAACGGCATTGGGTAGTCTATAAAATTGAAATAAGTGTCTCAATTGTTTACTTCCCATTTGCTCATGTGACTTCCTGCTGTTAAGGTTTATTTGTTGGATTCTAAATTAAATCCAGATTTAAAATGTTTTTAAATATTCAACGATTAAGAGGAGATTATTCCTACATGATGATGGAACACTTTTACGTTCATATAGAGGATCTCACAGGAGTGGTCATTTGATATTGAATTTATTAAACAAGTTGTCAAAAAAAATTATGAGAGGCTCTTGTCAAAACTAATAAATGAGTTTTAATTTAATTGAATCAGGAGTTTAATGAATTTGATAATAAATGAACACAAATGTAAGTTTCTTTTTATCACAGTATTTAGAACAATGGTACATTGGACATGCCATTTATTTTTCAGATTATCTCTCTCTAAAAAAAAAATGAAAAAATTGGTATCCAAAGTCCCATGAATAATACTTAGTATATATTTAAATTTTCATCTGTCGAATGATATACAGTTGCATATCAAAATAACATAATTTTACCGTGACAAATCAATATCACTTTGATGTTCTGTCAAGTCAGAATATAGCTTGGTTGGGCGCCGCAGGATACATATTCTCAAATTGTCTTTTATTCATATTTTTCAATGGTGTTAAATGCTTTTTTATACAGATTACGATATAGCATCTGGTTTTACTGGTGAAGGGGACCTTGTAATTAACCCCAGAGTAGAGAACTATAATCCTCCTGCAATTGAATAAATGGCAAACTTTCCCCATAATATGAAATTTATTAACCAATCAGCCAGATCCATGAACTATGCCAGTCACCTCCATTAAGCGGCCACTTGTCTTAAGCAGCCCATATTTGCTATTTCACACTTCTATTCTTTCAAATTAACCTGTAATAAGCAACAATCTGTCTTAAAAGGTCACTTTTGCTCCTAACCTTGACTGGCTGTTTTAAAGACAGGTTTGACTGTATATCGATATGTCATAAAAAAATCAATCATAAACACTGCAGTTTTACACTTACAAGCAGCTTCAGTTGAATGAATAAATATAAATGATTAAAAAGTCATTGTCGACTTCCTTTTGTAATATAGAATACATCAGAATTTCTAATAAAAATTTTTATTGAGCAATGTACGTGCTCATTAAATTTTAACAACCTATAACGAGAGCTTTAACATGACATTTGTATTAATTATTCAAAACATAGATTTTAACATGTATCATTATATGCAATACACAGAATAATCTAATGATACCAAAACATTTTTAAAATAATTTTTTATCAATATTCACAGATAAATATATCCATCAAAATAATCACCCACACAAACTACAGTGCAGAAACATCACTCAAAGAATTTGATTAAAGAAAAAACACCTTTCCAATCTGTTTCCTATGAAATTGCACAATGTGTATCACGCATAATCACTGCAACCATCTCCAAGAACCAGACATCAATGTTAAGATCGACCTCCTGCAATCCCTTTCACTTTCATGAACTGGCTATTCTTGATCAATTAACAGATAATATTTTATCTGTAAAATTCAGCATGAGCATACAGTTGTTTTTACATTTTATTTGCATGTTTCTCACCAGCTAATGATCCAATTATGATGTTTATTGATATCTCTTTATTTTGTCTGAATTCTGAATAGCAATATTGAAATTGGACAGTGAGTTTTTTCTGAGAATATTTTTTTAATTTTTTTATTGTATGATTTATTTCACATGTATTTTGAAGTGAACTTACTTTATAACAGTTCCATAATATTGCCTTTCAAAATCAGTATATTATTATTATGATGTTTATTTGCTATTTGCTTTAGTGTTAAACACAATCATGGTCTTTAAACAATTTGTTGTCGAGTGTTGATAACCTCAGGGAAGATTTGAATAAGTCCAACTGAGTTTTCTCGTTGAATAAAAATCTTAATTATTAATAGTATTGAAATTTTTTTTGGATAGAATACGCGTTATGTACATCAAGGACTTACATAGGGGATCTATTCAAATGATGACAATAAAAGGATCAATTATTTGGCAAATTCATTATTCAGAATGCACAGGCCACTGATTTTGTGCACATAAAATGTAAGTTGAATCTAATATTAAATATGTTATGGTGTTTTAATCATGTGAAATGATCTATAATTAAAAATTTCAAGTAATTTTGCATCTATTTTTTTTTTAGTAGCTACATAACTTAAAAAATTAAGTACTTCAAAAATTTAAAACACAAATTAATCAGATTAAAGGTTTCATTTTGTTCAAAATTTCATTCTGCAAAGTAACAATATTGATTTGTATCCCCCGAGATGATAATGGAAGTCAAAATAATTGAACATGAGGTTTCACGAAATTTTGCGTCAATATTATGCAAACTTTCAAAAAACGAATTTCTTTTCCCAGAACTCTATTATTATATAGTTCTTATAGATTTTAATGAAATAATTTTGGATAAAATTATACTAAGTCATACAGTATCGTACCAATTTTAAATAGGCTTCATATATAATAATGATCTAGGCACTCTGAAGGCATTTAGTATTATATATTATACTAATCATTCCATTAATTTTACTCACAGGTATTAAAATTGATAAATTTCTCAATTTTATATATAGTGACATAATTTGTATATAAGTGACATTGCCCTTTCCCATTAAATACAAACCCTATAAATGTCTTTAAAAAATTAGAATAATTATTAAAATGGATAAAAAGCATATCATTAATAAATGAACTCTGAATGGTTTTGTACGTCAAATCCACCAAAACGTGACAAAAACGAGATTTGTATTGGAGTGGTGAACTTGAAACAAAACCCCATTCTAAAAATAGACATCTGTTAAATACTGTCAGGCAACCTTTGCATGTCATTTTGACTCTTTCTAAGATGAAACAAGTTTTTATTACATGTAAACCTTTATAACCGATGAAACTGAAATCAAAGGGAAATCACACGACTTCATTAATATGTCACAAAATAGGTTGCAATATTAAGCGGGAAATCTATTTTAGTCTAGCTTAGGCACATATCCTTCTGGCAATATGGGATCAGAGTATAATTATATAGGTATGATATATATGAAATGTTTTTAGCCAATTTTAAAAGTTTGAAAAATCCTGATAAATTCCTTTAACAGAAAACATTAAGTACTTATACTATTTACCCATATAATAATTGTGTAATGTCATGTTAAGTTTTTGTTTACTCCCAGAACTTATTAATATGGCGTGGAGCAGTCAATAGTAAATAATTATGATAAATAAAAACCATATAAATCCAGAAATTATTCCATGTGCACTAAATAAATAACTCAATATAATAAATAAATATCCACGTTTCTCACTTTGTTTTCTGAGTAACCATATATCAGATCCAAACAAACCTATAGAAATCCAATTAAAAACGACCAATCACATTCTGCTTGAATAAAGTAGAATAAAACCTGCATAATCATTGATCAATACCACGTATATCATTATTTCCGTTATAAGATCCTTATATTGAAGCTTCTGTTTGAGTTTTGTATTCAGGTACGAGGAGTATTGCATTGCAGCCCCTTTTGTAATGTGAAAAAGTCACACAATGGGATATTAATTAAAAGATATGGAAACAGCTGCTGTTCCTGAGATGGACTGGCTGCATGCCACCTGACTTATAATAAATGTGTGTACGAAATGAGACAACCGTTCTGTAATTATATGCAGTGAAACTTCCATAGTTGGAGCATCAAAAACTCAAGCACATTGGCCAACTCTAGGAAATGGTTCCAGACAATTTAGTGGTAGAGCACTGAACACATGATCGGAGGTTTGTGGGCTCGATCCTCCACAGCGGATATGTGTGGTGTCCTTGAGCAAGACACTTTTCTGCATATGCTTAGTACTGCTTATAACCGGGAAGTGTGATTTGCCTAAGTTGTAATAACTTGTTTCACAATCAAAGTAAAATAAATAAGTTTAAACTAACAATTTTGTGTATATTTCATAACATATACATATGACTTGCGATATCTTGAGAAAAACTGGAGGTCAGATGACTGACACATCAACATACCTTTTTTTCTTAACTTACTAAGACTAAGTGCTCCTACCATAATAGTTGCACCCCATGATTCCTGGGCAAAGGGCACAAGTATTTTATTTTGCAGAAAATTGTGTTCATCAAATGCAAATGATTAGGCAAGTGTATAATCACAAAATGCTAAGTGCAGAAATGCAAAGAGCAACGCTTACCTGAGTATGATATTCATATCAAAACAAAATTCATATCTGATTGTTTTGCTAATACTTTAGCCTGAGTAACAAGTAGTGGAAGTCAAATCATGTCTACACACTGCTAAGTTAATTGTAAGGATAATATGGACTTGCACCTCAAACTGAGCCAATAGATTTTTTACCAATCTGACATGTAAACTTTGATCTAATATGAAATTTTGATGATTTTTTACCAATCCAACACGTTAAACATTGCTTTAATTGGATATTTTTACCAATCCAACACGTGAAACATTGATTTAATATGATATTTTGATGATTTTATACCAATCTGACACATCAAACATTGATTTAATATGAAATTTTGATGATTTTTTACCAATCTGACACATTAAACATTGATTTTATAGGATATTTTTACCAATCCAACACATCAAACATTGATTTAATATGATATTTTGATGATTTTTTACCAATCTGACATATCAAACATTGATTTAATATGAAATGTTGATGATTTTTTACCAATCTGACATGTTAAACATTGATATAATAGGATATTTTTATCAATCCGACATGCTAAACGATTTTTGATGATTTTATACCAATCTGACACATCTAACATTGTTTTAATGGTATTTTGATGATTTTATACCAATCTGACACATCAAACATGGAATTAATGATATTTTTATGATTTTATACCAAATTGACATGTTTTTTTCAAAAAAAAAATCAAAAAAATAATAATGTAGTAAGTATTTTTGTAATTATTATAAATTGCATATTTTTTCCTCAAATAGATGCGTCCCAGCCGTAAAATGGGACACAGCCTAGGGCACGTTTATTAGGAGAAATATGATAGTTTTCATCAAAAATAAAATGTTAGGCACCCGTGTTTAAAAATTTCCGCATGATGCATCATATATTTCATAACTCTATCTAATTTTGATGGAATCCATTATTAGACTTTAAATCCTGTAATTTGAAAAAGCTATCTTTTGATTGAACTTTTTTTATGTTTGAATAAAATATTACTATACAAGGTCGTTTCTGTAATTATTCAAATGATTATATTACAATTGTAATTTCCCCGTGCAGATTATGACTGATGAGACTTTAATGGAAGTGTTTGTTTTACAGTGCACAATAATTGGACAATTAACACAACCCGAAACAGACGAAGACAAAGCAATATTTCATATAAATGATATAAAAATACAGAACATAAAATGAATAATTTATGTAAAAAAAAAAATGTTTGAAAAACGGCAGTTTTTACTCAAATAATGCGAAAACAAGATGATTTTCCTGGAATTTTGTATGAGATTTTTTGTTTTGCAATATTAAGAAAACATCTGAAACTCTAGACATACTGTGAAACACAAGCATTTCTTTTGATTGGAGTTTCAACCTGGAGTTTCCGCTGTTTAATTGACTGTATATTAATGAAAAGATTTTTCGTTCGGCAAAAAAATAATGTAGTAAAATAATGATGTCTTTCTTATGATAAAATATTATAGACATTCCTATTATGTTATTATATTAACTAGAAATATCACAGAAGGTGATGAATACCCCAGATGGTTACATGCCCTGACAGTTATTGCGCCCTTTTGCTGCCTTCTTTGACACAGTGAACCAATTGGAGTAAACAATCACTTTTATGAAGTGTTCTTGAATTTCAGCCAATGGTTTCCGAGAAACAGCGAAAAACAAAAAAAATGTCTGAAAAATTCAAAGGGCCATTATTCATTGAAAAATTATTCCCGCACATCATGCTGAAAATATGCACAACTACGCTTGGTACCAATCACTTTTGTGAAGTGTCACTGAATTCCAGCCAATGGTTGCCTGGAAAAAGCGACCACAAAAAAAAAATGTCAGAAAAATTCAAAGGGCAATAATTCATTGCAAAAATTTATTCTTGTGCAATATGCCGACAATATGCACAACAAGGCTTAGTACCAGTCACTTGTGAAGTTTCATTGAATTCTGGCCAATGGTTGCTGAGAAATACCAATCACAGAAATTGTCCACAGATGGAAAAAATATGTCTGAAAAATTCAAAGGGCCACAACTCATTGAAAATTTATTCTTGCACAACATGCCAACAATATGCACAACTAGGCTTAGTACCAGTCACTTGTGAAGTTTCATTGAATTCTGGCCAGTTGTTGCTGAAAAATAGCAATCACAAAAATTGTTTACAGATGGACGGACAGACTAGCATGACTCCTATATAGCCCCCATATACTTTGTATCTGGGGGTATAATAATGATATTTCTAATCAAAGCAAACAGGGTCAATCCGTCAATTACATTTATGTTTGACGTTAAACCCCATTCAAAAAAAAAAATTAAAATATTATGTCTGAATGAAGAAATGAATAGAACAGAATAGAACATTATTTTATTGACTTAAAAGTTGTAATTTCTCAACATTAATATACACCATTTTTATTTGTATTTGGTGACTTTCAATCAAAGTGCTGTTATTCCTTTTCTAAGATTTACAAAAAAAATTCTATCACCTCTTATAGATCAGATGTTCCTTAACCAGTGAGAAACATAGATCTATTAGTAAAAAAGGTGTCGATTTATTTCTGTTTGTCTGTTGTGAAATATTTATTTATCAGTCAGAAAAGTATAACAATTAAAAAGGTATCATGAACATGTTATTCTATCTCTAATTTTTTTTTTCATATATTATTTTTACAATTAACTGTCAATAATGTTTGTAATTAATCAGTAAAAAAATAAAATTATTCAATTATCTTTTAGTAATGTTTGTCATTATGATATATCAGATGAAAATGTCAGTTTAACACTTTTTTTTTGCGTGTAAATTTTGAGTTTAATTTTTGATTAATTATCTGCTTTTATAGAATTTAAAATAAACTAAGTACCGACAATAAGTGTCTAGTAACACATACAATAAAAGGGAACAAACATCTCTCTACAACACTTTAAGTCCACTGTTATAAATTATTCATCCCATATCGAATTGTCTCGTTTTCACATAAAATAAGAGCACAGCAAACCTGGTTATCCATCATTTAGTTTCTAATACCACAGGAATAATGGCACATTTATGTTCATGCCGATATGGACACATTTCTTTTTATCTGATAATAATGAAAAATGACCTTTGTACAGGGTGTTTATAAAGACTGCATTGTGTTTATCAAGGTTATATGTAAACTTCGCTGGGGTTTTGAATGTCATTTTCAACACAATAGGAGGTGGAATAATTTTTCAGCATGGCAGCCATTTTTTACAATGACTGTGTTAACTCCAGAATGAATTATATTAAGATTCTACCTTACTGTCACAAGTAACTGGAAAACTTCTTTACATAATTGTTTTTAATCCTGCTGCAGAGTTCATACTCATGACATCAGCAGTGATCACAGCAATGGTCTAGTGGTAGAACATCCACCCCAAATGTAGAAAGTCGTGGGTTCGATCCCAAGTCGCGTCATACCAAAGACTTGAAAAATGGTACTACTGGTATCAGCCTGCTCACTTTGTGCTCAGCATATAGTGAGGATAGTTCTGGTCAACCCGGTGTCAATATAATGTGACTGGGTGAGGTATATTGCACCCACCCTGCCACGGACGACCCATCAGAACTACACACCAAGTTGCAGGATATAATCATGTTTTCAGCGACCTTAAAATCTTTTATAAAAGAACTCAAAGAACATATTTCTTATGTTTCCCAATATCTGTCATTCATGACCGTCTTGTTGACAACATCATACAACATCTGTCTGTGACAATTTTTATGGTCCAAGGCGCGGCCTCAAGATAACTTACCTCCCATCACTAAGGTCAAAGGTTGGAGTCTCGCTCACTCCAAAAACTTAAACATACAACGGAGAAACTGTCAAACTGACTTACGGCGATTTTTTATTTTCGTGAAACATATCCAAGATTAATATTATGCAGTTATTTATGATCGATGCAAAGAAGAATAAAATAGTAACAAAAATAATTATGTTACAAATCAAAACACATTTCTGCAACACCCTGTAGTCATAGGATAGTAAAATAATTATGTAAAATAATATGGCCACAATGACTTCATTTGAAGATCAACTATAATACTTCCAGTAAATAGTAGTCTCTAATTACTGCCAAGGTGGGCAAAATCCCTGGAAATGAGAAGGTAAATAACAGGGATAATACCAGTCATTGTTAACCCATTCTATTGGGAAACCTAATCTGATAACAGGTTCCCCAGATATCTGAAGTAGTAAACACAATTTGTTAGTTTATGCTAATTTATTTTAGCTCGATTGCGATGACTGCTCAGAGCTTATATAAACTGCTCTCGGGTCTGCTCAGAGCTTATATAAACTGCTCTCGGATCTGCTTCCTAGGTAGAACCAGTACTGAGTGTTGTTTAATGAGAGGCATGGGGTCAATCAGGGGATTGAATCAGCAACCTCTGGATTGAGCGGGCAACACTCTATCTATAACACTAATGCCCCACTTTACATGATTTTGTTTTTGGCAGCAGATACCATTAAAGTAGCGTTTAAATATGTGATTTATTACATTTTATTTTAGGTAATATGACAAATCTATATGTCATTTCCTACAAGATGGTATAAGTTTCAAAGGGAAACTCGTGCAAAAACAAATAGTAAATAAAGAAGAATGGTTGGTATGTCAAATCCACCAAAACGTGACAAAACCGTTATGTTAATTGGAGTGGTAAACTTGAAATGAAATCCCAATTCTAAAAACAGATAGGACATTGTCATCCAAACATTTAAATAAAAATGAAATCATGTGATTCATTTTAATAAGTCACAAAATATGCTGTAATTTTAAGTGGAAAACCTATTTAAATCTGACCTTGGCGTGTAGCCATGTGTTAGGATATATTTTTTCAATATATTATATGTTTAAATAAATATCCTGTGACAATACCGGGTCAGTGTATTATATAGGCATGATATACTATGTAGAAAAAGCCAATTTTAATTTTTTTTTACATTCCCTTAAACGAGATCAGTTTCAAACCAATAGTAAAAGCTGGGCGGTAGTCTAATTGATAGAGTGTTGGCCGCTCACGCCAGAGGTTGCGGGTCGATCCACCAGCTCGACCCAGTGCCTCTCATAAAACAACACTCAGTACTGGTTCTACCCAGGAAGCAGACTTGAGAGCTGTTCATATAAGCTCTGAGCTTTCATTGCAATGGAGCTAAAATAAACTTAGTATAAACTAAACCAATAATCAGGTATCTGAATAATAGCACATACTGTAATAATATATGTACTTCTTTCTTATATAATGATAAACACCTGATTAATGCCTACATTCAGTTCAAAAAGATTGACTTGTTTTTATATATTATGCTGTCATGGTAAAAACCTGTTTAGGTGTTTTAATTACAAATTCTAATTTCAGCTTGCTAGTAACATTGATGACAATGCAAGGAGGAACTGAAGTGGAATGGGGTTTAACACCATTTTCAACACATTGAAGGTTATTATTATAATTATGGCATTTGGTTTTATTGGCAAATGAAACCCTCAGAATTAATCGCGGTCAGAGTTAAAAAACATTGTTTTTACAATTCTTTTCAAAGTCATGAAGATTGATCTCAGCTGAAAGCTGGTACGACCTTAGACACTGACTGATACCTGGTACGACCTTAGACACTGGTATAACCTTAGACACTGACTGATACCTGGTATGACCTTAGACACTGACTGATACCTGGTACAACATTAGTAATCACACAGTGCCCAATGTCATCCAAACTTGGCAGAACTTATGAAAATATTCTAATGTTCTCATTATTATTTTATGTACAAAGAAATCAGACAATTTTATGCATTTTCAACAAAAATAATGCTCAACCAATTTACACAGCTCTAGTTTCTTGGTTGCAATTTAGAATCCTGCAGTCACCAATAAGCAGGGCTTGAATTTTTTATAAAAGCTACTTGTCCTCCCTTTCCAACATTTTTTATTGAATACTTCAAATCAAAAGAAATATTAAGGTCAGTTTCTAAAATCTTTTCGTCCTGACCAACTGTTCACTCAACATGACAAGCGGACACATGGAATTTCCCAGCCCTGCTAAGGGGAGGTAATAGGTAAGTGAGACCTTTATACCTATACTGTTATGTATCATCAGATCCTTTAATTGATTTCAGTGACACACTATTTCAATGGTTTTTTGCAACTGTAACCAATCTGTTGGATATAGATCATTTTAAAAATCCGTGTAATCGACACATCAACATAAATACTGATCTCTACAATGCATTCCCCTATTCAGAAATTTATTAATGCAAAAACATTCATCTACTGCATATCATATCTCCTAATTCAATCTTATTCTTTCCTCGCTACAAAATTGAATTAGTGCAAACACCCACAAGTAATTGCAGAAAATAGGCCATCAAGTATGTTTCCTCTAAGGAGTACATCCTTGATAGATGAACCAATGTCTGCTGTTGACAAAGCATTTTATGATAAGTCAAGACATTTACTGAGATATCAATATATTTCACCATCAAACAGTTTAAATGATCTCAGCTCACTACCAAATACCTTTATTGAGCTCAGCTCACTACCAAACACCTTTATTGAGCTCAGCTCACTACCAAACACCTTTCTTTATGCTCATTACCAAACAGCTTTATCTCAGCTCACTACCAAACACCTTTCTTTATGCTCACTACCAAACAGCTTTATCTCAACTCACTACCAAACAGCTTTATCTCTGCTCACTACCAAACATCTTTATCTCAGCTAACTACCAAACACCTTTAATTATGTTGACTACCAATCAGCTTTATCTAAGCTCACTACCAAACAGCTTTATCTCTGCTCACTACCATCTTTATCTCCACTCACTACCAAACACTTTTATTTCGGTTTAGTTACAAATAGCTTTATCTCTGCTCACTACCACCTTTATCTCCACTCACTACCAAACACTTTTATTTCGGTTTAGTTACAAATAGCTTTATCTCTGCTCACTACCAAACACCTTTATCTCTGCTCACTACCAAACACCTTCATCTCAGCCCACTACCAAACACTTTTATTTATGCTCACTACCAAACAGCTTTATATCAGCTCACTACCAAACACCTTTATCTTTGCTCACTACTATACACCAGCTCACTTCCAAACAGCTTTATCTCTGCTCACTACCATACACCAGCTCATTACCAAACACTTTTATATCTGCTTACTACCAAACACCTTTATCTTTGCTCACTACTATACACCAGCTCACTTCCAAACAGCTTTATCTCTGCTCACTACCATACACCAGCTCATTACCAAACACTTTTATATCTGCTTACAACCAAACACCTTTATCTCTGCTCACTACCAAACACCTTTATCTTTGTTCACTACCAAACACCTTTATCTTTGTTCACTACCAAATGGTGTATCTCTCATAACAAAGCAGAACTGATGCACGTTTGCTTGCTGTAACAAATGAGAATAGTCATATAATTTATATCTGCCCAATTACTTGATCTTAATATAGCAGAACTCTATCCTCCCACCAGGACAGTGAATTGCATCTTATTACAAGATATCTTAGAATGAACATAACAGGAGACACTGGATGTCAAATTTTCTAATGTCAACTAAGCTCTCCATATCATCGCATGCCATTCAATGACAACTGTCTTCTACAATTCAATCTAATATGCACATAAGACAAAGTAGCTATATATAAATTTTGTTTGAATATCTCGCATCATTTTATAACATCGTGTGCTTACAGCCGATCAATTGACCTACCCATTGTTTTTTTCTGGGTTCCTGGAAGGTTCACCTGCAGTACACCCCCTGCCACTTCCTCTAAACTTACAACTTACAGGGATAATTCCTTATAATTAAATCTAAATTTTGCTACAACAAAATAGAAATCTTTCACACTAATTTCTGGCCCCTGATGGATAACGCCAGTATGAAATGTCAGATGTCGTGAATTCAAAGTCCATATAAATCTAGATATTGTGACATATACCGCTGCAAAGACTTCCATTCCAAGAAGTTGCAGATAAATTGTGTCCTGACAAAAATCAATACAGTTTATATATTTGTTATTTGAGGCCGTCAGTAGCTTGGCCATTACAGCCTCAGTGATCTGAGAATTGCAATAAGTAGGCACACAGAAGTAATAAATCAGGCTAAATCGCAATATTGTCAGGACAAAAATATTACAGAAACTCACTTTGTTACCACTAGGTGGTGCTATTGCACTGACTTGTGTCCAAACACATGAACTCTGGGATATGTGTTCACTGGGATTATTTAATATTAAACTGGGTCCTTCATGGCTGAGTGGTCCAAGTCTTCATCTCAAGATCACTTATCTCTTAACGCTCTATAAGGTCTTAGGTTCGAGTCCCACTCATTCCAAAAACTTTATACGAGAAAGTTACCGGTACTTGTTGAAGGACGGTGGTTTTACTCTGTCTGACTTAGTATGTAGTCTTCCTCCACCAGTAAACTGGATATGCCATATATAACCTGAAATGTGTTCAAAATTTTGTACAGATACATAAAATTATTTATGTTAAGTATAATATTAACATATCAAAAAAATGTGAAATAACAGCAAATTAATTAGCATTCTTCTATTCAAATAGGCTATGCCTTTCTAAGTGTCTGTGAGCTGGGTCCGGTTAGCTCAGTTGGTAGCGCATCTGACTATTAATCATGGGGTTGTGAATTTGAATCCCCACCTAACCCAGTCTCAATGACATTTCGTCTGATGTCATTCATCTCTCACCACTTATTCATGTCACTTGCGGAGATGTTTGTGATCGAGAACTGGGTAACAGGAAAGAGTGGTTTAGGTTAAATAATTGTCTGCATGTGAGCCTTAAATGGCATTAAAATCATGCTAAAAATAACTTACCAAAATGTTATGTTAAAAGGAGTTAATTACATTATCTGCAAAGAATACATTGATGGAAAACACAAAGTGATGAGAATAATCATGCATCTAGTTGTTGTTGTTGTTGTATGGTGTTTAGCATCACTTTCAACAATTTTTCAATCATATCGCGATGGTGTCTACTTGAGACAGTATTCTAAGCTCTGTCACACTGGAGTATCATGCCGCAGACACATGGTATGATACCCCACCCAGTCACATTATACTGACACCGGGCTGACCAGGCCTAGAACTGTCCTCTAAATGCTGAGCGTCAAGCGAGGAAGCTTCTAGTACCATTTTTAAAGTCTTTGGTATGACCCGGCCGGGGATTGAACCCATGACCTTCCGCATGCGAGGCAGACGCTCTACCACTAGACCATACCGCGGTCACACGCATCTAGGGCTCTAGCTGCTGCAACTGTTACCTGGAGCAGAAACAATCAGGTTATTCAGGACAGGGTTAACCTTACCCGTGCCTGATGTGCTCACATTCTAGAAGGGAGCTGGCAATGTATATAATGTTAGCACAATTTCATTCCTTTAAATCATATTTAAATATCTTATAAATTCACACAGAGCATAAATGGATAAAAATGTCCGAGTTCTGAAACCTGAAAAAGAAGTGCTCACAGAAGTTGGCCAGCACGTCAGATTGGACCAAGTTTCATAATCAAAGACAGATTTCAATTTCAAATACAAACTAAAAAAAAAAAAAAATTAAAAAAAAAAAATAAAATTGAATGGTCTTAGAGATATATATGGCATGACTGTGTTTAATTGAAAGAAAGTTAACAAAAAGGAACATTTGGGTGAAACATGTACCCTGAACACTATGATATCAACGAAACAAACACAAATAATGGGTGTGTTATACTTTTTGTCACTGGTGTACATTATGACAGTGTCAGTTAACTCGCCCCAACATTATTTTGCCATTCTGATATCACAATGCCATGATGACCTCAGAAAATGCATTACACCATTTTCCCCCATAATGCAATATTAGCGGAGGGATTATAATCCTTAGAAATACACACACACATTAGACCGCCTATAATTGGCCCAAATGAAAATCATTTCCATGTTTACTGAAAGCAAAGATCTGATTATAAATTGATTTTCCATTCCACAACTATGGTTGAATTAACTATCCACACAATCAATATGTCTCCTGTATGGAACTGTACAATGGCACAATATGGCCTTCCATATTTCATTTCAAGGCAGTGAAAATAAAAATATGAGCAACGTCAGTAACCTTTATGATAACAATGTAACTAGGAAAATATTTTCCTGCAGGTAATGAGGCATAAATAGGAAAATCAGGTGTTTTAATAGTGAAACAGGAATTAAAAATACAAATTATGTAATATGAGCTAATGAAACTTTTATATTGTATGGTGTTTTGTGTCGCTTTCAAAAAATTTTCAGTTATATAATGACGAGACTGTCTAGTCTTGAGCACCGCCAGACTGTAGCATCATACGCAGATGCATTGTATGAAACCCCATCAAGCCACATTATACTGACAATGGGCTACCCTCTAAATGCCAAATGCCAAGCAAGGAAGCTTCTAGTACCAATTTTCAAGTCTTTGGTATGACCCAACTGGTAATCATAAGGCATGAATTGTAAAAATAGTAAAACAGAAAAAGAAAAAAAAACATGTATCAGTTGGATTTCACTCCCAAAGTGACATAGCAGTCAAGTACAATGTATGGTGCAGTGGAGAGAATATTGGCCACTCACATCAGAGGTCATGGTGTTAGATCTCAGGTCACAGCCAAAGTGACATAGCAGTCAAGTTATAATGTATGGTGCAGTGGAGAGAGTATTGACCATTCACATCAGAGGTCATGGTGTTAGATCTCAGGATCACACCAAAAGTGACATAGCAGTCAAGTAACAATGCATGGTGCTGTGGAGAGAGTATTGGCCACTCACATCAGAGGTCATGGTGTTAGATCTCAGGTCACACCAAAAGTGACATAGCAGTCAAGTTACAATGTATGGTGCAGTGGAGAGAGTATTGGCCACTCACATCAGAAGTCATGGTGTTAGATCTCAGGTCACACCAAAAGTGACATAGCAGTCAAGTACAATGTATGGTGCAGTGGAGAGAGTATTGGCCACTCACATCAGAGGTCGTGGTGTTAGATCTCAGGTCACACCAAAAATGACATAGCAGTCAAGTAACAATGCATGGTGCAATGGAGAGAGTATTGGCTACTCACATCAGAAGGTCAAGTGTTAGATCTCAGGTCACACCAAAAGTGACATAGCAGTCAAGTAACAATGCATGGTGCTGTGGAGAGAGTATTGGCCACTCACATCAGAGGTCATGGTGTTAGATCTCAGGTCACACCAAAAGTGACATAGCAGTAAAGTTACAATGTATGGTGCAGTGGAGAGAGTATTGGCCACTCACATCAGAGGTCATGGTGTTAGATCTCAGGTCACACAAAGAGTGGCATAATAGTCAAGTAACAATGCATGGTGCAGTGGAGAGAGAATTGGCCACTCACATCAGAAGTCATGGTGTTAGATCTCAGGTCACACCAAAAGTGACATAGCAGTCAAGTAACAATGTATGGTGCAGTGGAGAGAGCATTGGCCACTCACATCAGAGGTCATGGTGTTAGATCTCAGGTCGCACCAAAAGTGACATAGCAGTCAAGTAACAATGTATGGTGCAGTGGAGAGAGTATTGGCCACTCACATCAGAAGCAATGGTGTTAGATCTCAGGTCACACCTAAAGTGACATAGCAGTCAAGTAACAATGTATGGTGCAGTGGAGAGAGCTTTGGCCACTCACATCAGAGGTCATGGTGTTAGATCTCAGGTCACACCAAAAATGACATAGCCGTCAAGTAACAATGCATGGTGCAGTGGAGAGAGTATTGGCCACTCACATCAGAAGTCATGGTGTTAGATCTCGTGTAACACCAAAAGTGACATAGCAGTCAAGTTACAATGTATGGTGCAGTGGAGAGAGTATTGGCCACTCACATCAGAGGTCATGGTGTTAGATCTCAGGTCACACCAAAAGTGACATAGCAGTCAAGTAACAATGCATGGTGCAGTGGAGAGAGTATTGGCCACTCACATCAGAGGTCGTGGTGTTAGAGCTCAGGTCACACCAAAAGTGACATAGCAGTCAAGTAACAATGTATGGTGTCAGTGGAGAGAGTATTGGCCACTCACATCAGAAGTCATGGTGTTAGATCTCAGGTCACACCTAAAGTGACATAGCAGTCAAGTAACAATGTATGGTGCTAGTGGAGAGAGCGTTGGCCACTCACATCAGAGGTCATGGTGTTAGATCTCAGGTCACACCAAAAGTGACATAGCAGTCAAATAACAATGTATGGTGCAGTGGAGAGAGCATTGGCCACTCACATCAGAGGTCATGGTGTTAGATCTCAGGTCACACCAAAAGTGACATAGCAGTCAAGTAACAATGGATGATGCAGTGGAGAGAGTATTGGCCACTCACATCAGAAGTCATGGTGTTAGATCTCTTGTAACACCAAAAGTGACATAGCAGTCAAGTAACAATGGATGATGCAGTGGAGAGAGTATTGGCCACTCACATCAGAGGTCATGGTGTTAGATCTCAGGTCACACCTAAAGTGACATAGCAGTCAAGTTACAATGTATGGTGCAGTGGAGAGAGTATTGGCCACTCACATCAGAGGTCATGGTGTTAGATCTCAGGTCACACCTAAAGTGACATAGCAGTCAAAGTAACAATGTATGGTGCAGTGGAGAGAGCATTGGCCACTCACATCAGAGGTCATGGTGTTAGATCTCAGGTCACACCAAAAGTGACATAGCAGTCAAGTAACAATGCATGGTGCAGTGGAGAGAGTATTGGCCACTCACATCAGAGGTCATGGTGTTACATCTCAGGTCAAACCCAAAGTGACATAGCAGGCAAGTAACAATGCATGGTGCAGTGGATAGAGCGTTGGCCACTCACATCAAAGGTCAAGTGTTAGATCTCAGGTCACAGCCAAAGTGACATAGCAGTCAAGTAACAATGCATAGTGCAGTGGAGAGAGCATTGGCCACTCACATCAGAGGTCATGTTATAGATCTCAGGTCACACCAAAAGTGACATAGCAGTCAAGTTACAATGTATGGTGCAGTGGAAAGAGCATTGGCCACTCACATTGGAGGTCAAGTGTTAGATCTCAGGTCACAGCCAAAGTGACATAGCAGTCAAGTAACAATGTATGGTACAGTGGAGAGAGCATTGGCCACTCACATCAGAGGTCATGGTGTTAGATCTCAGGTCACACCTAAAGTGACATAGCAGTCAAGTAACAATGTATGGTGCAGTGGAGAGAGCATTGGCCACTCACATCAGAGGTCATGGTGTTAGATCTCAGGTCACACCAAAAGTGACATAGCAGTAAAGTAACAATGCATGGTGCAGTGGAGAAAGTATTGGCCACTCACATCAGAGGTCATGTGTTAGATCTCAGGTCACACCCAAAGTGACATAGCAGTCAAGTTACAATGTATGGTGCAGTGGAGAGAGCATTGGCCACTCACATCAGAGGTCAAGTGTTAGATCTCAGGTCACACCTAAAGTGACATAGCAGTCAAGCAACAATGCATGGTGCAGTGGAGAGAGCATTGACCACTCATATCAGAGGTCAAGTGTTAGATCTCAGGTCACACCCAAAGTGACATAGCAGTCAAGTAACAGTCATGGTGCAGTGGAGAGAGCATTGGCCACTCACATCAGAGGTCATGTGTTAGATCTCAGATCACACCCAAAGTGACATAGCAGTCAAGTAACAATGCATGGTGCAGTGGAGAGAGCATTGGCCACTAACATCAGAGGTCAAGTGTTAGATCTCAGGTCACACCCAAAGTGACATAGCAGTCAAGTTACAATGTATGGTGCAGTGGAGAGAGCATTAGCCACTCACATCAGAGGTCATGGTGTTAGAGATCAGGTCACACCAAAAGTGATATAGCAGTCAAGTAACAAAACAAGTATAAATTATATAGTCTATAATAATAAATGAATTCAAAGTACATGTTTTTCATTATTTTCATTTATAAGAAATACCCCCATCCCCACTTAGGATCAGAGAAATAAAAACACACAAATTATTTTTTTAAGTTTTAAGATAATTGTAATGTGAATTAAATTTTGTTTGTTAAACAATAATCAGACAGGATTGTTTGCAACACACTTCAAAAAAATATCTGATAGAAACCATTTTTATACAATATTGTTTTTAATTAATAAATAATTTATTAAAGTTTAAAATCTCAAGAATGGGTTAGGGGGAGAGCTCCTGTCGCCCATTCTAGATCTGCCCATGACAGTATTCATTAAACACTATTTACTCTGTTTAATGGTCTGTTTTTCTATTCAGACTTTTGTCAGCTTTAAATTGATGGCAAACAATATTGATAAGGCTGGGGATTAATTATAACTCAACTACCTAATTCCTCCCTGAAGCATAATTAATATCTGCAGTACTATGATATTGTTGTTGCCATTATTTTATTTGATTAGACAAGTACTGACGTGACAATGAATTCCATTTACAGCCATTTTTTGACACTGTTTACGTGTTATAATTGGAGCTGTAGGGAGTCGATTGTAACTAATATTGCATTCTCTTTCTTCTTCAACTCTTTCACATGATAGTTATTTAACCTTTTACTCCATACATACGCGTTTTCCAGCACAAATTACAGAAGGCCTTTGAAAACAGTGCAGGAAGAGTTCAGATTGCTTGTAACGAGCAATCTGAACATTTCTTGCACTGTTTTCTACTCTGTCAGATAATATAAACATAATTCACCCATTGGTGATACGTGGTGAATTAATGCTCTCAATATTAGAGGTGTCCAAAGGCGTCTATATGAAGTAAAGGGATAACCTAGCTGACTAAAATCCACGTACAACAAGCAGTGAGAGGTACCAGTAAGTGATCTTAAGACTGCAAAACCTTAGAACATTCGGATACAAAATGTCACTGATGTGATAATGTAGGTTAAATGCCACATAAATTTCTGAGCCGTTTTTATTTCCATATATATTTAGTTTTTCTTTCATCAAAAGTTGTGATTTCTTATTTGCAATTTTGCACAGTGTAGATATACAATTCACGCTAAAAAGATTAAGAGAACATTTATGAAAACTGCCATCACAGTGCCCCTTGATTCCAACCGTTTTGTTTCTCTTGTTTCGTTTCACTGTCTCAACTGGGTCCTCTGCGAGCAAGTGATCTAAGGCACTGTAGTCTAGTGATCATTTACCTCTAATCACTAAGGTCATAAACTGGAGTCCACCTCTGTCCAAAAACTTTATTTGAGAAAGTTTGTCATTTACTTGTGAAAGGACTTCTCAGGTTCATTCTGAGGTCTTCCTCCACCTATAAAACTGGATATGTCACATATAACCTGAGGTGTGTTGGAAATGGTGTTAAACCCAATTAAAAAAAATACCTTGTCTCATAAATCTACATTTCTAATATGTAACAGGTAGGACAGACTTTTTGTATTACATTACCTTACTTGAACCATTTTTAACCATGAAATATCATTTCAAAATTATAAAAAAAATGTTTTTTTGTCTTCTTACAAATAAAAATTTGTCTGAAGAAAAAAAAACATACTCATGGTAGCCTTTTTCCTAGTACACACATGTTGCAGTTTGCACATTAAGTTGAGCACAGACACACTGCTTATCTTCTGTCCTTGAAAAAACCATCATCCAAATATGTTATATATCATTAAACTGTGAACTTTATCAAGTATGTAATATATAGTCCATGTGGGGGTTTGAATGGTTAAGTCAATTACTGAATTTGTATAAAATTGTGTTGTTCTGAATAATCGGCATGATCATCGATAATGGATTTTTGGTTTGTTGATGAATTAAACTAATGACTGTGTTAGAATTGAATTTCTTCCTTATAAATAAACTGAATGCTGACTGGGCAAAAACTGAGTCACTGGCAGCTAGTCACACTTGCATAGGCCAACTAACCAATGTGATTGACAAAGATGAAAGCTGAAATTTCTATGGAAACATAAAAAATCATTTTCCTGGGAGCATTTTGAGTTTTTACAGAAGTATAAAAATCCTATAATAAAGTTATGATTTTAATTGTTAATGGATCGTCTGACATGTCCGATACATCAATTTAACATTTCAGCTTTGATTCGTAGCACTAGCATAAATGGAAGTAACAGTACAATAATGGATCAGATTTACATGAAATATATATTTCATACTTATAAATTAGAATAATCCAATATTCCATCTTTATTATCAACTAAGTGTCTCTTATTCAAGATATTACAATCTTTTTTATCCAGTCTTATCTCCATCATTGTCATTTCTCATCTTCCTCTCAATCCCTCATTTCCCTTCCCCTGTGATAGTTCATTTCATTCCCCATCCCCTCTCTATCTTGTCTAATCTTACCCCATACCACTTTCATTTCCCTCTAAGTAATGTCATCTCCCTCAGTCTCTCTCATCTCCTACTAATCCCATTTCCATCTGACCTACGCCCCCTCTATTTTCTCTTCTAAATCTTTATTTATCTCCTTCCCAATTATATGTCAATCTTTCTCATCTCCATTACCTACTTCTCCCCCTCTCTCTCTTCTTAATCTTTATTTATCTTCTCCATTATATATCGTCTCATCAATCTTTCTCATTTCCATACTGACCTACCCCACCCCCTCTTTCTTCTTCATCTTTATTTATCTTCTCCATTATATATCGTCTCATCAATCTTTCTCATTTCCATACTGACCTACCCCACCCCCTTTCTTCTACATCTTTATTTATCTTCTCCATTATATATCGTCTCATCAATCTTTCTCATTTCCATACTGACCTACCCCAACCCCTCTCTCTTTTACATCTTTATTTATCTTCTCCATTATATATCGTCTCATGAATCTTTCTCATTTCCATACTGACCTACCCAACCCCCTTCCTCTTGTACATCTTTATTTATCTTCTCCATTATATATCATCTCATCGATCTTTCTCATTTCCATACTGACCTACCCCACCCCCTTTCTTCTACATCTTTATTTATCTTCTCCATTATATATCGTCTCATCAATCTTTCTCATTTCCATACTGACTTACCCCATCCCCTATCTCTTTTACATCTTTATTTATCATCTCCATTATATATCATCTCATAAAACTTTCTCATTTCCATACTGACCTACCCCACCCCCTCTCTCTTCTACATCTTTATTTATCTTCTCCATTATATATCGTCTCATAAAACTTTCTCATTTCCATACTGACCTACCCCACCCCCTTTTCTTCTACATCTTTATTTATTTTCTCCATTATATATCGTCTCATCAATCTTTCTCATTTCCATACTGACTTACCCCACCCCCTATCTCTTTTACATCTTTATTTATCTTCTCAATTATATATCATCTCATAAAACTTTCTCATTTCCATACTGACCTACCCCACCCCCTCTCTCTTACATCTTTATTTATCTTCTCCATTATATATCGTCTCATAAAACTTATCATTTCCATACTGACCTTCCCCACCCCCTTTCTTCTACATCTTTATTTATCTTCTCCATTATATATCATCTCATAAAACTTTCTCATTTCCATACTGACCTACCCCACCCCCTTTCTCTTCTACATCTTTATTTATCTTCTCCATTATATATCATCTCATCAATCTTTCTCATTTCCATACTGACCTACCCCACCCCCTTTCTCTTCTACATCTTTATTTATCTTCTCCATTATATATCATCTCATCAATCTTTCTCATTTCCATACTGACCTACCCCACCCCCTTCCTCTTGTACATCTTTATTTATCATCTCCATTATATATCATCTCATCAATCTTTCTCATTTCCATACTGACCTACCCCACCCCCTCTCTCTTCTACATCTTTATTTAACTTCTCCATTATATATCATCTCATCTATCTTTCTCATTTCCATACTGACCTACCCCACCCCCTTTCTTCTACATCTTTATTTATCTTCTCCATTATATATCATCTCATCAATCTTTCTCATTTCCATACTGACCTACCCCACCCCCTTTCTTCTACATCTTTATTTATCTTCTCCATTATATATCATCTCATCAATCTTTTATCATTTCCATACTGACCTACCCCACCCCCTTCCTCTTGTACATCTTTATTTATCTTCTCCATTATATATCGTCTCATAAAACTTTCTCATTTCCATACTGACCTACCCCAACCCCTCTCTCTTTTACATCTTTATTTATCTTCTCCATTATATATCATCTCATTGAATCTTTCTGCTCCCCATCCTGACTTACCCCACCTCCTCCTCTCTCTCTTCTACAGCTTTATTTATCTCCTTCTACATTATAAACATCTCCTTCAATCTTTCTCATCTTCATCCTGACCTACCACACCTCCTCCTCTCTCTCTTTTGCATCTTTATTTGTCTCCTTCTACATTATATATTATCTCCTTTAATCTTTCTCATCTCCATCCTGACCTACCCCATCTCCTCCTCTCTCTCTTACATCTTTATTTATCTCCTTCTACATTATATATTATCCCCTTTCCATCTTTCTCATCTCTATTCTGACTTACCACATCTCCTCCTCTCTCTCTTTTACAGTTTTATTAACTCGTTATAAATTATATATTATCTCCTTCATTCTTTCTCATCTCCATCCTGACCTACCACACCTCCTCCTCTATCTTACAACTTTATTTATCTTCTTCTAAATTTTATATCATCTCATTCAATCTTTTCATCTCCATCCTGACCTACCCCACCTCCTCCTCTCTCTCTTTTACAGCTTTATTTATCTCCTTCTACATTATATATTATCTCCTTCAATCTCTCTCATCTCCATTCTGACCTACCACACCTCCTCCTCTCTCTCTTCTACAGCTTTATTTATCTCCTCTAAATTTTATATTATCTCATTCAATCTTTTCATCTTCATCCTGACCTACCCATCTCCTCCTCTCTCTCTTCTACAGTTTTATATATTATCTCCTTCATTCTTTCTCATCTCCATCCTGACCTACCCCAACTCCTCCCCTCTCTCTCTTACATCTTTATTTATCTTTTTCTACATTATATATTGTCTCCTTCAATCTTTCTCATCTCCATCCTGACCTATCACATTTCCTCGTCTCTCTCTTCTACAGCCGGGCCAGATTAGCTCAGTCGGTTTACGCGTCTGACTATCAATCCAGGGGTCGTGAGTCCCCCGCCCGGCAACAGTCTCCGTGATGATTGATATACGACATTGTGTCTCATCATCATTCATCTCTCACCACTGATTCAAGTGAAGTTATCAGTTACTTGCGGAGATGGGGTGTGCTTGAGTACTGGTTAATCACAGGAAACAGTGGTTAGGTAAACTGATCGTCTGTTAGCCCTCGATGGCATAAAAATGACGCTAAATATTCAACCAACTCTCTTCTACAGCTTTATTTATCTCCTTCTACATTATATATTATCTCCTTCAATCTTTCTCATCTCCAACCTGACCTACCCCCCTCTCTCTTCCACATCCTTATCTATCTCCTTCAATCTTTCTCATCTCCATCTCTCCTCCTCTTCCTCCTCATATTTCATCTCCTCATCCTATCTAATATCCACCTTTTTCTCATCTCCCTCCCCATAATAACGCCGACACCGCTGACGACATTTTATTGTGTTCCATTTCACTGTCTATCAGAAAACAAAACAACAACAACAGCAGCACTAACAACAACAAACAACATTTCATATTGCTTCATTTAGTTTGTTTCCCTGCCTACAATATGCAGCAACATTTCGCAATATTATCTGTGAAAGAGGTTACAATCACTGTACTAAATATGATTTCGTAGTAGTTTTTTTATATGTATTTCACAATGCTATCATTAATTGATTTTTAGTCCTCGGTGGCATACAAATGAAAATGGCATAAAAATGATGCTAAATATTCAAGCAAGATAGTGATCTCACAGCACATGACTTTCAGAAGTAATCAACTTTTATGTGGCTTGACTCTGCAATTTATATCACAAACCATCTCTCTAAATAATCAAGTTGGATCATACTTAATCACATGGGTGATTCTGCAATGATTTGTTGTTCTGATGAATATTTAGTGTCATTCTTTTTTGTTTGCCATTGAGAGCTAATAGACGATCAGTTAATCTAACCACTCTTTCTTAGGACCAGGTAGCTGAAGCAGTACTCAAGCACAGCATAATTTCCGCCACAAGTAACTGAAACAAACTTTCCCACTTGAATCAGTAGTGAGAAACGAATGACAATGGGACGCGATGGCATGTATATCAATCAGCATGGATACTGTGGTGACCGGGGATTTGAACTCACAACCTCTGGATTAATGGTAAAATGCACTATCAGCTAAGCCAAATGGACCCAACATAGTATGAAAGAAAATCAGGGTATGTTAGGTGAGGTCCTTCTGATGCTGTACAACTGTTGCATGTAGACTAATCTGTTACAGCAACTAGTTAATATACATCCTTAACAAAACAATATGGTAGTTTGTATATTTGTGAAAAATGAGAAAACTAATGTCCTACCGACTGTCTTAAGATTGAGACAGTGGGGAGATGAGATGTGAGGGGGATGAAAAGGAAAATGGGTAGGTGAGACGGACGACAACGACAATGACATTTTATTGTGTTCCATTTCACTGTCTATGAAAAAAACAGTGAAATGGAACATAATGAAATGTTGTTGTTGTTGTTGTAGACAGTGAAATGGAACATAATGGAATGTTGTTGTTGTTAGTGCTGCTGTTGTTGTTGTTTTCATAGACAGTGAAATGGAACATAATAAAATGTTGTTGTTGTTGTTGTTGTATACAATGAAATAGAACATAATAAAATGTTGTTTGTTGTTGTTTGTGCTGTTGTTGTTGTTGTTTTCATAGACAGTGAAAGAAACATAATGAAATGTTGTTTTTGTTGTACATAGTGAAATGGAACATAATGAAATGTTGATGTTGTTGTAGACAGTGAAATGGAACATAATGAAATGCTGTTTTTTTTTGTTGTACATAGTTAAATGGAACATAATGAAATGTTGTTGTTGTTGTAGACAATGGAATTGAACATAATGAAATGCTGTTGTTGTAGACAATGGAATGGAACATAATGAAATGTTGTTGTTGTAGAAAGTGGAATGGAGTATAATGAAATGTTGTTGTTGTTGTTGTTGTAGACAGTGAAATAGAACATAATGAAATGTTGTTGATTTTGTTGTACATAGTTAAATGGAACATAATGAGTGCTGTTTTATTACAGGCATCAGTCTAGCAGGTGATCGAACCATATCCTCTGGTTTGAGTGCCCAACACAATCCATTACACTACCGCCACACTTTACAGAAATGATAAGACTATAGTTACATCACTTAAATTATTATATGTATCAAACCATTTTAGCAAATTACACCAGATTCTATTTATTTAGTTTATGCCAATTTATTTATGTTAATTGCAAAGTAAGCTTTGAGCTTATATGAACTGCTATCAAGTCCATTTCCTGGGTAGGAGAACCTTAATACTGAGTATCTTTTATGAGAGGTCATTGGGTTGACCTAGGGATTTAACCCACAACCTCTAGTATGAGCAGCCAACATCCTATCCACTTGCACTACTGTCTTGTTTGAAGTTTAATGTTATGTCAAACTTAACGTTATACGGATTGATCTTCTAAAAAATTGCCAAAATAATTGCTGAAGTTTCATTTTTGTCATTATTACAGCACCAAAATAAATATTCAACCAATGCCGTGTGTGAATTCCGTTTCTGCACGACCAGATTAGCGTCCAAATTATGAACTTCTAACAAAATCCGACATACAGCTTTGGACAAACTGGCTGCTTAGCAAATGAATAACTAATTTAGGAAACAATCGTATCACACACTGAAACCCCCTCGATCTTTACTTGCCCTTTTGACTATAGAGAAATAAACAACTAACAGCCACTTATACATATTTAAACAAGAAAGTAATTGGATCATACCAATTGTTAATAGAGATTTTCCTAACCTATCTCAATCATCAGGCTAATGAACCAAGTTTGAGTGCTTAATTATTTTCTATGTCCCAGTCTGGTCATTCATTACCGGCAGAATTAGCACCAACTGTCAATCAAAGGACACATGGACCAATGAAATTGGTAAACATATTTCCTGGCACATCATTACTGTTTTTCAGAGAGTTGAAAAAAATTATCCAATGCTAATCCATAAATACCAGTGAATATCGGTAGACATTTGGTTATTTATGTTTGGTCACTGTCCAACACAGCAGCTGTCAGCAAGAAATCTTATATTATACAAAGATGACAAAAAAAGCTAACCTAAATTATTTAGAGTCTAGACGCTGTTTCTATATCAATTTTAATTATTATCGGTGGTTTTTCACCTCGGCAACTTTCACTTTTACATCCACTGCAGGGAAGGTTTGTTAAATATTTACAACATCAACAAAAGAATGTTAGTTACAAACGGCAAGGAAAAAATGTTATAGACAGTCACAGAAGCTTAATCACAAGAAATCAAATGATTCAATCAATGATGTCACAAACATACAGTGAAAGTTACCACATCAGTTGCCACTCAGTGCCCTCAGAACAGGGCCTCTGAGGGGAGATTTTTGCATCATTTTCAAGTTCTTTTTTTGTAAAATTCAAGCGGAGTGATAATTTAATGGATAGTGTTGGCTGCTGATGCCAGAGGTTGCAGGTTCGATCCGGCTTGTCCTAATGCCTCTCATTAAACAACACTCAGTAGTGGTACTACCCAGGAAGCGAACTCAAAAGCGGTTCATATCAGCTCTGAGTTTTCATTGTAATCGAGCTAAAATAAAGTAGTATAAACTAAATTAAAATTCTGATGGTAACAAGATATTCAGTTATTATAATACTTCTTTGCAATATTTCAGAATATGCTATTAGTACTTGCTATAGAAAACAAACTGTGTAAAAAAGAAATTACTCAAAAACCAACTGTTCCCCCCCCCCCCCCCCCCCCCTTCTTCTTTTTTTCTTCTCTGACAATTATCAGTAAAATTGAGCGGGAAAAAATGTATATTCCAGGGCAAATTAGTCAAAACAAGAATACTGTACACCATGACAGCGGTGCTGCTTTAATAACAACCAGCACACAAAATTAATAGAGAGAAAAAATTGGACTGAACATCTGCAGAGACGATTTGCTGATTAACGAAACCAAGATTTTAGAAATATTTACAGCTACAGTACCATATATACAATAATTGGATTATATGTAATCTTGATATACAAAGAAGTTCTGCTGATAAAATCAAGTTACACTATCTCAAAATAATCTCAGAGAGTAAAAAATCTATAGAGATTATTGCCCTGGAAATGAACTGCTGTCGTCTCAGTTGGACTGTGTTTTTACTGTCTGCCTCAAAGCTTAATGATGACAGAGCATCCCAGTTGGCCACTATTTACTTTTGCACCAGCTTATAGATCATTATAAGATAACTGATTTATCTGACAATACTGCTACTAATTCCATGTGTGTGTCCACAATTTCTACCCAGGGGTAAATCCATTCAAATCATATGTGTACATTTAATTGTAAGCAATTTGAAAGATGATACATGTATATTAACCCTTTGCTCCATAGATACGCGTTTTCCCCGAACCAATCACAGAAGGCCTTTGAAAACAGTGCAGGAAGAGTTCAGATTGCTCGTTCAGCAATCTGAACACTTCCTGCACTGTTTTCCACTCTGTCAGTTAATATAAACATAATTCACCCATCGCTAATAAGTGGTGAAATAATGCTTTCAAATTGGAAGTCCAAGAAAATGCTTATGGAGCAAAGGGTTAATTTTGCATTTTTCAAGATGAAATATACATTATGCGATATATAGTATCAAAAGTGATTAATTAGACTTAGTTCCTCTGCCTAATAAACACAGGGCTCAAACTAGAGGGCGCCGTTGGCGACAAAGTCGCTTTTTTCTCCGTCACTTCGCTTTTTTTTTTTGGTCACGGCGAAGTTTCAAGTCGCCTTAAAAATAACAACATCGCTTTTTTTCTTGATGCTAACGAAGTGCAACTTACAACTAACCAATATTTGGTATATTCTCTAATCTGTGAATAAGTGTCGCCACACATGTGGGAATGCAAATTGCAATAATCGGTTAATTCTGATCCAAATATCCCCAGGCAATTTACGGCATATATGTTTACACACCATGCCAACATTGTATAGGTTGCTAGGCAACGCAATCGTTTGGCTGACCAAGATCAAGGTTTCCCATGCATAGAGTTAAAACATCCAGGGTCTAATTGAAACCGATCATTTTTTTCAACTGTCAATCAAAGTTTTCCATGAACAAAGTAACTTTCCACGTATGACATAATCATCGTTTGTGTATGCGAGATGCATAGTTGATTGACAAGAGTGTAATTGAATTCTGAATTATATGTTCAAACTGAATAATTAGCGCGTTTGATTTATCAAATTACCGACGATTAAAGAAGTATTGATAATTATGTTGTCGCTAACTGTTGTCTATAAATATGTTCGAGTCAAAATAAACAAATTGAACTGAATCGATTATAACAACTGTTAATTTGGTGTCCATGAGTGATGTATAGAATTCATATAAAAAAAATTGTTTTGTTACTCAATTTATTTGTTTAAATCAGCTGGTTTAATTACTCTAAATATTTGTGATCTGACCTATAACTACAAAGTTTGACTTCCAAAGAGCTTGTAATATTGGAAACAACAGAAAGTATGTAATATTTATAAATGAGAATTAAGAAGGTCAAGTTAAAAACAGTTAGTTTAAGTAGTGTGTAGACTGCAGTGGAGATAGCATGTAACACAGCATCTGAAATTTAAAAAATGTGTGTTTAATGTATGTTTCATGAACTTATGATTATGTTTTGCATTTTAATAAAAAAGTATTTATTTGGTAAAAAAATAAAAATGATATGTGAACAGAGAAATATGTTTTTGAATACTCTTTCTGAGATAAAGTTATAGATAAATAGCATTTATCTTCTGCTTTCCCAGGTACTAGTGTTCCATGCTTTGCAAAAAAAAAAAATTAAACAAAAATGAGTGGCATGAAGAATACTCCTACCATGAAAAAGTAGATTGTAAGTGCATTTAGCTGTATCTTTATTCAGGAAGTTAAACTACCTGTTCTTTTAGAATATATCACACAAAAACTAGTTCCTTAATTACAACATCAGATAAAAGACAAGAAGGCAGTCAACGAACACATTTGATATAAATCAAAAACAATATAAAACATTATAAAAACAATATAAAACAAAAACACACATAATGACATAAATTTTAAATTTTAATGAAACTAAGTTTTCGTGTAACCGCATGACGAAATTAACCACTTCGCCCTATTTTTTCTCCACTTCTCCTTTTTTTTGGATGAAGGAGAAGTCACTTCTCCCTAAAATTCAGACCCCAGTTTGAGCCCTGTAAACAACTGAACCAGTTTGGATCTGAGAAATTAAAAAAATATATATACATGTATAATGTATACATGTATACATTGTATATAATTAGGCCATCTTTAAAAAAATATTTGTTTGCTGTGCTCCAACCCAGTATTATTCATGTGGTTAGGTATGTAGCTAATAACATGTATTTTTTTTTGTTGACAGATCATTTTGATTGTGCATAGACATTTAAAAGTAAATGCACACAAAACCTTAAAAATAAAATTCAACACTTTGAAAGTGAATAAAATTTTTTAGGTTACAAGCTGCAATTTTGAGTGAGTAGGTAGGAGCACAGCAAACAAATCTTTTTTTAAGGCAGCCTGTGATAATACATGTCTATATATATTTTTTTTCAGGTGTTTTCAGTAAAAAGAAACCTACAAACAGTCACTTTAACCCTTTACTTCATAAAGACGCCTTTGGACACCTCTAATATTGAAAGCATTAATTCACCACATATCAGCATTGGATGAATTATGTTTATATTAACTGACAGAGTGGAAAACAGTGCAGGAAGTGTTCAAATAGCTCGTTACAAGTAATATTCTTTACGTGTTAAGCAAGTTTATATCCGAAAATTCGTCTTGTTTTTTTAAAACCCGTTCTTTTTTGTTTTTTAGTTTTTATTAGCTAGTTCTTTATGTTCATCAAGAATGGAATTGCAATGCTCGATGTCTGACAATCATATCAATGCACTGTAGGTCTAAAAAAATGCATTGCATCGCGATCTATTGGAAGTTTCATTTAATATCCCGATACACACATTGGCAGAAAGGTGAATCACGATCCATCGATGCATTGATAAATCTTTAAACCTCTATTTATAAATTATACTAATCAAAATACTGATAAATAAACAGTTCTTTTTCGCGCCCACGATAAAGAACTGTCAATATTTAAATTTATCTCTGTAAACATTCTGAACATAGCTTCGCATTTCTGAAAATATCTGTGCACGCATCTGATCAGACATAAACTATGCATCCGTACACAATTATTTACTCCATCCCGGTTATCGATGGTGGATCAGAATTATAATGGCTTTAAAATAGATTTTACTTAGCAGAATGAGAACCAAACACTGACAATATCAAGACAGTTTAATACAAAATACAGCAATAGATGTAGACAGGGGCCATATATCTTGGTTAGCAGATAGTCTCCCACCATTATGACCTACTTCAAAACCTATAACCACACAAACATATAGAGGTCTCAGACATTACTTGTGGTAGCTAACACTCACTGTATCCTTTGAACAGTACATCCTCTGTTGTGCATATATTTCTTATTTCCATGTGCTATATTCCTTAGTTATTTAATACATGTATATATACAAATATCTATTCACAAATGTTATGTATGTTGATTTAAGAAACAGACCCCAGTTTCACTAAACATCTCAACTTTGCAAAACTTGAAATGATATAACTCCATTTACACTGGTCATTTTGTATGTTATCATTTACCAATGAGTGAAGATTTGTTACGATTCAATTCTGTGTTGTCATTTAAACAGAGTATATCAGAAAAAATATCATAACTTTCTTAAAATAAAATAATTATGAAAGAGCATCTCATTATCATTAATAAATAAAATCCAAATTGTTTGGAATGTCAAATCCACCAAAACTTGACACTTTAAAAACAATAGCTGGGCAGGGCACACTCATGATGCTGATAGAAAGGTGGTTGAATTGTACAAAATAACTAACCTGTCCACATTATTCACTGTGTTATCCCCTAAAATCAAGTCCCTAAGTCTGAATCTAGGAGGTAGAGGCGGTACTTGAGAGTAACAGTCCGTCTGCGACATTTTTTCTCCGTACAAAAACACACCACCATTTCCATTCATTTGTATTTATTTTCTGCCTCTGTAACATTTGCCGGGTTGACTGGTCGCATAGATCATTAATTATCACACGATAAATTGATATCGCTGCTTGCTATTTGTAGCCCAGTCAACACTTGACAGACTGCCTCTATAGTCCAATTTGCGCCAAAAGTAAGTGAAAATCAATCGGAATTTCCGGTTATCAGTCCAGCATATGATAATGAAAATTATATTTTTATTATGTATGGAAAAATCGATCTTTTTCACTTGCGACGTAATGGTACCGTAACCGCCATTATAATATCTACCACAACCGAGAAAAAAGCATTTATGGTTAAACAAGAAATAACGGCAATAAGAGGCAGTGAATAACTCTTTTGTAAAGGTTGTTGTTCTACCCGTGAATTTTGACCGGTGATTAAATATTATTTAGATCTTTCTTCGTTCTAGCAACTGCATCTCTAAATTTGAACAGCATTTATAAGAGAAGGACTGCACTTAAAACCTATGAAATAATAAATAGATATATCTGCCCTTGAATTAAAAGCAAAAATACGTATATACTTCATCCTGCCATCGAGTAAAATACTCGGATGTTTTGAGAAATGAGAAAAAAAAACTTCGTAGCAAAAACTTTGACATGATTACATGTGCATACTATCAGTGACATATAACTTATACGACGCTGATGATACGTCTCAGGCGAAAGGCAGCACTAGATTAGTTGGTTGACATGTGTACTAAGTTTCATCAAGGACTTGTAGGTTAGGAAACATGCATTCTCCTGACTAGATGTTGATGAAATAGCACACAAAGGATTAATTATTGACAACTGATTTCTTGTACATAAACTATTAGTTGTATGTAATCCTCAATGTTTAAACATGTTTCGGTCAAAGAAAAAAAAATGTTGTTTGACCTCTAGATCGACAGGCGTACACCTGACCTATTACGCTACAGCACCACTTAGAATTAGTATTAGACACAATCATAGCACATCACAATCTTGTTAGGAGCAGGACGATGGCATATTGTTTTTCTGGCTAAATTTTTTTTTTTAATATAACATTGAATGAAAATAGATGAAACAGATTTCAGTGTTTTATTGATTATATGTTTGCCTCAGTTTGTCCACCAGTTTGGTTCTTTCTGTCTCGGTGCTTTTGAAAGTTTGGTCTATGCAGTGTAGATATTTTAATTGTATACATGTTTTAGCAGACTGGTCCATTTAAAATCATTTACACATGTCATGACATGCAAATATATATACATTTTCTTCTGCGTTTGACTTTCTGCACATGATGATCTACATGTAAAAATAGCTATTCAGCTTTTTTTTAAGTTTTGCTCGCATTGATGGTGCCGCCATAACAAACTTTTTCACGTAAAATTACCCGAAACGATAAAGATTTAACTACAAGGAAAAAAAATAAAAAAAAGCGACCAAACACTGGGCAACAGTAGAATAAACTGGAGCATCATGCTAGAAATAGTAAATTGCCTTTCCTTCTCTCTGTAATTCCTTGGTTTCATGAAGTTATTTTGAACAGTTTTAGAGCTGTGCACCAAAAATCGAGAATTTAGTAATATTTGGCAATTTGTTTCCACGGAATTGGTAACAAAAAAATCAAAATGAAAACTTCACTCCTAGCAAAAAAGTCACTAGTGGTGTACAAAGTATTGTGAAGTTGTCTTGAATAGTTTTGGAGTTAACAATAATTTTGGCTATTGGTTTTCATGGTAACAGAAAAATATTGAAAATGAAAAATGCCCTCTTAGCAAAAGGCACTCCTAAGCTTAATAACAACCAGCATAGCTACATGTAGACATTGTACATAGGTCCAGACCAAAATATCAAAAATTTAATTTTCAAATAACATCTATTAAGCAAGCAAATTACTATATTTATTTACTGAATCCATCAGTTTTAATGATTATTTATCAGAAAATGTTACAGGAACACCTTTATTACCCATTATTACATGTTTTCAGTGTTTTGCCAAAAAATGTAATATTTGAGTCTGTGTCTGAACACTTTTCAGAGAAAAAAATCAGATTTAATTGGACTTCTCGTAAGTAATTGACAAGCATGTTTTATGTAGAAACAAACACATACAAAACCCCTGAGAATGCACCATTGGTCATTTAAATTTATAAAAAATCTAGGGAAGACCCCTTGTTAACATTTCTAGGCCTAAACTTTTAAACTCACCAAGCACACCCCTGTATACCACTATGATGATATCTGTACAAAGTTTCGTGAAGTTATCTTGAGCAATATTGGAGTTGTGTGCCAGAAACTATTTAATGAACAAATAGATGGTACTGAGACAATTAATTATCCCCAAAAAAAATTGCATTGCTATAGTAAAAAAAAAACTTACTTTATTTGATCAGGTTTGCAGTGTAGTACCCACATAAAGCCATTATATATAAATTAATTGCTAAATTCTCATCCAAATTTTTCATAAAATTAGGGGGCAGGCAGGGATGATAATCTAGCAATTAATTTATTAAGGCTTAAGTCATTGTATCCTGACCAAACTTGCACAGTAGTTCTTGGACAGGTTTTGCCAATTTCTATATTATTAATATTGCCTTGGTTTAAACATATTTTATTTTCATTTTTTTTTTTAGATAAACAATACAATATACAAAATGAAAAGGGATTAGAATGGAAGAATACAATTCTTATAGAGTTCTTCTCTGAGAAGAATGCCTTGAGCTGTACTATCCTGTGTGTTATTTGATGTGTTCTCCGGCACATTACAAACATTTATCACTGGATCTTGATCAAACTTTAGCAGTGTATAATATATACAAAGTTTAAATATTAGATACGGGACAAGTTCTTTAACTGGCTAAATCAGAAAATGATTATCGGAGTTACCTTCAATTGATGATCAAAACGGAGCAACCACATCTTTAGTAGGAACATCCGTAATTAAGAACAGGCCAAAACAGATACCGTTAATTAATGTCTGAGTTGTGGCGCTTAAATTATAAAAGCGGTTTTAATTTTATTTTGTAGCTTGTACAGGAACATCCTTATGCTTATTTGCTTTTATCAAATTTACACCGTAGGTAAATATATAGATCAAAATTAACCATAGCGTATTAATTGCTTCATTAATACAGATTTCATGTTTCTGGGAGCAGCTACGTTCCCTGTAAAATCTTTTAATAAAAAGACATTTCTTTGGCCATAATGCCTATAAAACTTAATAAACAAAATGTTGATTTTTGTCTAAAGTAAATTGAATTATTATATTATGCAATTAACTGTCAAGTCAATAAAATGTTGTTTTTTTTAATTTATATGCTATGAATTGTTGATGCATTAAGCAATACTACATTTATTGAGTTAAAGTTGAAAAAATTATGTCAGGGTGGTTTTCTGTACAGTGTGGGCTTTATTTTCAGTATGCTAATGTCTTTAAAAAAAAAATCCCAATTTTCCCCTAATTAGTATTGTTTTTCCCAGTTTCAAAGACTTGGGCCTCTTCCCACTAAATTTCCAGAAATAAAGTGCTGGATCCAGCCAGGATTGTTGATGAAGCATAATTATGTGGATTCCTGGAATTTTCTATGATGGAAGATGGGGCCTGGGCATAGTAGGTTTTTTTTTCAGCAATCAAAAAAAAGTGTTTAAAAATCTGGAAACTAGCAGATAAAAAATGTGGAGGAAATAAGCTTCGTCTCTTGCAATGCAAGGGAAATAATCAATGTTTGCACATGTGCTGAATAATAGGACAGTGAGTTGTCTTTCATGGCAAGTGTTACCTCTGCTGTGTTCCTTATGCATAAGGATCATTTCATCAAATAAAACTCACCATAAATTGGAAGATTTAGTGCTTCCTATTGAGAAAGTTACCTGGGATGGTGGATGGTGGCTTTAAACAGTCATGTATGCTGCATAATGCACCCTACACTCATATTCCTTACCCACTAGCAGATTTAAAATGGAACGTTGGGGTTGGAGGATCATACCTATATGAACAAGGCAGTCAGATCATTTCAAGGTCAAGATCACAGTTGAGGTTATTTTCTGTTCGCTCTCTAATTATGTAACAATTTAAGTGCTCCATCAATAACACTGTTTTGTGCAGGCAGCATTTACCAAGTGTCCCATAATGCAGTTGGGGATATATACTGCCTTACATTTACATGTGCGTACAAAATTATGAATGTTTAGACAAAAACTTACCTTTTAATCTTTCTGTTCAAATTTAACAGCATTTACTGTATCTTACTGAATATAAGAAGCAGATTTATATATATTTATTCATAAATGTACATACCCTTCATCCTTGGACACAAATGATGTTTCCTCCACCTCATTTATGTCTGACACCTTTGACACAGTCTCGTCTGAGTTTGGTTTCTTGTGAACTGTCAAATGTGATCCTGGGTTTGGGGGGAATGGGGCTGTATCCCTTCACCATCATTAGCATTCACAACTTCTTATCTCTGTTCATGTTATACATGATATATTGAGCTGGAAAAAACAAAACAAACCTTTTTGTTGAACACATTCAAGTTCTTTTGTTAGCTCAGAGGAGTAGCCAGACGGAAATACTTTATATACAGTCAAACCTGTTTTAAACAGCCTGTCAACATCTCGCATAACAATTAATTTTGTACTGTTCTACATATATAGAGAATGCACTTCTGGATGCATTACCAATGATTCTAGAAGTGCCTGTTCCCATAGATTGTCCTCTGTTGGTCCTATTACGCAGAAAAACAACATGGGTTTACCAGGTTGCTTTTTCATAATTTCGATGGTTTGATGGCACCCATTCATTTTTGACAATTCTGCCAATTTGTTGCAGTGTATCACTACACATCTTTAAACTGTTAGCTTCATCAACTGTACCTAATGTCATCCAAACTTGGCAGAAATCTTAAAAATGTTTCAATGTTTTCATAATTATGCACAAAGAATTATGACAATTTTATGTATATTCAATAATGCCCAACCTATTTCCATAACTCTAATTTCTTAGGTGTAAGAATCTTGCTACCATCATATAGGGAAGGTAATTCTTAAGTGAGACCTCAAGGGAATGGACAGAAAAGGCCTTTTAAGACAGGTTGTTGCTTTGAAAGCATAGAAATGGAAAATCGAAAGAAATAATGCTGTTTGAGACAAGTGGCTGCTTAATAGAGGTGGCCACTTTCACAGGTTTGAGTTTCAATTTGGTAATGAGATGGGAAGATGTTCATTTCCTAGAGAGGGGAGATGTTCCTCCCCAGTCTCTTTATAATTCTTCCCCTAAAATAATTTCCAGATTCGAGATGTTGGTTAAAAGCATTCTGGCTTATTTTGAGGCATTGTTTTCTTTGTCAGTTTTTCAACTCTGACCCAATATTAAAGTGTAAGCACACCATCAATTGTTTGCTCTTTATTCTATAGTAAATAAGTAAAGTTTGCATGCTTGTCATTCATAAAGAGACCCAAATGAAAGAAGTTAAAACTTGCATTTTAATGTTTGTCAACTTCTGCACTACCGAAATATGATGAGAAAAGTAGGAGTCATGTGTCCGGCCACAATCTCTAAGATGATTGGTCATGAACTTCTATGGCTATGAGTCTCTGAATATGTGGGGAAGTAGTCAATGACTTGCAGAAATTAGATGTGTGCTAAGCACTGGTCAATTACACAACAATTCCAGGAACAATCATAAGGTGACTGTTCATTAAATAACTGAAATACTGTTGAAAAAAAGGACAAGAAAAACAACAAATCAACAAAACTTATAAATATTAGATCATTTCTCAGAAAAGAATTGCCAATTGCTAACAAAGTGTTAGGTTTGGTAATCAACTCTGGCAACTATTTCGTTGATTAAACTCTTCACCCAAACTGCCTGTTATCTCCTGACTTTATTGTTCTAAACATACAATAAAAATCATAAGGATGATGCTAAAACCTGTTATCTGTCTACTGTGATGCTGACTTCAGGCAGTAAACAGAATTAATTAATAATATAATGTGGTGTTATTATATTGTTAGGATTAAAAATAGAAGTGACAATCTTAGTCCCTTAACTTCATATAGACACATTTGGACAACCTCTAATATAGAAGGCTTTTGAATTATTGGGTTAAATATGTTTATATTAACTAACAGAGTGGAAAATAGTGCAGGAAGTGTTCAGATTGCTTGTGCACTGTTTTCAAAGCCCTTCTGCGATTGGTGCAGGATAACACGTACCTATGGAGTAAAGGGTTAAGGGGCCTTTCTATCATTTTTATACAAAACTATCATTATACAAAAGAAAGCTAACGGTAACAGTAAGTGGTCTATTGATGTTTTTGTTTCTTTTTTCTATGCATATTTCTTTTTATCTCTCCTCTTTTCATTTTTCTCCTTTTTTCTCTGTTCTTACTCTTCTCCTTTCCTTTCATCTCTTCTACTCCTCTCTCCTTTATTCTTTCTTTCCTTCTTTCTACCTGGCTTCCTTTCTTTTTCTTTCTATGTTACTTTCTGTATTAGAACTCTAATTATAATGTATAAGAACTCTGTTGTTTATAAAATTTATGTACTGGGGGGGGGGGGGGGGGTAAATAAAGTATTTCTATGCAGACAATAAAGCAAGAATTATAAATCACATTAATCCTCTTGTCACTAGTTATCTTTCTTTAATGTTAGATACAGCTGTATCATATTTCATGGTTTAATTGTCAGATTGTAATTGAAATTAAAATTGTTGTAGAAAATTCATATCTGATCCATCACGGAATGTCCAGATGGAAACAGACATACATGTACATGTAACTGTAGGGTCTGGTAACGCTTGGCAATCTTTGTATAAATTCTTTGCAAAGTTCATATTTACATTGGAAACTTTGCCCTTGGAAAACACACTACAACTTGTTTCACCAACATTTTCTTCAGTTTTACTTAAAGGGAATACATCAGGATTTCAAATATTTTTTAAATTGGCTAAAAACATATATTTCCAATAAAGCATCTCTATATATACTTACTGATCCAAAATTGGCAAAAGGATATCTGTTTAAAGATTCATTTAACTTCCGAAATGCACACTTTTTGATAATAACAAAAATGATTGTAATTAAATGTGTTTATAATATTACTAAAACCATTCCTGTAGACCCCTTAGTGACTGTTTTTAAAAAAGTGAGAAAATGAATAACTTCGATCGAAATGTGTATTTCTAAGACAAGCGGACCGAGCTTGTAACTTTTGTTTATATTTTTGTAATTCCGTAACGACTCAGATGCTTTTCAACTGTACCTCCACCAGTGCTCAGAAGTACACATCAGTTTAATACTGCAGTGGTAGTGTGTAAATTAAGACCGTTAGATAAGGGGTTCATTAGCAAGATTGGAAAAATTATGGCTAATATAATCACTAATATTATGTATCGTTATTCGGTTTTCTTGTTTTAAAAAAATATTGATGTCTGCAATAAAACTGTATCGAACACAGTTCTTATTATATTATTTATACACTGAAAACTAATGAGTATGGAATATTAGTTTGGTCAAGTAACTTTATTTCAGGATCCTCCCTTGCATATACGCGTTATACTATCGCACGCGCTATTATGTCACAAATCACTTTATCGCAGTCAATATTGAGAAGCTACTAAGAATGGTTTGTTTAGTACAGTTATCAAAAAAAGTAATTTTCGTTTTAATTTTATATGAACGATTCATCCCTAAAGTGCAATAAATAAGCTTGTGGGTTCCAGTTCATTAATACACTGAGGGGAATAAAGGAAATGTTCTTAAAAACTATCTAACCGCAAGTGATTATTAAGTTTTTAACCGCATCCCCAACAGTTCCCCATACTATGTTTCTCTCTGAAGTAAATTGATCATATGTTTTGACCTACGCATTTCCTAACAAGTTTCGTAACTCCCTGTTTTCTGCTGAAGGTGTTTATTGGAAAGAAATGAACATTAATTTGTTAACAAAACCATTTCTTAATCATGTACTAATAATGTGCTTTATATTTATATTTTTGTTTGCAAAGTCTCTCAGTGATCAAATAAACATGTATTCTATCATCTGGAAGAGTAAAACTACCTTAAATCAAAACTAAAAACGACCGTTTCAGAAGTTTAATGAACCTTTAAACATGCCAAAATGTCATATTTTATGACATCTTTATTGAGTCGTAGGATTACACTTAGATTTCAATATGATCAGTTATACAGGTGTACATGTAATACATGTACAATTTATTTCATCTTAAAAATTGTCCAAATGATGAAATAAAGGTAATTAAGTGATTTTTTTTTTATACAGAATAGGGATTTCATTTCAAGTTTTGCCCTCCAATTTAAATATTGATTATGTCACATTTTGGTGAATTTGACATATCAAACCATTTAGCGGTAGATTTTATTTATTAATGATAATGAGATGCTCCTTATCTATTTTTAAAATAATTCTATTTTTTTGAGACATTTATAGCTTTTTTCCTGATATAATCCTTTTAAAGGGACGAGAAAAAAAAGCTATGAATATCTTAAGAAATCCGCGCTTTCAATGTAATATTTGTGTTTTTCGGTCTTCTGACAGTTTCACTGGAGAGGACCGCAGTTTTACTCTCGATCCATCTATCCATCCAAACTTGATTTTAAGATAATGTAGGTCATTTTATTTTTTCAGTTGAACAAAAGTTTTAGTTGCCATCACAATGCAATTGGTAAATTAACAGACACAACCTGGATCCTGTGACAACACAGTATCCAAGGTACATTTGTAAAACTTTGCATGTGTGTAGAGGTTGCTATGGCAATAAATTGGTCAACTGGTAAACAGTGTAGGGGACTTTTGTATTGATTGCAATACTCAGGTATCTTGTTTATTCAGAAGCTGTTTGGTCAAGATCAGTCACCAAACCTGTTCCATTAAAAATTATATATGTTATACATATAATAGCACTATAATCAAAACCATGTAGCATTTTTCAGGTGACCTTGACCCCTACTTAGAAATAATTCCCTTATTCCAAATAAAAAAAGAAAATTAAAGTTTATCTATTTAAGATTTCTAGATCAACCAGTGTGCATATTTCAAAAAAACGTTTAACTCAAAAAAATTTCAAATAATGATGATAAATTTAGTGCCTTTTTCCTTAAATTGTGCTCAAAACTGTCAGTCGTCAATTAAATTGATCTAAATGCAATTTCTGTTAATTGTTTAGATAATCTGATGAATAATTAATTACAAATTGTCATGCTCTCTATTTCTAGAATGTTTTTATATTGCACTGAGATGGAGATATGGAATGAATTCTGCAGTATATTATATGGTATGTGAGAGGTGTAATGGCCAGGGACGTCATGGTAAGTGTCATTGTATAGCGATGTCTGTATGCTAGGGGTGATATATAACGAGTGGCTGATCATCCTCGCAGGCATGGGGAGAACATTGCATGTATTTTTTTCATCCTGCAACAGGTTTAATGGCATACATCTAATCCCCAAGAAAGATCTGCTACATCTCATGTTCCCCACCTCCCTATTTATTGGGTCTGTTAAATCCCAATGAATAAGCAGGGAATTCTATGCTTGTCCCACAATTCATAGATGCCATTCAACTTTCGCTGTACTAACTAACAAATTGTGCTCAAACCTCACTGCTATATGACGGACCCAAGTGGGGAAAGCTGGGATTGTACTACGGTCTATTTATGGATCACATGAAATTTTACATAATGTGTAGGTGGTCCTAAATTCTGGTTAGGTTGAAACATGAGATGCCATAGATGAATAACTGATATTTATAACTATTTTGATAAACTAGTCTTGAAACAATAGAAATATTATGTATTGATAATAAAAAGGAAGTAACATAATTTTCCTTTTATTAAATAAAGTAAATAATCTTAAAGTTATCTATTACCCTTGGTGATATCCCCAAGTAAAAATACATTTTTCATTATTTGTTTAGGTAATATATTCATTTTGATTAAAAGATTTTGGTGAAATTTTGAAGTTAAGTGTCTAATATATAAAATGAAAGGCTGGGATTGTTTTTCAGGTCACTCAGTTTAGGGTCAAGGTCACTATTACTAAAAATTGAAAAACAGTTCCCCCCACTCTGATTTACTTGAATAAATAATTTATATTATTGTATTTCCACATTTAGAGTTTCGTTATATGAACCATTAGTGGTTCAAATATCATCAGAATCTCTTAAACTGCGGCAGTTAGCTCAGTCGGTAGCATGTCTGGCTATCAATCCAGGGATAGTGAGTTCAAATCCCTGCCAAACAACAGTATCCATGACTATTGAAAAATGATATTGCATCTCATTTATATTCGTCTCTATCCTCAGATTCAAGTAGAAAAGTGATCAGTTACTTGCAAAGATGGGTGTGCTAGGGTACTGGTTAATCTTTCAGGCTAAGGAAGGGTGGCTAGGTAAACTGAATGTCTGCTAGCCCCCTATGGCATAAAAATGAAGCCGAATATTTTAAGAAACAAACAAATCTCCCTCATTGGTTGTTTTCTGGAACCCTGCAGGCAGAGCAGTGTAACATTTAGTGAAACAAAGATTCATTATTTTATATTTTGATATTTTATGGAGTCACAAAATTAATGAAGTTAGAAATGAGATAAGCATTCTGATACCATGTTGACATTATGTTATCGCTATTTGTCACAATTTGGTTTCAACAAATGAGTGTAACAAATTTAAAAAGTACAGAAAACGTGTTTAGATTTCAAAATATGTGTTTAAAAATGTCCGATTTAAATTTTGAAGTCACATTATGATATTCTCATATATCAATTTATCTCATTACAATAAGTTTGCATTTTTGTGGATACTGAAAGGATGTTCTAACAGTAGAGTATCTGCATATTCGATCCTTTTAGCCAGAACAAATTGAAAGACATCTTTACCACATCCATCTGTCTTTTAATCATAAATTTGTCGGTATTCTGTAAATGCATGTCAGTCTAAAAATTCACAAATTAAATGCTTTTTGTATTTTCTGATACATTTTACATACTGGATTTGGAAAAATAAAATTAATAATACTAATAAAAAAAATCTTTAAAAATCTCATTTAAAGGAGAGTTTTAGGACTGATAATATACTTTCAGTGACTAGGTTTATGCTGTTTTTATTATTTTTTAGTACAAAATGGAACTATAAGACCCTAATTATCATTTCCGAAAGAGTCTTACCTTATTATATACCTGATTAATTACCCGACAGGCCCTTGCGGCAATGCATTCTGTAAAAAGGGAGGCGTTTATTTTTGCGGGTGGGGGTGGTAACAGACATCAGTAACAGACAGCCAGTAATAAGACATTTAGTCACCTTTAAAATGTCATAAAATACACAGCCAGTAATAAGACATTTAGTCAAATTTAAAATGTCATAAAATACACAGCCTGTAATAAGACATATAGTCAACTTTAAAATGTCATAAATCATACAGCCAGTAATAAGACATTTAATCAAATTTAAAATGTCATAAAATACACAGCCAGTAATAAGACATTTAGTCAAATTTAAAATGTCATAAAATACAAAGTCAGTAATAAGACATTTAGTCAACTTTAAAATGTCATAAAATACACAGCCAGTAATAAGACAGTCAACTTTAAAATGTCATAAAACAAACAGCCAGTAATAAGACACTGAGTGAACTTTAAAATGTCATAAAACCCACAGCCAGTAATAAGACATTTAGTCAAACTTAAAATGTAATAAAACACACAGCCAGTAATAAGACATTTAGTCAACTTTAACATGTCATAAAACACACAGCCAGTAATAAGACATAAAATACACAGCCAGTAATAAGACATAAAACACACAGCCAGTAATAAGACATAAAATACACAGCCAGTAATGAAACATTCAGTCAACTTTAAAACATTTAAACCAGACTTGAAATGTACATGTTTGTTATTTGTATTCAAGACCAACTTCTAAGAGTGTCAGCATTTTATTTTCCATAAAAACAGGTGGGACATTTAATGGTGGGTATATGATATGCACCATTTTTAAGGCCAATTGTGATGTGTGTGTGTCTTTGACCATAATTTTAAAATTAAAATATAACTTGTTTCAATGAACAGATGAAAAAAAATATGTAATTACTGTTTTGTGCTGTAACAGTGATAATTGTTAGCATACAGTCATTTAATCCTGTTTTTCAACACAAAAATCAACAACATATTGACAAGCATTGGGTAAGTCTTTGTGTTTACACTGTAGTTCATAGTAGGATTCAATTAGAGAATTTAATAGTGTAGCTTCCTGGCTTGGCACCTTGCATTTAAATGATAGTTGTTACAGGACTGGTCGGCCCAGTGTCAGTATGTGACAAGGCGGGGTATCAAACCAATTATGTCTGTTGCATGAAATACAAGTATGGCACTCACGCAGTGTTTTATTTTCCATCATTATGGGAAGATGACCCATACCATTGGAAATGGGAATTTTAGCGTTTTAATTAACATTGGGAAAATTTTTGCATTCAATATATTTGTTCAACTTCATAAAAATGTGTACACTTGCTTCTGAGACTGGCCATTTAATTAAAAAATCAATGTCATACTCAATTCAGAATTGGGAAAACTTTGTTTATTTTATCAAGAAATTATTGCAAATTTCAATTTACAATTATTGAAGCTAATTTCAATTGAGAATTTTTACCACTCAGTTGAGAAAAAAAAAACCACATGTATTTGCCATTGAGAATATGACCCAATAACAGCTATAAAAATGGCTGAATAAAAAACACTGTCACGGTGCTTGGAATACTGCCGCAATCCAATACAGTTGTAATAATGACTGAAAAATATTGAAAATAATACCAAACTCCAAACTAATATGATGATAAAAATATCTGATGTCCATGACATACAAAGTTTGTGTTATTTTGGCAATTGAGAGGATTTAATGACATTTTTATTTTATTCTAATTTAACTTGTATAAAAAATGAAACCATTGACAGTGTTCTGAAGCTTGCTGTTGATCTGTCCTTGAAATGGAACAGTGGACCAGAACCTAAAGAGATAATGAAATGCATGGTGGATCTCAGCAAGCAGGAAGATATTGACTTGATGATGAGGAAGACTTGCATCGCCCAGTGAAGACAATCATTCCCAATATCTAAGCCACGAGAGGTAAGTGATCTGCAGACGGCACCTTAGACCACTTGACCATCACATATTAATTATACTTCCGCCATTCAAAGAACTGTGATGGGACATTAAGTGTTGTCCCCCTTCGTTAAGTCTGTCCAAAATAAAAAAATTAGTTTCGGATCAATGATGTCTTTAAGGATCAATATATTTTATTAATATTTGGTGAGATTATAAAATAGGTCATGATTGATATTCGTCAATGTCAGTCAAAAAAGTGCTGGTAGTTAATTTTTGGTTTCTGATTAAAAGTGGGGGTATTGCTAGGTTTGTTCTATACAGTGGTGTGTTACAGGGATTATATCACTACACATCGAATGACCACAAAATGTATGCATGTTTGAATTTATAACTACTAATTGTAAGTGAAAATGTTATGAATACAGTTCATGTAACATTTTATAGCCATTATAAGCCGTCATTGCTGCTGTGGGAATCATATAGAGAGTATGATATAAGATATTTGATATGAGACTTAAGACTCAATGCTGGTTCAGCATTTGATGTTATGTTTATTTCACGTTAATTACCAGCAACTTATTGACGTGGCTTAATTTCCGTTAATATGTACAAGCTATGAAGATTTAGCACTTATGGATAACTCCCCATGAATGACTTCTAATGGCAATATCAGACTTGTGTTTCTAAATCTGCCAGTGTCATGTTATATTTTCACCCGCCTAAAAATTTGGGCCTCATTAGCTCAGTCGTTAGCGCGTCTGACTATCAATCCAGGGGCTGTGAGTTTGAATCCCTGCCCGGCCAGTCTCCATGATGGTTTATATATGACATTCATCTCATTATCATTCGTCTCTCACTGCTGATTCAAGTGGGAAAGTTATCAGTTACTCGCGGAGATGGAATGTGCTCTAGTTCTGGTTGACCTCCCAGGATCCCATGAAACAGTGGTTAGATAAACTGATCGTCTGTTAACCTTTGATGGCATAAAAATGACACTTAATATTTAGTAAATCGTGTTCCTACATATACAGGATGTATAGCATTAAATGTCTATCCTTTATAATTAAAAAAAAATATATTGCATATGAAAGATAATTTTATGGCATATGACGACATCTCTCGCATTTCAGTTACTTTTTTTCGCCCAATTTATATATTTACAGAATAGATAAGCATACTGCAATATTATAAAAGCCATATGTCTTATGCATGTGAATGTGTAACAATATGTAAAAAATAATCTTAAAGACATGTTGCTACCATAAACTTCATTTGATAGTTTTTATCAAACTGAATGGAAACTGTCTTAAGTTTGAAAATGTAAGTAAAAAAATAAACTTTAAAAAAAAAGAAGATATTTCCATGGATTTTTATGCCCAGGCCATTCAGAGAAAGGTTAAGGGGCATTATGTGTTACCATAGTTACCACTATCCATTGGTTTGTCCAAGGTAAGAAATTGGTTTCCGATCAATAATTTTTGTAGGGGTTTATGTATTTATTTCACATTTCGTGTGTATCTGTAAAATTAAAAAATACAGACCAAGTTTGATATTTGTCAATGTTGGTTAAATTTTACATGAGTTATGGCCCCTTTTTGAGGTAATTTTCAGAAAAAAAAATTGTCCGATTAATAGAAGCTGCATTTGTGTCGACTTGCACTCTCCTAATCTTTAAATGATACAAATAAAAACTGATCAAATTAAACACATTTTACACTTTCTGTTGTGGGTGGAAAATTTGCGACGATAGGATGCGTTTGAATCAGTTACATGTACGAGAGTTATACCCCTTTCCATAATATAAACAAAGTTAAGGATCCTGCATTGTGTTGCTGGGGATTTCATACTTGTATCATGCTGATATTATCTATTTAGGAATGATATTGCTTTAAACTTATTTATTTTACCTCAAATATGAAACAAAATTTCACAACTCTCGTTTGAGGTCTTTCTGGGTAGACCCATTACCAAGCATTATGTGAATAAAGTGTCTTGGTCAAGGACGCTACACATTAGACTTGGTGAAGTGTTGAACCCAAGATCCCCAAGTAATGGATCTGATGCTCTACCACTTGGCCATGCGTCCACTTAAGAAAGCACTTTTTTCATAATAACAAAAAAGATTGAAATTACAATGTCATGTGGTTGTAACATTAGTAAAACTATTTCTGTTTATATCCAGGTATTGATTTTTTTAAGAAAATAACACAGAATTTTTTTTTAATAAATGTGTTCTTTTTGTTAACATATTAAATTATGTGTCCCCTATTTAAGACCGGTTGTATACATTTTGTATTCAGCATTAATTCTTCGTTCACTTGCATTGTTTTTCCAATAAATCTCAAAGAACACAAATCAACATGAATTAGCGTTTAACTATAGTTATAACTATGCCTAAAAGTATAACACGCTGGTTGATTTTGAAACCTAATTGGTAGGGTTGTGGGGTGGGAGGTATACTTATCTTGATATCCTGAAATCTGTCAGATATGTAATCATCTGGTTCATCATGTCTATTAGGCCATAATAACTAATTCCTAGATTTGCAATTTTGTTTTTCATTTTTCAGATATTTAAATGGAAATGTCTTGGATATGAAATGAAAGAAAATCAGTAAAAGATCAAAAAATTTAAAATGTGGTATCATTTGGACAAATTAGAGGTCTGTTATCAAAAAAAAATAAAAAAAATTGACAATAAAATATGTTTGGTCAAGTAAAAAAAGCTGGGGCAAGCAGGAATGAAATTTGATTAATTAATCTATTATAGTGACAGTAATATTTATTGTGTCATCATATCAAATTAAAAAATTACTATCAAAGAGAATTTAGGTACCTTCAAAGTTCTTGACAAATGAATCCTTAAAATAAACATAGATAAGACAAAAGATGAATATCAAAGAGAATTTAGGTACCTTCATAATTCTTGCCAAATGAATCCTTAATACACATACGGTAGACTGGTAGCATCACCTAATTTTCTTAAAAAGCACACACACAAACAAACAATAAATACAGTCTATAAACATACAACTGCTTGTAATATTCATGTGATAAAAACAACATCTGTGACCCCTCGCCCAGCATATTTTCCCATTTTCCCATTTAACTACGGTACAATATTATAATGAATGGGCCATTATAACTGACTGTTCAGTACATATCGGGGACGATGTAACACAAGATGTAACACAAGATGTAACACAAGATCAATAACTGGGACAACAAATTGATCAGGGTGGCTACTAGTGATTAAACAATTCTCCTTAATTTTGTAATTTCCGGCTATCTTATTATCAACGGCAGCTATATTGTAATGAAGTATTTTTCAAATTGTGATTGATCTGTACGTGTGATTGTAGATCATACTGAGTTGTCAGTGTTCAATATCAGATCAATACTTAAATGCTCCAAAGATATAGTTGTTTATTGCTTATATAGTCGAACCTGTCTTAAGCAGCCAGTCAAGTGAGGAAGCAAAAGTGGCCCTTTAACACAGGTTAATTTGCTCTGAAAGCATAGAAATTGGAAATATCAAATGTGGCTGCTTAACCCTTTACTTCATATAGACGCCTTTGGACACCTCTTATATTGAAAGCATTAATTCACCAGTGTATCAGCAATGGGTGAATTATGTTTATATTAACTGACAGAGTGGAAAACAGTGCAGGAAATGTTCAGATTGCTCGTTACTGAGCAATCTGAACTCTTCCTGCACTGTTTTCAAAGACATTCAGTGATTGGTGCGGGAAAACGCGTATCTATGGAGTTAAGGGTTAAGACAAGTGGCTGCTTAATAGAGGTGACCGTTTACACAGGTTTGACTGTAACTACATGAGTTGCACATTGCAGAGAAGAGAGTTTGTTTGAATAATCAGTGTCATTTTTATGCTGTCACAGGCTTTCAGGAGATCAGTTAACCTAACCACTGACTTTATCAAAAAAAGCACTGAGAGTGAAAATGGCTATGACATGGTCATTTCAGACTTAAGTTTATGGCTATGACATGGTCATTTCAGACTTAAGTTTGTGTGGTTAATCTTCGTCAGTAACAATCTCTTTCCTTGGATCCTGGATGGTTAGCCAGTGCTTAATCACACCCACACTCCCATCTTTGCAGGTATTTGATATTTTTCCACTTGTATCAGAGGTGAGAGATGAATGATGTTGAAACGTATTATCATATATTAATCAGTATGAAGACTGTTACACGACATGGGTTCGACCCCATGACCCCTGATTGATTATAAGTTGGACACGCTACCAATTGAGCTAGTCGAGTTAAACAGTACAATTATGGAAGTGCCATATTTTATAAACTCTCTCTCACTTAATAATTAATTATATCTCTTTTTGTTATGCTCTCTCTTTCTCTTTGTCTTTGTTTTAAAGGGATGGATAAATTCTTTAAAACTTCCATTTGGGATGAAAACATGAAAATAATTAAATATAAACATCTGTGGTGCTTGAGTAAGAATTACATTGTATATATATATATATATATATTCAACCTGTAGGTGATACAATGTCAAAGCAAGCTGTATAGTTATTCTGAACTCCATCCCATAATTCAACATAATGCATTGTGCAACATACAGGTATGTGTTTGGCATCTACTCGGTAGCTAAGATTTGTTGTAAGTAGGGGTATTAGAGCAAAGATCAGATTCTTAATGTAAAACATGATGAGAAAGAGTTACTTCAAAGCCTTCAGTGTAATTTGAAAAGGTTTTTGTAGAGCTGGCTTGCCATGAGCTTAATATTGTCATCACGGTGGTGATTCAGTGTATATGCCTGCATCCCTCTCTCTGTCCAATCTTGTCCAAGCTTTAACTTAACAGTGCATTGAGGGATTTTAAACTTGACACAGATGTTCACCATAATAAGATGAAGTGTTGCCAGCAATATCCAGGTGCGTAGCTTGAAGGTCATGGTCACAATTACAGGTTTTATGTCAAAATAGGTACAAAATTTAGTGTCTGCTAGTCATATCTTCTACACAACTTGACAAGATTTTGAAAAAACATGGCACAAATGTCCACTGTAATCAGATTATTTGTTGCGCACAAGATCCAGGTGCATAGTTTAAAGGTCAAGATCATATTTTAAGTTAAAAGGTCAGAAATACATACAAAATTTCAGTCCTCTCCATATCTTGTAAACCACCGGACAGATTTTATAGTGACCAAATGTTCACCATAATAAGACGATGTGTTGAGGGCAATACCCAGGTCAACATCTCAAAGGTCAAGGCAGTATTTACAGGTTCGAGGTCAGAGATAGGTACTAAATGTCATGTCTGCTCCATATCTTGTAACATGCCATAAATGTTCACCATAATGAGACAACATTTGATCATAGGTCTGTACTGACGGGCTCAACATTCAAGCCCTTGGACATCTAGTTTTTATAAAAATTACATCCCTTTTTCAACTGTTAAATCCTGACCTTGTTTGAAATATTTTAATTAAATGAATAAGTGTCGAATTTGGATTTTATGATGTACCATTACATAACAGGACAGACGATTCCAGACTCTCTCTCCATGTACAAAAACAACAAATTGAAAAAAAACCCAGTTTAGTCACAAATGAATACGCAATATGAAACTAGAACATGCAGAACTACAGTATTTTCTACCTAACACTCACTTTGTCCCCTCTCATGACTTGCCCTTATTTTAGTTTGAAGTGAAATATAACCACATTTATGCATAGTTACTTTACATCGGTTGTGAAACAAGTTCTTGTAACTTAGTCAACTTACGCTCGTAATATTCCAGTTTAGAACCTGGAGTACTAAGCATATGTGGAGTAGATGTCTTGCTCCAGGATACCTAACATAGCCTTGGTGGAGGCTTAAATTGCTGATCATGTCCAGTACGACTTCAGTGCTCACTTGATAAAATAAAAAATATTTCATGGAAACCATTAATCTATGTTATATTTTTCGTAAATAATATAAAGCACCAAGTTATAGACAGTCATACTTATCACTCATGCTTGATTATTCTGTTGGGTTTAATAAAGAATATAAATATAGTCAGTGTTTTGTTGACGTTGGTCATATATTCAACATTGCTCAATAACTGTCAGTACTCCGCTTTATTTATTTCATGCTGTTCTGGATGAATATAATAACACTCATGATGGTCTATGTCACAATGTGAAAAAAGAATTTTAAATGAGCTTGCAGCCAGGAATGAAAATAAAAAATTTTTATAGAATTTTTTTTTTACATCTGATAGCCTCGCTGGATTCATGGGTTTATTATTTTCATTCTCAAATAGCCCCCCAACATAGCTTGAATGTGATAAAGCTGAGAGCTTATATGAATTGCTCTCAAGTCCGCTTCCAGGGTAGAACCAGTACTGAGTGTTGTTTTATGAGAGGCATCAGGTCAAGCTGGGAATCGAACCTGCAATCTCTGGCGTGAGTGGCCAACACTCATCCACTACACTATACTCAGGTACCTGTACATAAATATGGATCTGGAATTTCTACACCATCAATAACACTGACTGCTATGTATGACATGTAGAATAACCTGTAGTACATTGTTAATGGCAGAAAACCCTTTCATTCTGTAATATGGAATTTCCCTTTACTACTTCCTATCTTTCACACACATGTGCAAACATGAAGCCTGTCTGAGGCCTCCTTGGATTCTTGTTCGTTGAATTTTAATTGATGAAAAAAGTATAAACCATACTTATAAGGTAGTATGTTAGGAAAATATTCTGTAAATGTCTTAACCCTTTACTTCATATAGACGTCTTTGGACACCTCCAATATAGATGCCTTTGGATACCTCTAATATAGATGCCTTTGGACACCTCTAATATAGATGCCTTTTGACACTTCTAATTTAGAAGGCTTTTGAATTATTGGGTGAATTATGTTTATATTAACTGACAGAGTGGAAAACAGTGCAGGAAGTGTTCAGATTGCTTGTTATGAGCAATCTTAACTCTTCCTGCACTGTTTTCAATGGCCTTCTGTGATTGGTGTGGGAAAACGGGTATCTATGGAGTAAAGGGTTAAAAAATACAAAAAAATGGATACAAATTATCTCATTATCATAAATAAATAAAATCTGATTCATTTGGTATTTCAAATTGTGACAAAATCAATATTTTAATAGGAGTGGTAAACTTGAAACAAAATACCCATCCTCAATACAGACAGCACTTAAACTACTTAATGGTCTTCACATCGTCATTCAACCTCTTTCTGAGATGAAACAGATTCTACAACATGCAAACCAGTATGACGGATCAAATTGAAATCAAAATGAAATTGATACGTCATTAAACATGGAAATATATTTCAGTCTAACCTTAAGTACCTAGCCCATTAGTTGGGAAATTCTTTTTCAATATTCTATTTTCGCATTGTTCAATAGAAATCTTTAAGTCAAAATTGGGGGCAGTGAGTATTTAATTAAGTTTAATTTTTTTTTACTTCAACTGTGAAACAAGTTCTTACAACTTAGGCAAATCATGCTCAAAGTCTTCCTGGGTAGTACCAGTACTAAGCATATGTGGAAACTTAGTGTCTTGCTAAAGGACACCACACATAGCAGTGGTGAAGGATCAAACCAACTACCTCTGACCATGGATTCCATGCTCTACCACTAAACCATGCACTTCACATATTATTAGGTATATATTAGGCATGGTTTATTGGGGATAAAAAATATATGTTTTTAACCAATTTTAAGATTTTGAAAAATCCTGATTTACTTCCTATAAGCAAAATATTAGTTTAACTAATTCTTACTTTTTACCTTTTACCATGGTTGCCATAATATCCATCCCATTTAGGTATATACACTCTGTTACATGTTATGTTTGGTGATAAGCTGTGACAGTTACTGTTCTTATATTGATACATCAACTGTATTAGGAGATGAATTATTTACCAAGTAGACTTTGATGGTAATAATCATTGATTGATCCGGGGAGTTGTACAAGTTGCTTACTCCGTCATCATGCAACCATTCATTGTGTGGGAAAAGGAGAGCTTTCAGAAGTCAGATGCAGATGTGGTTTTCAACACTTTTGTGGTTTTCAGTCTCATGTGGTTTCTGCAGTGCCCTTAAATTGTGGTTTCAGGTCACATGTAGTTTCAGGTCACATGTGGTTTCAGGTCACATGTGGTTATAGGCACATGTAGTTTCAGGCCCATGCAGTCTCGGGTCACATGTGGTTTCAGGTCACATGTGGTTAAAGGCACATGTAGTTTCAGGCACATGTAGTTTCGGGTCACATGTAGTTTCAGGCACATGTAGTTTCAGGTCACATGTGGTTTCAGTCACATGCAGTTATAGGCACATATAGTTTCAGGTCACATGTAGTGTCAGGTTACATATTGTGTCAAGTTAGCTAATCACTTATCAATAGTGTTGACTTGTCCTAATCTGCCAATCTGAAGGCACTATGTAACTATGCAACTATGGTTGTGTAAAACCAGTAAGTCAGGCCAAACACCTCTGCTTATAGCGCAAATAGATTTGCTTATAGTATTGAAGGAATTCAAACTAAATATATCTTCAATAGAATTTATTGATTGTATATTTGAACAGTCCCTAGTTTTGTTAGGTTACGTGTAATACAATGGTATAATTTTATTTAAAAGACGATATCATTTGTAATGTTATATAGAGCATACAATCAGTATTTGTCATAATAAGAATATCATCAAACACTAGTGTGCCGTCAAACTCTCAACAACATTTACTAATTGTTGTTGGTATAGTAAAGTTCACCTAAATTGATATTTGGCTGCACTGGTATCATTTTTTTTAAATGAACCATTTTTAATTAATTAGAATTTTTTCATTGATAGTCTTGCATAACTCTTTATCGAATGTCATTGCCACTTATAACGTCATATGACATTCCTTATCACCATTTCACAGCATTTTTTTTATTGTTTATGTATATAATTATTGTACACTCTTCACAGTCATGTAGTTTTAGGTCACATGTAGTTTAAGGTAATGTGTAGTTTAAGGTCACATGTAGTTTTAGGTCACATGATGTTTAAGGTCACATGTAGTTTCACATAATATGAAGTTAAAGGTCATGTGTAGCTTAAGGTCACATGTAGTTTCAGGTCACATGTAATTTAATTAAGGTCATGTGCAGCTTAATGTCACATGTAGTTTCAGGTCATGTGTAGTTTAAGGTCACATGTAGTTTAAGGTCACATGTAGCTTTAGTTCACATGATGTTTAAGGCCAATAGTGATTTCAGGCCAATAGTAGTTTCAGGTCACATGTAGTTTAATGTCACATATTGTTTAAGGTCACATGTGGTTTAAGATCACATATTGTTTAAGGTCTCATGTAGTTTCAGGTCACATATTGTTTAAGGTCACATGTGGTTTCAGGTCTTATGTAGTTTCAAGTCACATGTAGTTTCAGGTCACATATTGTTTAAGGTCACATGTGGTTTCAGGTCACATGTAGTTTCAGGTCACATATTGTTTAAGGTCACATGTGGTTTAAGATCACATATTGTTTAAGGTCACATGTAGTTTCAGGTCACATGTAGTTTCAGGTCACATATTGTTTAAGGTCACATGTGGTTTAAGATCACATATTGTTTAAGATCACATGTAGTTTCAGGTCACATATTCTTTAAGGTCACATGTGGTTTCAGGTCACGTGTAGTTTCAGGTCACATATTGTTTAAGGTCACATTAAGTTTAAGGTCACATGTGGTTTCAGGTATTATGTAGTTTCATGTCACATGTAGTTTCAGGTCATATGTAGTTTAAGGTCACATTTAGTTTAAGGTCACATGTGGTTTCAGGTCTTTTGTAGTTTCAGGTCACATGTTCTAATGGCTGGAGCATAAAATATAGATAAATCCATCAATAAATATCAAAGTATTATAAAAAGTACAAAAAATTGAATTTCTTCATCTAAATATTTTTCTGAATCTGTAAAACAGTCGCATTCTCTTTGTGATTTTTATTTAGTTAAAAATAAGAAATTAAAACAAAAATATGCAGGTTACAATTTTGCCAGTTCTTGCTGATTATTCTTTTTATATATAATCAATTTGGCTATAAACTTGATTTTCTTCTTGCCAAATGAATGATTTGGTTATAAATTATTACCAATTATTTTTAACTGATAAACAACTTGGGATGATTTTATTGACATGATTGATGCCGTACCAAATATCAACTGACACGCTAAACCCAAGAGAGGTGACACCATTATTAGTTTTAAAATGCAAAAATGTGTGTTATATAACCATGGAAATGTGACCTTAATATTGAGTAATTTTGACAATTACAGGGTTAAATGCTTCTGGGATTGAAATATTATTGAAGAAACAGAAAACAAAACTATTTTCATTGAAGCAGTAGTTTTGCAACTTTTTAGCTCACCGGGACGAAGTCCAAGGAAAGCTATTGTCATGACCCCGGCAGCGTCAGCGTCGTCTGTAGACACCCGATTAAACTTTTGCGTTTAAGTTTCAGTTATCTATGCAACCACTCACTGGATGTGAATGAAACTTCACATGTGTGTTCAGCATCATCAGTGGAACACACAGAGACAAGAACCATAACTCTGGATTGTATTTTGGCACAGTTATGACCCTTTTTGGACTTAGACACCCAGGTTAAACTTTGCGTTTATATGCATTTAAGTTTAAGATATCTATGCAACCACTCATTGGATGTGAATGAAACTTCACATGTGTGTTCACCATCATCAATAGAACATACAGAGACAAGAACCATAACTCTGGATTGCATTTTGTCACAGTTATGGCCCTTTTTCGACTTAATTTTTCAGGTTAAAGTAAGATATCTATGCAACCACTCATTGGATATGAATGAAACTTTGCATGTGTATTCACCATCATCATTGAAACACACAGAGACAAGAACCATAACTCTGGGTTGCATTTTGGCAGAGTTATGGCCCTTTAAGACTTAATTTTTCGTCTGTACACATCTAGGTTAAACTTTTGCGTTTAGATGCGTTTAAGTTTTGGTGTTTGCCTCAAATCTCAATCTTTGCATTGGTGGTGAGTTTTATCCCATCGGCGAGCTTTGTTGTCTTCTTACAACTCTTGTTAATAGGCTTACATAAGGTCACGAAATATGTAAGAGACATACTAAATGAATTTCCCGACATTTTTTTTTCATGACTTCAAATTTTACACTATAAAGAAGTTCAAAAACTTACGAACATTAGTGAAACAGGTCCCAGGTGAGCCATTTAGTGCCACATTGACTCTCTTGTTAAAATAATGGTTCTTAGCACAAATTTAAATCCATATAAGGAAGCTTCTTTTATTTCATTTCATTATCCCAACCTGATGTTACTTTCCTCACTAAGTACCGTTATTATCTTCTAGAGAAAGTATATTTTGTCATTATTGGATTATCTTTCAGTTTGCGACAATCAGTTTCAATTACCAGGCCAGGGAGTGTGGCCATTAGGAGAGAAACAAGAAGTTGATGGATGATTCGTTAAGTAAAAGTGGTTCGGTAATTGAATATTGGCTCCATTGCTCACTCACTGATTTGTCATCTTAAAGTTACTTGCTGGGTAGAACTAGTACTAAGTTTTTTAGAGGCATAGGGAGCATCCCAAGCTTCGGATCAAACCAAGTTCTGACTTGAGATGCTGACACTCTGTCCATTGCACTACTACTCTGCTTTACCATACATCTTTAACTTTTAAAAGAATATAAATAATATAGCATAATATTTCATTAATTAATAAATATCAACAGTTACTAATGATGTAAACACACATATATATTGTTTCGCCAGGCCCAATTAGCTCAGTCGGTAACGCACCTGACTGTCAATACAGAGGTCAGGAGTGTGAATCCTTGTCCAGCAACAGTCTCGGTGATGATTGTTATATGACATTGTGTTTCATTATCATTCATCTATCATCTCTGATTCAAGTGGGAAAGTTATCAGTTACTTGTGGAGATGGCTGGTTAACCTTTAAGGATCTCAGGAAACAGTATTAGATTAACTGATTGTTTGGTGTTTTGAACATAATCAACGAAAGAATTTATGTCTCAGTTTAAGACATTGTGTATAAAAGCACTTCCACACTGATGTGATTCTGACATTTTTTGCTCCGCTCCTGGCAAATAAATTAATACTCAAGCACACATATCTCTGTAACTGAAAACTTTCCTGCTTGAATCAGCGATGAGAGAAAAATGACAATAAAATGTTATAATGTCATATATCAATTATCATTGAGACTGTGGCTGGGTGGGGATTTGAACTCCTGACTGGATTGATAGTCACAATCTGAGTTAACTAGGGGGGGGTGGCTTTTAGAATAAGACGGCATTTTACATGTATAGCAAACCTTTATATCCCTCACTGATGCTGACATAAGTGATTCATTATTCTGTAATGTATCATTCTACGGTTGATGTGCAACATTTGGCATAACGGTTAGATTTGCTTTGAACACTAGTTAATTCTCAGAGAGTGAGTTTGAAGGAAAAAAACTGATAAGGGCATTTGAATACAGTTAAGTATAAAGTAATTTTGAAATCTGGGACTGTATTTTGAAATGTAAGTTATTTTGAAATCTGGGACTGTATTTTGAAATGTTCATTGTCGCAGTTAAAAAATAAAATTGTTAAAAATGAAGTTGTGATCATAATTAAAGGTTGGAGCTGTATAACTTTCACAAAACAAAAGAAAAAAGAATATTATAGATTTCAAAAATAAATATTACACAAACTTTAAGTGATACAGTGATAGATTAAATAGATCAAAATTCTTCATATTTCTATTGAGATGCAATTTTATATGCTATACATGAAAGCATCATAGATGCTGAAATGGTAACATTAAATAGCTCCTTTCTTTTTGATATATTAAAACTACTTTGGAAAAAAGACAAGTAATATCATTAGATGAGTCTTAATACAAAATTCAAGCATACAAATTTGAAATGTTTTACAGAAGCTCAGTAATGTCACACATTTTTGTTATTTGTTAATTTTCTCTGTATTTTGCAAGGATCCTTAAATAATGAATTGCTTTTTGGTTAAAAAGTCTTTATGCAAGAAGGAACACCAATGAAAAATATTGAAATAATCACCCTGGGGAAATTTCTGTGCAAACTCAGTTTTGGTTTAGATAAAATTCCAATTTAGACCCCTAACTTTCATTGTATAAGATTCGATGTTATCATAAGGAATTTAGTTTTTCGTACAATTGTAAATAGTTTCTGGTGTATGTGTTGCTGCAGAGCTCAGTATTGCGTACAGTATTTCATACTCTGCTGTGTAACATAGACAATAGAAATTAACCTACCTCTACCACTATTGAGGCCTTCCCAGGGACTTTGGAGATCTCGGGGAACATGGCCAATTATTTTTAGGAATCTGGGGAACATTGACCATTACTTTCAGGGATCAGAGGCCTAATTTTAGAGATCTTGGGGAAATACTATTGGGGAACTATTGCAAATACTTTTGGGGATCTTGGGAACAATGACCATTACTTTAAGAAATCCAGGGAACAGGGACCCCCTCTAGGAGGGCTGCACTTTTTCAAACAGTACTGATTCTGGGCACACTAAGTGGTCAGGGTGTTGAGCAATATGCCAAACCACATGACAATATGTTAAATGCTTTGGTGTACTATGAATTGTGGGACAGGCATGTAATTCCCTGCTTTTTTGTTTAGGTATAATAGGTCTTCAGCAATTATCATAACATACCTGGTACACTTGGCAGATCCAGGATTTCTGTCTAGAGGGGGTGGACTTCAAGAGAGGGGTGCCATACAAAATCTGAATATAACAATACCGGTACAATTTGTTTTACAGTGTCTGTGACAAGAATTTTGATAAAATAAAAATGATAGTTATATTATCGTAAATGACATAAATGTCACTTGTTGGTTGTCCCTTTCAACAATTTTTCATTTATATCACAAAGGTGTTTACTTGAGATGGTGTTCTAAGCATTGGCCAACACTGGAGTTTCATCCTGCAATCACATGATATGATACCCCACCCAGTCACATTACGCTGACACCAGGCTGACCAAGAAATATCCTCTAAATGCTGAACGCCAAGCTGCAGACACATGGTATGGTACCCCACCCAGTCACATTACACTGACACCAGACTGACCAAGAAATATCCTCTAAATGCTGAACGCCAAGCTGCAGACACATGGTATGATACCCCACCCAGTCACATTACACTGTCACCTGGCTGACCAAGAAATATCTTCTAAATCTGAACACCAAATTGCAGACACATGGTATGGTACCCCACCCAGTCACATTACATTGACACCAGGCTGACCAAGAAATATCCTCTAGTCTAAATGCTGAATGCCAAACTGCAGACACATGGTATGGTACCCCACCCAGTCAAATTACACTGACACCAGGCTGACCAAGGTATATCCTCTAAATGCTGAACGCCAAGCTGCAGACACCTAGTATAATATCCCACCCAGTCACATTAGACTGACACCAGGCTGACCAAGAAATATCTTCAAAATGCTGAACACCAAGTCTTTGGTTGTTCCAGCCACAAATAGAACCCACGAGCATTAGCATGTGAGGCAGATACACTACCACCAGACCACTGCTGTGCAGTTAAATGTATGAACATGTATATAAGATATTGCTGAAACTAAAAATATCTATATATATTTATATAATTTACAATATCTACTGCATGGAAATGAATAGCACCACCCATTGTAAGAATAGCAAAACAGTCTGACCATGGTAATATGATGATAGAACATAAATATAGGCCGACAAATTGTCTATCAGATTGACAATTTGTTTACCAGGTTGGCATGGGTAGCGTTTGATTTCAGAAGTCATGTTCATAATTAATAAAGTCTATTTGAAGCCTTTCATCTTCACCATTATCAACTTACCAACATTTGATTGATTGATTGATTAATTGATTGATAGTGTAAATTGAATATTCAGAGTCATTTTTATGTCATTGAGGGCTAAACTGTTCTGGGATCCTGGAATTTTAACCAATACTTGTGTACAACCATCTCAGCAACTAACTGAAAACTATTCTACTTGAATCAGCATTGAGAAACAAATGGCAATGAGACACAATGTCTTATATCAGTCATCACAGAGACTGTGGCCGGATGTGGATTCAAACTTACAACCCCTGGATTGATAGTCAGGCGTGTTACTGACTGAGCTAACCTGGCCCAGCACATTATCAACAGTGTTTTATGTTTTACTGTGAATGAATACTTTAAGGCAAACTAGCAAACAGTTATATTAATAGCAGAAAATAATAGTAAAAATAATAATTGATAATAATAATAGTAAAGATAATAATGATAACAACAATTATTTATTAAATTCTCTAAGGCCGTCAATAATTGTACAATGAACATAAAATTGATAAAACATGAAAATATAAAACAAGCATTTACATGTTGCTTACACATTCAATGATATAAACATTTAAATTTAATGCAATACAATCAAACAATCAACATCCAATTAACAATTGAGTTTCTGTAAAAAAAACTTTTAGAATGTTTTTGAAGCTGTATCGAATTTCAGCAGGGAGACCTAGAATACTTAAATGAGCATTTGTAAACGATATATATATATGGGTGTGGATAGTGGGTCCAGTCCCCTCCCCCAGCCCAGAAATTCCTCAATTATAAGTCAATGGTTACCTATTTCACAGTGAACTGTATACCCCCAAATAAATGCTCCCTCTTACATAAAGGCCCCCTCTCACCCATTTTTATGGAAACCCTCTGGAAATTAAGTTTTTAATAAAAATAGATACACATATACCAGTGTTGAGCCAGAGTTAACAGGAAAATGAACACACATGATAATCGTATACAATATCATTTGGGTATAGAATAATATATTGGGAGTGTAAGCAGCAAACCTATATGGTCATACATAATGTAGTCAATGAGTTATTGACAATTGAGTAACCTGTGTCGTCAGTAGGCAGAGCAACATCAATTTTGCTTATTTTACACTACTGTAATCAAATGACTATCACTCAATTACAGCCGGAAATATTTACAGAGAATGTCAGTATTTCTTAAAATATTCAGCATTGTGATTGATACTTTTCTGCCCAGTTGAACATTGATTCAATTTGGAACAAATTTCTGTCATTGTCAAACGTCTGTCCATATCAATCAGTTCTTTAACACATTGAATATTCTTATCTGTTGCTGACATCGCTTTCCGACCTCTACCAGGTAAATCACCAGCAGTCGTAAATCACTCGCAAATCTGTCATAACAGACGTAAATTTTTCTTTCAGACATTGCAGGATTACTTTCTGAATCTCATTTACAGCTTCATTATTACTGTTTTTCTTTAACAATTAGAAATAAATGCATGACGTTGATCATCTGCGATTTAAGCTACTTATAAACAGTTACACGTGCGCAACATCACATGCAATGTCACAACAACTGCCTGAAATAAGCAGAAATTTAATTGATTATGAACACCAATTTATAACTCTTTGCAATAGTTGATAAAGGAAAGATAAAGATCCAAAGTTGCATATTTTTGACAGAAAAAGCGACATTTGACCCACCAATACAAACTTAGCATTGCCTTAGCAACCGTATTTTGATCTATTTACTTTTATTCTATTGCAATGTTTCTGATCGTTTGGCAGTCATCCAACACATGTAACAAATTTTTATCAAAATTTTAAATAAATATTTATTAACATAAAAAAAGTTGTATCCATTTTCCCTAGTTAATTCTGCATCAACATGCACAAATAATTATCTATGTAATATATATATATATATATACATTGTGAATGTGCATCTGAAAATATCACAAAAATCAGAAATTCCATTGTTGTGATTTCAATTATATCCCTTTATAATATAATGTAAGATGTGTTACATGTAAATCCATAGTATATAAGTCATGGTTGACACCAAATCTATTGGTTTGGCAGATGCCTTGATATTGTGTCTATAGTTTGCACTGTAGCTAGGCTACACAAATAATTATCTCCATTCTCCACATACATATATATATAATACGGATCCTCCGTGGCTGAGTGGTCTTAGGCGACATCTCAAGATTACTTACCTCTCAATGTTAAGGTTGTAGGTTTGAGTCCCGCTCACTCCAAAATCTTGTTTTTACTCTGGAAGTATTTATTTTGGGGTATACGGTTCTAGGACACCCACCCCCACTTCGCTCTTGAATTTCAGGCCCTCATTGGACCCTTAACTTATGAAAATCCTGATGTATCATCACATACATCTATTTACCAGTTTATCCGCTAAATCCAGGCAGTCTGGCTTATTTTGTCTTTTATAGTGATAATTATTTTGAATTTCAACATTCTGTGGAGTTGGGGTGTCCTGTTGTGAATTGCATCACAATTATATTGATTACTGCAACAGTTGTGTTGTTTATAATTATAAATTGGAATGTACTCAGCTATGCTTGCCAGCAGTTAATTTGATCTGGCTTGTGTTTCTTTACAATTCTATATTTTATCTTGTCGTAATTGGAGTCTCAGATTAAGAGTGTTACAAATGGTTTTATTAAATATTACGCACATAGACTGTTAGTCTCTATAGAATTTAGAAAGATTTGGTTGTTATTTTAAATACTGATGCTGTTTGATACATTTGTTGTAATTGTAAAACCACGGTCATAACTGTTGTTGTGTCGTATCTAGTGTCGCTTTCAACAATGTTTCAGTAATATTGCAGCAGTGTCTACTTGAGATAGTATTCTCATCTCTGCCACATTGGAGTATCATGCCACAGACACATGGTATGAAACCTCACCCAGTCACATTATAGTCAACAGGCCAACCAGACCTAGAACTATCCTCTAAATGGTGAGTGCCAAGCGAGCGAGGAAGTTTCTTGTACCATTTTCCAATTTTGGTATGACCCTATCTTGGATCAAACCCACAACCTGGGTGGATACTCTACTACTAGACCATTGCTGTGATTCCATCATGAATGTAAATAGGTTGTAAACAAATTACAATAAATTAATGAATAAATATTGATATATATACAACATTAAAGAGACTATATCAAAGTTTTTTCAAAATTTTAAAATTGGCAAAATATTTTTTTCCAATATATATTATGATGTTTTAATTACAACATTTGCACTGGGCACTCTATTGGGACAATTTTTACTTTCATAAAAAGTAAAAAAAAAATTTGTTCTGTATTTTTTTTTCAATTTTTTTATAATTAAATATATCACTTCAATAAACCATGCTCGACAACTCATTCAGCCTCTATTGCTGTCGTAAGAAAACATACCAACATCTCAGATATATTTAAGGGAATATACCAAGATTTGTCAAAGTTTTAAAATTGACTTAGAATATTTTTCTCCAATATATCGTGCCTTTATAATACTCACTGACTCCACATTGCCTAAAGGGTAAATATATTTACATGCTTTCATTTTGATTTCAATTTGATCCGTCATACAGGTTTACACATGTTAAAAATTGTTTCCTCTTAAAAAGAATCTGAATGACAATGTGAAGGTCATCAAGTAGTATTTTAGTGCTGTCTATTTTTAGAATGGTGACTTTGTTTCACTAGTTTACCACTACAATTTAAATATCGATTTTGTCACTTTTTGGTGGATTTGACATACCAAACCATTCCGATTTTATTAATTTATCCTAATGAGATGCTTTTTATCCATTTTAATAATTATTAAGACATTATTTATAGCATTTATTCCATATATGCTCCTTTTAGAATTTTTTTTTGCCTAAAATTGTAATAGAAGCATTTTATGATGTATCAAATTGGTCATATGACTTTAATTTGATTTTGCTTTGATCTTTCATATTTGATATTGTGGAATTTGGTTCATCTTAGAAGGAGATCATCAATCAGTGCATGCATGATATTAAATTATTTTTAGAATTCAAACTCTTTTTTCGATTTCACCACTGTGAAAAAATATCATGTTTGACAGATTTTATCTCCAAATGATATATATTGAGCTTTATTTAGCTTTATATTAATTTTTAATTTTAGTTTTTATTATATTTACAGCGATATTAATAATAATTAATAAAAGGTTTATGTTTGAATGTTTAGTGCCATTTTCATGCCATTAAGGCTATTACAGAGAATCAATTAACCTCACCAAACTTTCCTGGGGTCCTGGAAGGTTAACCAGTTCTCAAACACACCCACCTCCACAAGTAACTGATAACTTTCACACTCCAATCAGCATTGAGAGTATGGAATGGTATCACCGCCATAACTCTAAGTTTGCAATTTGTCGTTTGTTCTTTGTGCAATGGGTGTACATGTTTCTTTCTTCTTAGTTCTTTGATGGAAATGAAATATTTCACCTTTGTAATTTTGTCTATTTGTCTATCCTACTATATCCTATCATTGTAAAAGTTACATACTTCCTGTAAAATATAACGAGTTCAGCATAATCACGTGTTTCAAAAGGATTTGAATTACAAATGTTAAACTACGCAGTAAGCATGTTGTACAACGCACTTAGGCATAATGTAACAATGCGAAATACACAGTTTGCATTGTCAATTATGACAACAGGTGCCGCTAGAGGCATATGAAAGAATCGGCGTTGCTTTGTTTTCATTGTTGGTCATAGGAACATATGGTCAGCTACCACCATTGAGAGGAGCTCTCTGATCGGCTGAAAAAAGTATAGGGATGTTCAGGGTATATATTTTTATAGTAAGCTTAATTTTATTTGGATGAAAATGTTAAGTTGGCAAATGATCACACTAAAATATAAGTTTTTTATGTGTGTGTCAATAAAAAATTAAAATTATGTTTCTGTGACTGACTTAATTCATTTTAGAAAGGAAACTGTGCGGAAAGTAAAATTGGTGAAATTTACTTTGTTGCAGGGTCCGTCCGGCCTGTATCTTTGTCATGCATAGATGGATTTTGTTGATACTAGCTACAAATGATCAACATAACATGACCACTTGTCGCAAGTAAGACCCACACCGGTACCTCAAAGATCAAGGTCACAGTTTGAGTTTGTTTGAATACACTTCGAGTCTGTGTGAGATTTCGTATCCTGCCTGTAATTTTGTCATGCATAGATAGATTTTAATGATACTTGCTACAATTGATCAACATAACATGATGACATGTTGCGAGTAAGACCCACACCCTTACCTCAAAGGTCTAGGTCACACTTTGAGTCTGTGAGATTTCATGTCCGGCCTGAGTTTGAGTTTGTTTGAATACACTTTGAGTCTGTGTGAGATTTCGTATCCTGCCTGTAACTTTGTTATGCATAGATGGATTTTAATGATACTTGCTACAAATGATCAACATAACATGACAACGTGTCGCGAGTAAGACTCACATCCGTACCTTAACGGTCAAGGTCACAATTTGAGTTTGTTTGACAACACTTCAAGTTTGTGGGAGATTTCGTGTCCGGCCTGTAAAATTTGTCATGCATAGATGGATTTTATAAATACTTGCTACAAATGATCAACACAACATGACAACGTGTTGCAAGTAAGACCCACACACGTACCTCAAAGGTCAAGGTCATAATTTGAGTTTGTTTAACAACACTTTGAGTCTGTGAGATTTTGTGTCTGGCCTGTAACTTTGTCATGCATAGATGGATTTTAATGATACTTGCTACAATTGATCAACATAACATGATGATGTGTTGTGAGTAAGACCCACACCCTTACCTCAAAGGTCAAGGTCACACTTTGAGTCTGTGAGATTTCATGTCCGGCCTGCAACTTTTCATGCATAGATGGATTTTTATAAATACTTGTTACAAATTATCAACATAACATGACGACGTGTTGCACTTAATACCCAAACTCTCACTTCAAAGGTCAAGGTCACAATTTAATTTTGTTTGACAACACTTTCAGTCATTTTGACATTTCTTGTCTGGTCTGTCATCTATGGATGAATTTTAAAAACACTTGGCTCAGTTGATCAACATGACATAATTAAGTGTCGCATGTAAGACCCAGAACCTTTCCTCAAAGATCAAGGTCACACTTTCAATTTGTTTGATATTGTGTGTCTGGTCTGTGACTTTGCCTTTAACTTGGCTGAATTTATCAAGATGACATGACGCGTGTCATAAGTAAAACTTAGACCCATACCTCAAAGGTCAAGGTCACATTTTTAGTATGTATGACAACACTTTGAACGTGTTTGAGATTTCAAGTTCGTCCTTTAACTTTATCATACATGGAAGGATTTCAAAAACACTTGGCTCAATTTATCAACAATTGATCTGTAACTTTGTCTTACATTTAGGGATTTTAAAATAGCTTGACACAAGTGATCAGCATGTCATGATGATGTTTCAGCAGCATTTAACTGTTGAAATACCCAGACCATTACATCAGATGTCAAGGTTACACAAAGGTGAAGGTCACACTTAAATGTAAAAGAACATGAAATTGCATCATCGTCTGAAACATCAGTCCATTACTCTTTATATTCATGGATACAACGCTACCTATTATAACATAATTATATTGTTATTTTTCAAAGAACATTTGGGAGGCATGCGACACTTACCAGTGACATTTCTTGTTTCATGCTGAAAGAGGGGATACCCAACTTCAGGGGGCAAAAAGTGGTAAAAAATGATACTTTTGACCCCATTTGGGGGACATTTTAATTTGATTCTAGGATAATACTTTACTATGATGTAGGACTTTTGGTGAAGCACGTGGTCAAGTGGTAGAGCACCGAGCCCGTGATTGGAGAATCGTGGGTTTGATCCTCCACCACGGCTATGTGTGGTGTCCATGAGCAAGACATTTTTCTGCATATGCTTAGTACTGGTTCTAACAAGGAAGACATCAAGCGTTATTTGCCTAAATTGTAATAACTTGTTTCATAATCGAAGTAAAATAAATAAACGCAATTGTGGTGGCTGACCTTAAAGAAACCTCACACTTACCTTTTGTGTTCAGCTACCACCATTACGTTTTCCATAGACTTACAATAACGTTACACCTAATTTCACTATTTCTACCATTCGTCGACAAAAAAGTCCTACATCATATTAAAGTGCTATCCTAGACTCATATTAAAATATTTTAATTGTGATCAAAATTAAGCTTACTATAAAAATATACCCGGAAACATTCCTCTACCTTTTTCAGCCGATCAGAGAGTTCCTTACAATGGTGGTAGCTGACCTTGTGTAAGGCTGTATTTAGAGTCGCGAATTCTGATGACTATTTACAGCAAATATTCCCATTCGCAACTTCTTGAGTTGTATACTGGGGACCTGTCTGTAATTTTGCAGCACCACTGAACGTTATAAGGGGAAGTTGGAATTTATTACGATGATGACGTTCAACGGCAGCACAGTCGAAATAGTCCGGTACCCTGTCCAAATACATTCCTTAAACTCATTATAAAGGGGGTGAACATTGGAATAAAAATATATTCGTGACTGACTGCAGCCGAAACACATATCGAAACATACATCAAATTCTTAAAATACATTTTACGCAGCAAGTAATGTTTAATCTGACACGAAGAGACAAGACTTATGTAACGTTTACAATGATAGGATACAGTAGGACAAATAGCAAAGTTACAAAGGTGAAATGTTTCATTTCCCACAAAGAACTAAGAAGAAAGAAACATTTACATCCATTGCACAAAGAACAAACTACAAATTTCAGACTAAGAATTATGGCGGTGATACCCTTCCATATGAGAGAAAAATGTCAATGGGACAAAATGATGTAAATCAATATATTATGCAGACAGTGGCAGGTTGGGTATTCAAAATCATGACCCCTGGAGCATAAACTAGCTTAAACGAGGGCCGGCCCTTGAAATAAAGGATGGGCAAAGTATGTGCATCTAAAATGACTTATTATTAATTACGGTATGTGTTGGAACTATACTCAGCAAAAAAAATGTAGAGATAAATCAAAGTATTACCCACTTAACCCTTTACTTCATATAGACGTCTTTTGACACCTCTAGTATAAACGCCTTTGGACATTATAATATCTATGGAGTAGAGGGTTAAGTCACATTCTTCAAAGCAAACTTTTGTAATTTTCTGCTATTCCGTTTGAAATTGAGAGAGACAAAAAGTTATTCATTTTCAGACACACTTGTAATAAAAGATAGTGTTCTTAAATAAAATATCTTTCATTCGCCACCATTATAAGGCGGTTGGGGGAAGAGGTTCAATGCAAATTTGATAAATCTCAGATGGTGGTGGGAAGTGGGGTGGGGAGAGGTGGGGAGTGGGGTCCAATTTATGTTTTTCACCAAGTTTTAACTGAAATAGAAACAACTAAACTGGTACACCATTCCATGATTAGATATTTTAGCTGATCTATTGTGAGATCACATGTTAATGAATAATTCAAACATGTAATATAAAACTCAGGAAATTTTCAGACATATTCAAATGTTCACCATATAATTAATATAGTCACCCATTCTTGACTAGATAACAGTAGATAATTTGATGCTTTGTGAATTATTAACAAAAAGCACAATGCATCTCACATTATTTATGTTTTCATACAACTTGTCTGTTCATTGCTATTACTTTACTTTAAATGCCATTATACATAACAGTAATTTCTAGATTCTCATTCAAATTTTTCTTAAAAAATAGGAGTGGGGAGAATTTTATTTTCTATCTATTTATTTTTTTTTGTATTTTTTTTGTATTTTTTATTTATTTATTTTTTCATTTATATTTATTATGGCCTAAAGTTTGAAAGCTTCTTTTTTTGGAAAGACTGTAAATGCAACTGTATTTCAACACATGGACAGGTGATATAACTATCACACATTCTCTTTTTTTATATAGTTTACAACTTCATCAGGTAGCTAAAATTATTCTTTTAAATACTTTATTTGGATGGTTCAATCTTAATTTCTTTCTGAGGTTGTGAATTTGATCCCAGCTTGGTACCAACATTTTATGTGAGAAAGTTTGCCATGAATTAGCTATTGGAAGTTGGTGGATCTGTTAAGATTCATGAGGTCTCCCTCTGAGGTTTTGCACAATCATTAGAAACTAGATACCAAGTAAACTGTAATGTGTTCAACATGTCATTTAAAGTAACCCTATTTAAAAACAATGAATTTTTTCTTTCAATTGCCCATCTCAGTAAGCTTAATCGGAAGTGTGTCTGACTATCAGGGGTGGTAAGTTTGAATTCCTGCCCAGCCACAGTTTATGTGGTCATCAATATACAACATTGCGTCACAATGCCAATTGTCTCTAAAGTCGGAAAGTTATCAGTTACTTGCTGAGATACGTGTGGTTAGGTTTAATGATTATTAGCCCTTGATGGTATAAAATGATGCTAGATATTTAATTAATTAATCAATTAATTTCAATAAAACAAAGAATGCAAGCCAGCCATGACCCATTGCGATAACTGATTGATTAAATTTTTACACATAATTTGAATAATAAATCATTTTTAAGATTAACTCGCAATCAATTGACGCATCAAAATTGATAGGAATTCAGTAGGATTTGTAAGGTGGAGAAAATAAGGTTTTTGTCAATCTAGATGATGTTGTTTTATTGCTGTTGTTGTGCTTTCAACAATTTTACAGTGTCATCATGACTGCCTACTTGAGACAGTATTTTAAGCGCTGCCATGCTTGAGTATTATGCTGCAGACACATTGCATTATACCTCACCCAGTCACATTATACTGACACTAGAACTGTCCTTTAAATGCTCAGTGCCAAGAGAGGCGACTTCTAGTACCATTTTTCAAGTCTTTGGTATGATCCGGCCAGGGTTGAACCAACAACCATCTGCATGTGAGAGAGACCCTCTACCCCTATAGAGCAGATTTATTGCTGTTGTAAAGTGAAGCGTGTCATCGTGTGGAGTACATTTACCTTCGCTTTTTGCATTGAGCATTTAATTGTAAAGTAAACTTATTTTCTGATATCAACCAAGGCATTTTATTCTCTTTCTTCAACTTGTAACTAAACGTTATTAAGTGGGCGGTAGTGTTGTGAATAGAGTGTTTGCCGCTCATGCCAGAGGTTGCAGGTTCGATCCCCAACTCAGCCTGATGTCTCTTAAAATAAACAACACTTATTCAGTCCAAGTTCAACCCACCAAGCAAACTTGAGAGCAGTTCATGATATTGGCTTTGAGGTTTCTTCTTCAAAATACAACACTTGTTCTTTAATGAAGATTTTGTGTCGACACCATCAAATGTTTTAAAATTGTTAGTTATGATGGGTGCAGTTTATACAGTTGGAGGTGCTCAGAGATGACTTTAACCCTTTACTTCATATAAACACTTTTTGACACCTCTAATATAGATGCCTTTGGACACCTCTAGTATAGAAGGCTTTTGAATTATTGGGTGAATTATTGTTATATTAACTGACAGAGTGGAAAACAGTGCAGGAAGTGCTCAGATTGCTTGTTACAAGCAATCTGAACTCTTCCTGCACTGTTTTCAAAGGCCTTCTGTGATTGGTGTGGGAAAACGCGTATCTATGGAGTAAAGGGTTAAAGTGTTACTTTTAAAACTATGTACATTTAATGATGGTCTTCAGGTGGAGAATATAAGAGACTGGTACTTATGAACAGCAAGACACTTAATGTGCTTAGCATGTGCTTAGTACTGGTTCTACCCAGAAAAGACTGAGCATTATTTGTCTAAGATGTAAGGAGTTTTGATGCATAATTAATGCAAAATAAAAAAGTTTAAAACTAAAGGACTTTATAAGGAATACAGCCTATTAAATGGAGATAATCCTGCCAGAAACCAACAATATGATGCCAATGCAGATAGTTGGAATTTTAGAAATTCTTAGGGAACCTGAGTCAATTCAGTTGAGTTAATCTCAGATTTCAAGTTGGTATCAATCTGTATCAAGATCTATTCTATAGAGAGTTTCCAGTATGCTGCAGACAGTTGTGTGCATTTTCTGTCTTGGACACAGTCATCTTTTAAATGTTTCAAACTGTACAGAAATGATCTACCTGATAATCTGAAGTGAATTAGTCTAAAGGACCCTGAACCTCCATATAATTTCACGCTCCATTTACTTTTAGTTCACCAGAACAAAGCTGAAGGTGAGTTATTCTGATCACCCTTTTACAGTCGGCCGTCCGTCAGTTTGTCTGCATTTTTCATTGGATCTTCACCAAACTTATGTAGTTGCTATATTATCACCATAATATCATTGACAAGTTCTTGAACTGGCCAAATCTGACAATTAATGTCAGAGTTATGGCCCTTGAAACATCAAAATTGCACTTTTTTACCTTCTTTTCATGCTAACACCTGCATTATTTATTTGATCCTCACCAAACTTACGCAAAAGTTATAGAACTATCTTGGACATGTTTTTGAACTGACCATCTTTATTAATCAATTTTGGAGTTGCAGCCCTTGAATCATCAAAAACTTGCACTACCATATTTATCTTAATTTGTGAAATCTGCAATCTTGAATCTGCATTTTTTGTACTAACATGTTTGTTTAAATTACCCAAATTGCATGTTCATATTGAAAATAAAATAATGTTCCACTATGTTTAAATGGGAATAAATATAATAACAATACTTTAGTTAACTGTACTTTGATTTCTCTGCTTGAGATGTTTGTCAGATATTTATAAACCAGACTGTTATTCCTTGGCCTGGTCGTCTAAGGCTATCCCAAACTAAGTTCACTTGTCTCTCACTGCTGAGGTCAAGTTTGAACCCAGTCTGGTCAAAAATTGTGTAAGAGTTTAACAGTTACCTGCGGAAGGATGGTGGTTTGACCTAAATTCATTTTAAGGTTTTCCTCCATCAGTAATAAACATGATTTATAAAGAATACCATGTTATTGTCTTGTGACATCATGTGCCTGATAAACTTGCATTGATTAAATAAACCTATGTTTATCATGCAGGTAGTTTTACAACAGAAATGCATGCATTGACATATATATATATATATATATATATAAATATACTGGTTATAATGATTAAACTAATACTAATATGACATGCTCAGAATGACATTATTAAAATCCCATTAAAAACAATTATTGTATTGTATTCATTAAAAATTCAACATTGCATGGAATTGGCTCTGAGCATTATCCCATGCATGGATAATTGGCATGTTGGAGTACAGCAGGAGGAAATGTCAGATCTGGCAGCTGGCTGCTTGTGCATGTTATTGTTTGTTGAATTATTTCTATTGCTGTCTGCTTCATAAATAATGCCTGGTTAATGGGCTTCTACTGATGTAATTAATATGTATCAGCATTGTTAAAACTTGGCCCCCAAAATATACTTGTGTTGTTTATTTTTATAATTTCTACTTGGGTAATGAGGAATGAGATATTTACATTAAGTGTGAGATAATTTTTATGGTTGCTAAAGGTTCAGATTAAATTCATACAGTAAAATGAGCTATTCTTGGCATTCTTAGGTCAATCAATGTTATTTTTATGCCACCCACCATTTGAAAGTTTGTATAAGTTAGTATCTATAAATCCTGCTTCAAATGTATTTATATATCAGTCAGTATCTATAATCCTGCTTCAAATGCATTAATATATCTCAGTATCTATAAGTCCTGTTTCAAATGTATTTATATATCAGTCAGTATCTGAAAGTCCTGTTTCAAATGTATTTATATATCAGTCAGTATCTGTAAGTCCTGCTTCAAATGCATTGATATATCTCAGTATGTATAAGTCCTGCGTCGGATGCAATATATCTCAGTATCTATAAGTCCTGCGTCGGATGCATTGATATATCTCAGTATCTATAAGTCCTGCGTCGGATGCTTTGATATATCTCAGTATGTATAAGTCCTGCGTCGGATGCATTGATATATCAGGCAGTATAAATATTAATCCTGCTTCAAATGCATTGATATATCTCAGTATGTATAAGTCCTGCGTCGGATGCATTGATATATCAGGCAGTATAAATATTAATCCTGCTTCAAATGCATTGATATATCTCAGTATGTATAAGTCCTGCGTCGGATGCATTGATATATCTCAATATCTATAAGTCCTGCGTCGGATGCATTGATATATCTCAGTATGTATAAGTCCTGCGTCGGATGCATTGATATATCAGGCAGTATAAATATTAATCCTGCTTCAAATGCATTGATATATCTCAGTATGTATACGTCCTGCGTCGGATGCATTGATATATCTCCGTATCTATAAGTCCTGCGTCAGATGCATTGATGTATCTCAGTATCTATAAGTCCTGCGTCGGATGCATTGATATATCAGGCAGTATAAATATTAATCCTGCTTCTAATGCATTGATATATCTCAGTATGTATAAGTCCTGCGTCGGATGCATTGATATATCAGGCAGTATAAATATTAATCCTGCTTCAAATGCATTGATATATCTCAGTATCTATAATTCCTGCGTCGGATGCATTGATATATCTCAGTATCTATAAGTCCTGCGTCGGATGCATTGATATATCTCAGTATCTATAAGTCCTGCGTCAGATGCATTGATATATCTCAGTATCTATAAGTCCTGCGTCCGATGCATTGATATATCTCAGTATGTATAAGTCCTGCGTCGGATGCATTGATATATCAGGCAGTATAAATATTAATCCTGCTTCAAATGCATTGATATATCTCAGTATGTATACGTCCTGCGTCGGATGCATTGATATATCTCAGTATCTATAAGTCCTGCGTCGGATGCATTGATATATCTCAGTATCTATAAGTCCTGCTTCGGATGCATTGATATATCATGCAGTATAAATATTAATCCTGCTTCAAATGCATTGATATATCTCAGTATGTATATGTCCTGCGTCGGATGCATTGATATATCTCAGTATCTATAAGTCCTGCGTCGGATGCATTGATATATCTCAGTATCTATAAGTCCTGCATCGGATGCATTGATATATCAGGCAGTATAAATATTAATCCTGCTTCAAATGCATTGATATATCTCAGTATGTATAAGTCCTGCGTCGGATGCATTGATATATCTCAGTATCTAAAAGTCCTGCGTCGGATGCATTGATATATCTCAGTATGTATAAGTCCTGCATATATCTCAGTATGTATACGTCCTGCATCGGATGCATTGATATATCTCAGTATGTATACGTCCTGCATCGGATGCATTGATATATCTCAGTATGTATAAGTCCTGCATCGGATGCATTGATATATCTCAGTATGTATAAGTCCTGCATCGGATGCATTGAAATATCTCAGTATGTATAAGTCCTGTGTCGGATGCATTGATATATCTCAGTATGTATACGTCCTGCGTCGGATGCATTGATATATCTCAGTATGTATAAGTCCTGCATCGGATGCATTGATATATCTCAGTATGTATAAGTCCTGAGTCGGATGCATTGATATATCTCAGTATGTATAAGTCCTGCATCGGATGCATTGATATATCTCAGTATGTATAAGTCCTGTGTCGGATGCATTGAAATATCTCAGTATGTATAAGTCCTGTGTCGGATGCATTGATATATCTCAGTATGTATACGTCCTGCGTCGGATGCATTGATATATCTCAGTATGTATAAGTCCTGCATCGGATGCATTGATATATCTCAGTATGTATAAGTCCTGAGTCGGATGCATTGATATATCTCAGTATGTATAAGTCCTGCATCGGATGCATTGATATATCTCAGTATCTATAAGTCCTGAGTCGGATATATCGGTCAATATATATAATAATCCTGCTTCAGATGCATTGATTTATCAGGGAGTATATATATTAATCCTGCTTCAGATGCCTTGATATATCGGAGAGTATATATATTAGTCCTGCTTCATATGTGTTAATATATCAGGCAGTATGTAGAAGTCCTCCTTCAGATTAATTTATATATCACGGTATCTATAAGTCCTGCTTTAGATGCATTAATATATCTCAGTATCTATAAGTCCTGTTTCAAATGCATTTATATATCTCAGTATCTGTAAGTCCTGCTTTAGATGCATTGATATATCTCAGTATCTATAAGTCCTGTTTCAAATGCATTTATATATCTCAGTATCTATAAGTCCTGCTTTAGATGCATTAATATATCTCAGTATCTATAAGTCCTGTTTCAAATGCATTTATATATCTCAGTATCTGTAAGTCCTGCTTTAGATGCATTAATATATCTCAGTATCTATAAGTCCTGCTTCAAATGCATTGATATATCCCAGTATCTATAAGTCCTGCTTCAAATGCATTTATATATCTCAGTATCTATAAGTTCTGCTTCAAATGCATTTATATATCAGTCAGTATGTATAAGTCCTGCTTCAAATGCATTTATATATCAGTCAGTATCTTTAAGTCCTGCTTCAAATGAATTTATATATTTGTCAGTGTCCATGAGTCCTCCTTCAATTGCATTGATACATCTGTCGGTATCTATAAGTCCTGCTTCAAATGTATTTAGATATCAGTCAGTATTTTTAAGTCCTGCTTCAAATGAATTTATATATCTGTAGGTATCCATGAGTCCTCCTTCAATTGCATTTATACATCTGTCAGAATCCATAAGTCCTGCTTCAAATGTATTTAGATATCAGTCAGAATCTATAAGTCCTTCTTCAAATGTATTTATATATCTCAGAATTTATAAGTCCTGCTTCAAATGTGTTTATATATCAGTCAGAATCTATAAGTCCTGTTTCAAGTGTATTTATTTATCTGTCTGAATCTATAAGTCCTGCTTCAAATGTGTTTATATATCTGTCAGAATCTATAAATCCTGTTTCAAATGCATTCATATATCAGTCAGTATCCATAAGTCCTGCTTCAGATACATTTATATATCTATCAGAATCTATACGTCTCACTACACACTTATGCCACTTTTTTCCAAGGTAACATGATTCTTACTCTTAAAAAAGGCCTATGTAGTTTGGTTTTGAAATATTTTCATAATGGTTCATGGAGGTTGTGATTTCTTGCTCCAGATGAGTAGAGCAAAAGTGACTTTTATAGGATTTCAACATACCGTATGCATGTATTTATGAACATTTGAGGACTTGTTTTTTTTTTTCAAGAAATCTCAGAGTGTCACTGCACCCTCTTTTAAAAAAAGACAAGCTGGTTAACCTACCAGTTATTGTGCATTTTATGTGGGTATATATTCCTGTTATGAAAAAAAAAATATTTAAAAAAAAAAATCTATGTTGAATTCTTTTTAGCTCTACTGGCCAAAGGCCAGAAGTGCTTATGCAATGGCACGTTGTCTGTCGTCCGTCGTCTGTCGTCTGTCGTCTGACGTCTGTCGTCTGTTAGCAGCACTTTCTCTGAAACTACTAGGCCAAACTGAAACTTCACATGGGTGTTTCTATTGCATAGGAGACTAAACAGAAGATTTTTTTTTACGATCTGAAATTCAAGATGGCCACCGTTACTAAAAATTGTCCAAAACTTAAAAAATCTTCTTCTCGTGAACGGCCCAACAGATTTTCAAAATGTATATGTAGTAATGATGACAAACTATAGTTTTGTTAGATTTGTTCAAATGGTGTCCCTAGAGTTAAATATGACCCAGCCCCGAGGGTTCAATTAGGGGACACATGTCATTATAATATTTTTTTATATTTTTTTTTTAAAATGGAAATGATTTTGCCTCTATCTTCACAGAAGCATTGTTTGGTGAAGGAGGTTTAGATTTGTAAAAATGACTGGGTTCCACTGTCTTAAGAGGTCAGGAGGGGCCCCAAAAGGGTAAAAATTGGGAATTACTAAATTCGTTTTCTTAAGAACCGGTATGTCAGATTTGTTCATATTTTCGATAAATTATCCCTATGTGTAGGGGTTTGATTGCAGATAAGAATTTAGGGGATAAAATTTATAGGGGCCCTGTAAGGGGACTTAGAATTTTACATAGGGATACTATGGGTAAACAGAAAATTCTCTTTTTCTTTCATCTGTTCTGAAACCACAGGCCATTTAAACTGAAACTTCACATGGGTGTTTCTATTGCATAGGAGACTATACCGAAGATTTTTTTTGTGGATCTGAACTTCAAGATGGCCACCGTTACTAAAAAAAGTCCAAAACTTAAAAAAACTTCTTCTCATGAATGGCCCAACAGATTTTCAAAATGTTTATGTAGTAATGATGACCAACTATAGTTCTGTTAGATTTGTTCAAATGGTGTCCCTAGGGTTAAAAATGACCCTGCTCCGAGAGTTCAATTAGGGGACACATGTCAATATAATAATAATATATATATTATTTTTTTTAAATGGGAATGATTTTGCCTATATTTTCACTAAAGCATTGTTAGGTGAAGGAGGTTAAGATTTGTAAAAATGACTGGGTTCCTATGTCTTAAGGGGTCAGGAGGGGCCCCAAAAGGGTACAAATTGGGAATTAGTAAAAAAAAATTCTTAAGAACTGGTATGTCAGATTTGTACATATTTCATATAAATTATCCCTTAGTGTAGGGGTTTGATTGCAGATAAGAATTTAGCGGCTAAAATATATAGGGGTCCTGTAAGGGGGGACTTAGAATTTTACATAGAGATACTGTGGGAAAACAGAAAATTCTCTTTTTTTTTCATTTATTTTGAAACCACTATGCCAGTTAAACTGAAAGTTCACATGGATGTTTCTATTGCATAGGAGACTATACAAAAGATTTATTTTTTCTATCTAAAATTCAAGATGGCCGATGTTTCTATTGCATAGTAGAATTTCAAAAAGTGGTATGGTCACTATGAGTCAGTAGAGCGTCCTCAGGCCCTCTTGGGCCTCTTGTTTTACCATTGAAATCCTAGACCTTTTTTGATAAAGAACAAAGTAAAAACTTCAACTGTGTAGTGAGACCTATATGTTCTGCTTCAGATGCATTGCTATATCTGTCAGTATCTATAATTCCTGCTTCAAATGCATTTATAAATCAGTCAGTATCTATAAATTCTGCTTCAAATGCATTTATATATCTGTCAGTATCTATAATCCTGCTTCAAATGCATTTATATATCAGTCAGTATCTATAAATCCTGCTTCAAATGCATTTATATATCAGTCAGTATCTATAATCCTGTTTCAAATGCATTTATATATCAGTCAGTATCTATAAATCCTGCTTCAAATGCATTTATATATCAGTCAGTATCTATAAGTCCTGCTTCAAATGCATTTAGCTGAGCACAAATAGTGGATACCTCTGGTACCATTTTTAAAGTCTGGTATGACCGCCAAGGGATCAAAACCATGAACCGGATCACATGGATGGTGGGTGCTCTACCACAAGACCACCACTGCACTTCTTAAGTAGATAAAGGCAGTGAGAGTGTAGTCTGACTGTTTGTAGATAAATTAGATAAATTATGGGTCTCCGAGGATACTGTGATATAGTACTTCAATATGCATGTTATCAATTTACTTTCATCAAATGTCAAAATACATTCAACCTGTCTAGACCACTGTATTACATGTATGCATGAAGAAGCAGATTTGTAATTATTCATTTTAATTTCATGCTGCATTGCTGCTGCTGTTGCTGCTTTCTGTTTCTGACATGTCTGATGTTGGTTTTATTGTTAATAATGTTATTGTTGTTGTTGTATCAAAGATAGACCATTAGGAAATTGTCTCATTTTTCCCCCCAAATATTTTGACATTTAAAATAAGATAATATCTAGTAACCAGATAAAATGGCCATATAGGCTTTAAAAGAGGTTTTGTGAAAACTATTGTATTGTATGTCTGTCTTTGAAACTGTGGAAATAAAAAAAAAAATATTGAAAAAAATAAATATTATGTGTATTAGTTTATTGCTATTTATTTTGTAAGTGAAGAGTGAGTCTGGAATTGTGTTGATCATTTTGGTTGTGTAAATAATATTATAACCTTTTAATGGTTTGTTTTATTTAATCTCCGCAAGTAACTGATAGCTTTCCCACTTGAATCAGCGATGAGAGACAAATATGACAATCGTATGTAATGTTGTATATCACTCATCGCTGAGACTGTGGCTGGGGGGGGGGGGGGGGGAGGATTTGAACTCCCGACCCCTGGAGTGATAGTTGAACATTTCTATTCCTAATTTTAATAACAATTTATAGAACAAATACTAGTTCACAGGGAGATCCAGTTAGCTCAATCGGAGACACGTCTGACTATAAATCCAGGGTTATAAAGCTTGGGGGCAATCATCCTCTGACAAAGGCACCATATCCTGCTGTTCTATTCAGCAATCATCACCACCGTGACAGCTTAAGCTACAAAGCAATTCTTGTAATGAGATTTCTTGACTATTTTTTTATCAAAAACTGCTATTTAAACTTGGATTTCTTTAAATGTTAAAACAAATTGAATTGCTGGATAAAAGAAATGAGTTTTCTCCTGAGTGAATTTGTTGGAGAGTCCTGTGGAATCAATACTCTGCTTGTCGCTAAAGCATGCATGGAAAAAAGGAAAATGCTTACGCTCCCTCGGTTTTGATAGTTATCAATAAAATGAGGCTTTCTTTATTTTCTTAAGTGCTAAAAGTAATTTCAGAGTCCAATATTAAGATTGCTTAGGACTAAATCATCATCATTAACGCCACTCATGATTCTTTATTATTTAGCTATCTAGATAGACGGTGATTGATAGAGGTTAACCTTATGATGATCGTTCATTTTTAGATCACTTGTGATTGTTCTCTGTCTGTAGTTACAGTCTTCTTTTGTTGTGTCACTGGATGATGCTACAACACTTTCACAGTTAATTGTCATTTCATCACATCAGAGTCTCAATCAGTTTGTATTATTGTGATCTTTTAATCATTCTTTTTTAAATGAGATAAAAAACATTTTGGTGTCATCTGCGAGGCTTGTTTGGACCCTCAAAAGGACTGCTTTGTCAGTCATAACCACATTTTTATGTCAGTTTGTTCACTTTTGTTTTCTTTCAGATATTTGTGGATTATAGCTTGTATAATATAACCTTAAAAGGTAGCTTGGGATTGATTTTGAGCCAAATTAGGTCAAGGTCACCATTACTTAAAATAGAAATATGATTTCTGCTCCATAACTTGATGACTTATGAAACATTATGAATAGGTTCTTGAACTGAAAAGGAAGTTTATGGTCACTTTTGAGAAAAAATAATTGGCTCATGGTCAGAATAACTAGAAAATAGAAATATGGTTTCGAATCCATAACTTGAGTTTGCCTTTTAAGATTTTGTTGAAGTTTCTGGAAAGGTTCCTACATTGAAAATGAATCTCCAGCAATTGGTCATTTGTGACAAAAAATGCTGAATGTATTTAAATATTTTATCAGTTTTTATCAATATGATAAAAACATAATCTATAAATATCAGTTCATATTTTGGATGGTTTTTTACTTAACGGGTATATTTTCAAAACTAATGTGTCACCACACCAGTTTTATAAAAAAATGTTAATAAGTTTGTATGTAATATTGGGACATTAATATTTCTATATGGATTATATATCTGTACTGTAGGTGTAAAAAATCCTATCATGAACATTAGTAAAATTAATTTTGACATTGCTTGTTTCCATTTAAGGACCCTGGAGTTGACAATGAAAATAAGTAAAATATATCTGGTATAGATCTAGTGGGTATAAACCTGGGGCTAACAGTGAGTAAAATTTAAATTATCTGGTATAGATTTAGGGAGTATAAACCTTGGGCTAACAATGAGTAAAAGTTTAATTATCTTGTATAGATTTGGTGGGTATAAACCTGGGGCTAACAATGAGTAAAAGTTTAATTATCTGGTATAGATCTAGTGGGTATAAACCTTGGGCTAACAATGAGTAAAATTTAAATTATCTGGTATAGATCTAGGGAGTATAAACCTGGGGCTGACAGTAAGTAAAAGTTTAATTATCCAGTATAAATCTAGTGGGTATAAACCAGGGGCTAACATTGAGTAAAAGTTTAATTATCTGGTATAGATCTAGTGGGTATAAAACCTGGGGCTAACATTGAGTAAAAGTTTAATTATCTGGTATAGATCTAGTGGTATAATCCCGGGGCTTACATTGAGTAAAAGTTTAAATATCTGGTATAAATCTAGTGGATATAAAACTGTGGCTAACAGTGACCAAAAGTTTAATTATCTGGTTTAGACCTAGTGGGTATAAACCTGGGGCTAACATTGAGTAAAAGTTTAATTATCTGGTATAGATCCAGTAGGTATAAACCCGGGGCTAACATTGAGTAAAAGTTAAATTATCTGGTATAGTCTCTAGGGGATATAAACCTGGGGCTAATATTGAGTAAAAGTTTAATTATCTGGTATAGATCTAGGGGCTATAAACCTGGGGCTAACATTGAGTAAAAGTTTAATTATCTGGTATAGATCTAGAGGGTATAAACCTGGGGCTAGCATTGAGTAAAAGTTTAATTATATGGTATAGATCTAGAGGGTATAAACCTAGGGCGTACAGTGAGTAAAAAGTTTAATTATCTGGTATAGATCTAGTGGGTATAAACCTGGGGCTAACACTGAGTAAAATTAAAATTATCTGGTATAGATCTAGGGAGTAAAAACCTGGGGCTGACAGTGAGTAAAAGTTTAATTATCTGGTATAGATTTGGTGGGTATAAACCTGGGGCTAACACTGAGTAAAAGTTTAATTATCTGGTATAGATCTAGTGGGTATAAACCTGGGGCTAACAATGAGTAAAATTTAAATTATCTGGTATAGATCTAGGGAGTATAAACCTGGAGCTGACAGTGAGTAAAAGTTTAATTATCCAGTATAAATCTAGTGGGTATAAACCTGGGGCTAACATTGAGTAAAAGTTTAATTATCTGGTATAGATCTAGTGGGTATAAACCTGGGGCTAACATTGAGTAAAAGTTAAGTTATCTGGTATATATTTAGTGGGTATAAACCCTGGGCTAACATTGAGTAAAAGTTTAATTATCTGGTATAGATTTAGTGGGTATAAACCTGGGGCTAAAATTGAGTAAAAGTTTAATTATCTGGTATAGATCTAGGGGGTATAAACCCAAGGCTAACAATGAGTATAAGTTAACTATCCGGTATAGATCTAGGGGGTATAAACCTGGGGCTGACAATGAGTATAAATTTAATTATCCAGTATAGATCTGGTGGATATCAACATGTGGCTGACAATGAGAATGATTTTAATTATCTGGTAAATATCTGGTGGGTATAAACCCAGGGCTAACAATGAGTATAAGTTAACTTTCCAGTATTGATCTAGTGGGTAAAAACCTGGAACTGACAATGAGTATAAGTTTAATTATCCAGTATAGATCTAGTGGTTATAAACATGTGGCTGACAATGAATATTATTTTAATTTTAATAATTTGGTAAAGATCTAGTGGTTAAAAACCTGGAGCTGACAATGAGAATAAGTTAACTATCCAGTATAGATCTAGGGGGTATAAACCTGGGGCTGACAATGAGTATAAGTTAACTATCCAGTATAGACCTAGGGGGTAAAAACCTGGGTCTGACAATGAATATAAGTTAACTATCCAGTATAGACCTAGTGGGTAAAAACCTGGGGCTGACAATGAGTATAAGTTAACTATCCAGTATAGATCTAGGTGGTATAAACCTGGGGCTGACAATGAGTATTAGTTAACTATTCAGTATAGATCTAGGTGGTATAAACCTGGGGCTAACAATGAGTATAAGTTAACTATTCAGTATAGATCTAGGGGGTATAAACCTGGGGCTGACAATGAGTATAAGTTAACTATCCAGTATAGATCTAGGGGGTATAAACCTGGGGCTGACAATGAGTATAAGTTAACTATCCAGTATAGACCTAGTGGGTAAAAACCTGGGGCTGACAATGAGTATAAGTTAACTATTCAGTATAGATCTAGGGGGTATAAACCTGGGGCTGACAATGAGTATAAGTTAACTATTCAGTATAGATCTAGGGGGTATAAACCTGGGGCTGACAATGAGTATAAGTTAACTATCCAGTATAGATCTAGGTGGTATAAACCTGGGGCTGACAATGAGTATAAGTTAACTATTCAGTATAGATCTAGGGGGTATAAACCTGGGGCTGACAATGAGTATAAGTTAACTATTCAGTATAGATCTAGGGGGTATAAACCTTGGGCTGACAATGAGTATAAGTTAATTATCCAGTATAGATCTAGGGGGTATAAACCTGGGGCTAACAATGAGTATAAGTTAACTATCCAGTATAGACCTAGTGGGTTAAAACCTGGGGCTGACAATGAGTATAAGTTAACTATCCAGTATAGATCTAGGTGGTATAAACCTGGGGCTGACAATGAGTATAAGTTAACTATTCAGTATAGATCTAGGGGGTATAAACCTGGGGCTGACAATGAGTTATAAGTTAACTATCCAGTATAGACCTAGTGGGTATAAACCTGTGGCTGACAATGAGTATAAGTTAACTATTCAGTATAGATCTAGGTGGTATAAACCTGGGGCTAACAATGAGTATAAGTTAACTATCCAGTATAGATCTAGGGGGTATAAACCCAGGGCTAACAATGAGTATAAGTTAACTATCCAGAATAGACCTAGTGGGTAAAAACCTGGGGCTGACAATGAGTATTAGTTAACTATCCAGTATAGATCTAGGGGGTATAAACCTGGGGCTGACAATGAGTATAAGTTAACTATTCAGTATAGATCTAGGGGGTATAAACCCAGGGCTAACAATGAGTATAAGTTAACTATCTAGTATAGATCTAGGTGGTATAAACCCAGGGCTAACAATGAGTATAAGTTAACTATCCAGTATAGACCTAGTGGGTAAAAACCTGGGGCTGACAATGAGTATAAGTTAACTATCCAGTATAGATCTAGGTGGTATAAACCTGGGGCTGACAACGAGTATAAGTTAACTATCCAGTATAGATCTAGGGGGTATAAACCTGGGGCTGACAATGAGTATAAGTTAACTATCCAGTATAGATCTAGGTGGTATAAACCTGGGGCTGACAATGAGTATAAGTTAATTATCCAGTATAGATCTAGGGGGTATAAACCTGGGGCTGACAATGAGTATAAGTTAACTATCCAGTATAGATCTAGTGGGTAAAAACCTGGGGCTGACAATGAGTATAAGTTTGATTATCCGGTATAGAACCGGATTGATCTATACAATCAACTCACTATATCGATACAATTACAGGGTGATATCCATCTATTTACTATCCTATCTCTGCAATGATTTCCTTGAATGTCATCTAATTGGATTAACAAAACAAGATAAGGAAATCAATTCTATCTACCAAATCATTCAACAAACAATAAGGTGTCTGTAGATTGGCTTATTAGATTTTTTTATATCAATGGACCAATATAGAAATAAAAAGACCATTGCTATAGTTTTTGTCATATTTTTGCTATATGGATAGAATTTTATGAAACTTTCCAGTATTTATGTTTAATGTATGTTCATGCAATATCAGAAATAAAAAACACATGTAACAGTACAGATTATTTGATATAAACTCCTCATAAACATACCTGTTCTTGACATTTGGCGAACAAATGAAGATTTAACAAGCAACGCAAAAACAATATTGAAAATAGTTTACATCAAGTATTTAATTACAACTAATACACAGATGCATGCATATAATAATGATTGTTTTGGAAATGGTAATTATAAGCTTGAATTTAACTGCTTAGGGGTTTTAAAAACATAATCATTTCGGCAGAGTGGCAATTGTTTTTCAATTTTGCAATAAAAATATAGCATTTTTTAAGATATTTTGATAAAGTGTATGGATAATATTTCCTTAAAACCTCACAAAATACTCTCGAATACCTATTTTAATGACAATCAATATAAAAAAATACATGCTACCGTGTAATTTGAGAAAAAATAGCTCCCAAATATGTCATCATTAAATAAAATGCAGTTGCAAAATTATCGTTTTTATACTAGATGAGCATATTTGTATGAATATTGAGATTTCTATTATATTTTATTTTTAGGTTAAATTGCTATAAACAATTATTTTATTATGTTACCAGTATGCATATTTCATATATTGAGCATAATATAAGAGACAAATTTCAGGCATATCCGCAATGAGCGTGTTGTCCGAATGTAGTACAGTAGTATGTAGTGATACTTGCTGATCTTGACAAAGTTGCTTCCCTTAGTGCGCAGAACTGGAGCGCATGAAAAACTATAGCAATCGTCCTTAAGTCAGACAAGGCAGTCCATTATTCAGATTCGAGTTTTCATAAATTATCACTCTAGGTATGTACTTGAAGATTACTAATATAACTTCTAACATTTTTCAGGATGACTTGTAGGTACTGAGTCATAAAGTAGTAAATATATTTCTTAGTGTTTAACCTCATTTGACAGCCAATTCAATCGCTTCAATTTTTAAAATTGTGTCGCTCTTATTTGTTAAAACAGCCTACAAAATAACTTAATTATTAACATTATTCTTGATTATTACCAAGATCGTCATAACTGTGCACGTGTGAATGAGACTCCGCCTTTGATTCAATTCTAAACGAGTCATGTCCAAACTACAAAACTGCGAGAGCTATGCTTTAAAATGGCCTTAATAGCAAACGTCAACTTGCAAACGTCAACCATCTCAGCTTTCATTGAAGCTCCTGCCGAGAGTCAGTCATTTGACATTTTACACTAAGCCAGTTTGTGTTCATTAAATAAAGATTTAACCATTAAGAAAACCCTGTCACTCCCTGTGGTGATGCCTTTGTTTCTTAATTGTTAAATTTTAACTAAATGAACACTAACAATTACCAAGTATTTTCAAATAGAAAAACAGATATACGAAAATCTCAGCCCCCAACCCCACTCCCCAAGACCTAGTTTTATAGAAAATAAAATGACTTGACACACTACAAGTTGGTCTTAATACAAATAAATTACATGTACTTTTAATTATTTAAGTTGACTCATATCTCATTAAAGGTTGTGTGTCTAACGGCATTTAACACACTTCATATATAAAAAATTAAATTTTGATATCTCACACCCAAATAAACTCATTTCGCAAAAATGTACAGTTCCTGGGGGGGGAGGTATTTCACCGAGGGTATACAGTAATTGATAAATGAATGCATGGTTTTCATTTTAAAACTAATTTATTTATTTTTTTGAAAATATTTAAGGCTGTACTTAATCAATAAAAACACTTATGGGAATTAACACTGGACAGTGAGAAAAAGCAATGCAAAGGTATTGGGTATTTTACAACATTGTTCTAATTTGAATGAATCCATTAGTGTTTACTGTAACAGACCACCATGTGGTCATTGATTGACATACTGTACCAAGCAGAGTTAATATATGACTTCAATAGGTAGATCCTTAGTCTAAATATTATAGGATGCAGTTCACTTGATCTCAGAAATCGTTGGAAGTGGAGCATTGTTAGGCTTAATTATTTGCAACTATATAACAATAGGGACGTAGACATGAATTAGATATAAGTGGCTAAATGTTTTACAAAACTTGTAATTTTATCAACTTTAAAATGAGCAGCACCAGTGGTGGCAGTTATACAGGAATGCTGAACACCAGTTATGTGAAAATAAGTCTTTGCTATTAATAGTTGTTTTTACACATCAACTTTAGCGTAAACTTGATAACAAACTATTAGGGGCCATTTAAGTTAAAAGGTCGGACAAACAAATGCCTTTTTTGTCTGAATTAAAGAGAATTATTACAACGCATGAAAAAATAGGAAATTATTGGTGCGGCTTAATATGTTTCGAAGTTAAAAAATGAAGAAAATTTTGAAATTATTGGTGTGGCATCGCTGCACCATGCCCATGTGCAAAATGAAACTTCATCAAAATCCGATGAGTTGCCAGGGACAAAATTGTTTATATTCATGAAATTAAAAGGACGTTTTTTCTCAAAGCCTAGAACATAATTTGACAATCATGCATGCACACAACAAGAATTCATGTTAGCACCTCCTAACAAGTTCATCAAAATCAAGTTAAGGCGGATTTTTGCAGGCCTCAAACTCAAACATCATCTCCGGTTGAACATCATGGCACTTTCTACAAAGTTCCATTAAAATCTGGTTACAAATTTAGGAGGATTTGTGCGGACAAGATTTCTAATGAAATAATCCAAATGACTGAAACTAGGAACGAATGATGAACATAAACTAACAAATAAAAAAGTCAATTTTGTTTTTTTATCTGATTATGCTTTTTACTTTTTTCATGTAGCTTTACAGATGTTGCTTTTTCTAATACATATAATGTAAAATTATAGAGTTTATATTCAACTGCTAAGTAAAAAGAGTTATTTTCGAATGGGGTGTCATCAGTGACGTCACGTCAGTCAAGAACGTATCTTACTACTTGCAAATAATGAGGGAATTAAAACAATAGTTGACTAAACTATTTATTATAATTTGTAAATAAAAACTGACACTGACTTTAAAACACTCAAATACAATACTATAGTTTCCAAATAGAATCAAGCGGTGCAGTTTTATTCTTTATTTATACTTATTATCAGATATCAAAATGGAAATGTCATATTAGGTTTGAAATGAAAGAAAATCGTGTAGAGATCGAAAGGTTTATAATGCACCATTTTGGCAAATTACTGTTACATTTTCAAAAATTCAAAAAAAGTTCAAATCCCTACCTGGCCACCGATCTCCATGATGATTAATAATAAAATTACGTCTCATTGCTATTCTCTTCTCATCACTGATTCAAGCAGGTAAGTTATCTGTTACTTGCTGAGATGAGTGTGCTTGAATACTGATTATCCTTCCAGGATCTCAAAAAATATTAACTGATTGTCTGTTAGCCCACAATGGCATAAAAATGATGCTTAAATTTCAAATATTGAACAAGGATATTTATTGCAATTTAATTTCTGACACATGGTCTCTAAAAAGGCTACGTGTAGGTGCTAATGTCATTACAAATTGATATGAACACAAAAGCAGTAACAATATAAGAGTATCTGGAGTAACCATTAGCAACTTTTAGTATCCCCATCTTAACATACTGAAGCAATTGTACTTCAAACAGTTTGAAGCTGCAAGTTTTCTGTGTAATAACATAATCAATCATTTATCACAATGGGTAATAGCTGAAGATTATTTTTTACTTTGTTGAAAAGTTTGCCAGTTACTTGCGGAAGGACGGTGGTTCTACTCAGATTCATTCTGATGTCTTCCTCCACCAATAAAACTGGATATACCTGAACTGTGTTGAAAATGGCACAAATCCCCATTAACTTTTATTTATATCTGATCATATTTGTCTGATATGAACCACGGTCTGGCAAATTTCCTTTCATAGCTGGGCATAGCTCAAACACATGACCTCAGCAGCGCATAGAGCCGAGTGATTTTATGACAGCATCTTGGACAGCTCTTAATGAGCTTAATGTGAGGAATCCCATTTCTACCTTTCAAAGTGGTTATCATTTTGTTTGTCATAAAAATTGGTGGGGTTCCGTGGAGCCACATTTATCATGGGATTGGAGGTGAGATGTGGGGGTCAGACTTTGTTCAGGCACAATAAATATGCTGCCAAATAATGGGATACCGTTATGTAATGACTAGACAAAAAACATTGGAAATTGAATATCTCTTCTCATTGGACCTTTTGTCTTGACCGTAATCCCAATAACATACTGCTAAATATAGATCGTAATATTGGTTTGTGAATATCTGGCTGTCCTAATACTCCATTTCGGATAATTTGGTCTATGGAATTATTGGATTTACAAAGGGAGATATTCCTCACAGTGACTGTATTGTGTTTTGCATCTCTATCAAAGAACCAGGTCGCAAGAGAGTAAGCACGAAATCATGAAATGGAAGTGAGAATCTTCTGAATTAATCTAAGAATATAATTATACCAACATTGTGAGTCATTGTTTGGCATTTTATAATTCTGATAATGTAATTATTATATAACTCTTTTGAACAAATGAAGTTTAGCCAGTCCTGAGTATGTACATGATGTTAAGTATGACTGGTTCAGTCATCAGTAGATGATCAGACCAGCGGATATTGTAGTCATGATAGCCTCACTTTGTGATAAAACATTAATTGGTAAGACATTTAATACCACGGAATTCTCTTGTTTTGCTTTAGCTAATCCCTTTTCAGGGAATCAATTGAAAGTTGTCTCATGATGTCACCCACTCTCTTATCTCAGTCTTCAAAATGGTCTTTTAAGTCACACAATTGTATTGTATCTGATATTTTGAGACTGGTGAATATAATTATTTTCTACACCATCCTCCCCCAAAACCAAACACATCCAGTCCGCATTCCCCTTTCACTCTTTCTGTCTCACTGCACTCCCAAAAAATACTGAAATGCAATTAAATAATACCTCAGCTAAAACATAAAATTATACTCACATGTGTACGTTTCATTCATCAAATGACTGCGCTGTTTAGTTTTTCATCTATTATTCCTTTGCATTCACATTGAACAAGATAAAAATATTTTCTTTTGATGATTTTTCACCACAATTTCCAAAATCTCAAGTTTAAATCCAGATATAATATATATGAATCATAATTGACAGCATTTTTATCTAACAACACATATCAAATCAACTCACAATTAACAAACAATAATAATTACCAATTTAAACCATTGCAAAAAAACAATTGGTAGTTCCTGTTTCAGAAAACCATGTTTAACTCATATCGTATTCTCATGAAATATTTTCACTTATGTAACACAGTAGCATGCACTATTAGCTTCAAGCACGAGTTGTTGATTAAAAATATATCCACTGTAACATCTTCCTGTAATAAAACTAGTAGGAGAGATATGAGATATGTCTCAGTTCATGAATGGCACAGTTTTCACTTCATTCCAATAATATGGTATGACATATGGAATCTTCTATCTAGCACTACCAACTTCTCATGCTTTATTATGTAGCCACATGATAATTACATCAACTTTCACTGAACTGCACCAATCAGACTCATGTTTTTACTGTTCCTGTCTCAAGAATACGGTTTTTCAACTTGAACTTTAATATTCGGCAAATATATAATATTCCAATTTTAAGGCTTATAAATGATGTTTAGTATTTGGGACTATTATAAATCAATTAATTATTTTATGCTTCTCTGTCACATTTTAAATGTTTGTTATATTTTACAAGCCTGTAGTTATGTTACCCTGTTGTTGTTTTTTAACACTTTTTTTTTATTTTATTTCACAAGTCTGTTGTTGTATTTCAACTGTTGTATTTTCACTTTACAAACAAAGTTTTAACTTGAATTTGTTTTCACTTGTAAAACACTATACTTGTTAAAGTTTTTTTTTTTTTTAAAAAAAAAAATCTATGTTTGAACCCAAAACATTGAACTTTATGTCCTTATGTGCTGTTTAGTTTTCTTTGAAGTCTGTTATGATAGTCTCTTCCAGTTTCTTTTAAGCTTATAATTTTATGCCTGTGGTATAAATACAGACACACTTTTGTTGAGAATTAATTGACTAAATGGTTAAAATAAAAAGACACATTTTATACACTTATAAAACATATAAAATGTTGCCATCTAGACACAGTTTACAGTAATAAACTCTTTAGGTAAGTCGTAAATCCATGAAAAATCTGATAGAAAAAAAATGTATGCTAAGTTTTTCCTCCTGTAAATGTTCCAGTTGTGTTCACTGAGTGACATAGCAGTCTTCCAGACTATCTTCTTCTTTTATGCGGCAATGAATAGTGAACACTTGGATCTGTGTTTAAAATTCTCCACAATTCCAAATTTTAACATGTAACAGTTATTAGTCCTGAACTGTTGTCAGACACTGAAGTTGAATTTGCACTTTTATGCATGTTTTTAAAGAAGCACAGTTTTTTTTTAAATTAAAAGTTGGTTTTCTTTTTTTAATGAGACATGGCAACTAACTGGGAGTCTTTCAATCTTCCAATATTATCAATAACACAAGCTACTAACATAACCTGACCATTGAATTTTATTCTGAACATTTGTGAATTTCTTCTGGATTTGTTAATGGATACCATAAGTCTGTTGTTCAAAGATCAATATGTTATTGATATTTTATTTTCTAATGTCAAGTATAGGCCAGGAGAAGAAATGATTTACTATGGTATTTGAAATCCCACCCAGTACAGGTTATACCCAGGTTATACCCAGTACAGAATACACCCAGTACAGGTTATACCCAACACAGGTTATACCCAGTACAGGTTACACCCAGTACAGATTATACCCAGTATAGGTTATACCCAACACAAGTTATACCCAGTACAGGTTACACCCAGTACAGGTTATACCCAATACAGGTTATACCCAGTACATGTTATACCCAACACAGGTTATACCCAGTACAGGTTATACCCAACACAGGTTATACCCAGTACAGGTTATACCCAATACAGGTTACACCCAGTACAGGTTACACCCATACAGAGCCGGGCCCGATAAGCTCAGTCGGTTACGTGTTTGACTATCAATCCAGGGGTCGTGAGTTTGAATCCCCGCCTGGCTACAGAAGCCTGTAGATCTAGGTACAAGTGCCTGTAGATCTAGGTACAGATGCCTGTAGATTTAGGTACATATACCTGTAGATCTAGGTACAGATACCTGTAGATCTAGGTACATATGCCTGTAGATCTAGGTTTAGACACTTGTAGATCTAGGTACAAAAGCCTGCATATCTAAGTACAAATGCTTGTAGATCAAGGTACAGTTGCTTGTAGATCTAGGTACAGCTGCCTGTAGATCTTGGTACAGATGCATGTAGATCTAGGTACAGAAGCCTGTAGATCAACATACAAATTGCTGTAGATCTAGGTACAGATGCCTGTAGATCTATGTACAGATGCCTGTGGATCTAAGCACAGATACTTGTAGATCTAGATACAGATACTTGAGATCTATGTACAGATGTCTGTAGATCTAGGTATAAATTGCTGTAGATCTAGGTTCAGATGCCTGTAGATCTAGGTACAGATGTCTGTAGATCTAGGTATAAATTGCTGTAGATCTAGGTTCAGATGCCTGTAGATCTAGGTACAGATGCCTGTAGATCTAGGTACATATACTTGTAGATCTAGGTACAAAGTCTGTATATCTAGGTACAAATTCCTGTAGATCTAGATATAGATGCTTGTAGATCTAGGTACAGATGCCTGTAGATCTAGGTACAGATGCTTGTAGATCTAGGTACATAAGCTTGTATATCTAGGTACAGATGCCTGTAGATCTATGTACAGATGCTTGTTGATCTAGGTACAGATGTCTGTAGATCTAGGTACAGATGCCTGTAGATCTAGGTACAGATGCTTGTTGATCTAGGTACTGATGCCTGTAGATTTAGGTACAGATGCCTGTAAATCAAGGTACAGATACTTGTAGATCTAGGTACATAAGCCTGTAGATCAAGGTACAGATTTAAACATATTTTATGCCATATAAACACATATTACAATTTATATGATGCATATAAGTCAAATACAGTTTAAGGCAAAAGCGTCTCTCAACATTAGATATGGACAGTAGGTATTAAACACTATGTGGATCAAGGCTAGATACAGAAAACTTAACAGTCTGTGGATCAAGACTATGTTAAAAAAAAAAAACAGTCTGTTGACCAAGGCTTTGAAGCTTGGAAACCTGTAGATATAAAGAAACTGACTGTGAACCAGACTCAGTACAAAAACAGTACAGACAAAAATTTAGGAACACAACCCTGTTTACCTGCAAAAGGGGCATACCCGGCCTGTCACTTCAGATGAAATTATGTTAAACCAGCATAATACTAATCAATCTCTCCTTTCAAATGAACACTTCAAAGGGACAAGTATGATCTGTTAATTTCCAAACAATTACTGTCCCATACCAGTGATAGTAAAAACCAACATCGATCCTGCAGTATTCCTGCATCAGGGGGGAATACAAAAACAAACATCAAGGCAAAACTAAACCATAATTGAATAAGTGCCAACAGCCAATCAGATATCACCAAAATTCAATTGAGTTACAAATCTTTCTGTGCACACTGATGTCATTCTTTATCTGATCTAAAACAATCTTATGCCAGCATAATACGCTCTTTTGACACTTTAAATATTAAAATTGGCATAGAAAAAGCACAGACATACAGTGAATTGTATGGTGTGGTGTTTGATATGTTGCTTTCAATATTTTTTCAGTTGGTGTTGCTGGGCCCGATTAGCGCGTCTGACTGTCAATCCAGGGGTCATGAGTTCAGATCCCCGCTCGGCCACAATCTCCATGATGTTTGATATATGACATGGCCTATCATTGTCATTCATCTCTCACCACTGATTCAAGTGGGAAAGTTATCAGTTAGTTACTGAGATGGGGTTGTGCTCGAGTACTGGTTAACCTTCCAAGATCCCGGAAAACAGTGGTTAGGTTAACTGATCGTCTGTTAGCCCTCAATGGCATAGAAATAATGCTAAATATTCAATCAATCAATCAATCAATCAATTCACTGTCGGTATCTGCCTGAGAAACAGTTTTCTATGTGTTACAAGACAGAAATGTCATGCCCCAGTCGCAGGACATGATTATTCATCCAGTTGTATGGTATTTGTCTAGGAGTACTGACTTTACATGGAATCTAGTCAACTGTCAAGGTTAATGCCCTTAAAAAACATTATGTATTTGGGATGTGCATTTTTGAAAAATGAGAGGAAAAATATTCTGACACACCTTTTGACTGTATAAATTATGCACCTGCAACAAATATTAGTTTTTGTGCAATTATTCAACTAAGATAATTGGGTTACGACCTTTCAGGATCAACATCAAGTCCCGAATCAAAGTGATATACATCAACATGTTATTGACTCAATCAATTCTTGCTGTTATATATAAAATGATGCTCGTTCTCTTGCAGATGATACTTATGAGTTTAGAGTTCAAGGTGTACAGAGTGTGATGAAGATTAGCGGGTCCTATGTTTGATCCACCATTCAGAACATGTGTTGTCTGTTTGATCAAGCCACTCTGTTTTTCCCAACGTTACGACAGTACCGGCCTGAGGCAGGGAAGATTTCAATTGAGTGTGATTTGTGTAAGTTTTAAAAACTTGTTTCTTTTTTTTTTTTTTTTTTTTTTTTTTTTTGGCAGATTTATTCCACTTTTTATTTACATTATAAATACATAGTATAGCATAGTTGTAATCAAATAACAAATTATCATTATCTTTCTCGCTATAAAACATATCTCTTTCTCTCAGTCTTTCTCCAATTCAAAAAAGGTTTAGATTTTTTTTTTATTTTGTTACAGTTTTCTAGATATCATTGTTTTTCTAGTGGGAAATAAATGGTAAATTTGATATACTTTGACTAGGTTAAATATATTACACAATGTTCTCCATATATACGGTCTTGTGGTAGTAATCCACTAATATAATTGAAAATTGTCATGTGCCAGGGTCCAGATTCTGCGAGTGTCCTAACATTGTTATTAAAGATTATTTTACATATTTTCATTACCAGGATAAAGTTATCCTTTTATATGTCGTATTAATTTAAATATTCAGAAGTTTATGCCACTGTGCTTTAAAGGTATCAATTTTTCCGTTTTTTATTGCTATTTCTTTGAGTGATAAAAGTGTATATTTGAGTCTGTTTTTAAAAGCAACAGTGGAAAGTGTTCCATTCAGTCGTCTTGTAGAAAATATGTAATATTTTATTTCAAGAATAATTTGGATTTCTGTTTGTGACATGTTGTTTTCTATATTGGTATTAAATATAAAACATTTTTCATAAAATGAGCATTTTACATTAATAGTAGAGAACCAAGTTTTGAGTTTATTAAGGAATGTTTGTGTTGTTGGACATGTCCAAAACATGTGGACGAGGGTCTCTTCCTGGTTACAGGATGTACATAGAGGACTGTTAATTATTTTTAATGTATGTAGATATTTCTTACATGGTAGAATCCTATGATTTATTCTGGTTTGAAACCATTGTTGTTGTGCACTAAGATTGTTATTAAAAGGTGACGCAAATATTTTGTCCCATGTTACTTCATCTATGACGTAGATCTGTTGCCATTTTAACTTTGATGTAGGTTCATCATTGTTATTATTAAGTATTGAGTATATGTCTTGACAACCTTTTTTAGATTTTGTAATATAATTATATGTTGGAGGTTGTATTGGTCTTAAACATTTTTTATTTAAAGTCATATTGTTTTTATGTACAAACGATTTTATAGCATTTACTACTCCATTGTATTGTATAAAATTTGTTTTTACATTAAATATATTTTTAAATTCCAATTCTGAATAAAAGTCCCCAGTATTGTTTACGAAATCGTTGATAAATGTAACTCCATTATCGTACCATTTTGAGTAAAAAAATGGTTTTCCTCCAATACGTATATTTTCATTAAAAAAGATGGGTGTTTGTAGTATATTATCCATATTTTGAGGTTTCTTTATTTTTATTAATGTGTGTAGTGACTTGAGTACATCTAACCAAAACGGATTTGAGATAGTTCTCATTATTTTCAAAATATAAGAGTCCCCGAAATCTATCAATTTTTTTAATGGTATATGCGTTATATTTGCCCATTTTCCATCATTTAATATTAATCGTCTTATCCAGATGACTTTTAAAGCTGCTATGAATGCATTAATGTTTATCATCTTAAGTCCTCCTTGGCTATACTCTTTAACAAGAACCGACTGTTTAATTTTAGATGGTCCATTCCAGATAAAACTGTAGAATAGACTATTAATGTGTTTTATAGTATTGAGGTTTGGGTTTGGAAGGGACATAAATAGGTGATTTAATATTGGAATTAGAAGGGATTTGACAACCGTTATTTTCCCTATTGGAGTAAGATATCTCCGTTTCCAAGATTTGATTAAGGTTTCTATTTTTGATATTTTTTCTTGGTAATTTTTTGATATTATTTTATCCAGATCTACATCAAAGTGTATTCCTAACAGTTTAAAGTTTGTTATTCCCCATGTTAGTTTCCATTTTGTTTTGATAGTTTCAGTACTGTATTTTTTCAGCCCTATCCATATAACTTGTGTTTTGTCAAAGTTAACATTGAGACCGGAATATTCTGCATAACTTGATAATTCAGATAGTGTTTCATTTAAAGACTGTTGTGATCCGTCTAAAAAAGCTGATGTATCATCTGCATATTGTGATATTTTATATTCTGTATTGCCTATTTTGATACCTTTTATATTTTTGTTGTTTCTTATTTTAATTGCAAGAATTTCAGCACATAAAATGAATAAATATGGTGACAACGAGTCTCCTTGTCGGCAACCACGGCCTATATTAAAGAATGATGATAAGTTACCACCTTGGTTTACTGCAAGCTTTGCGTTGTTAAAAAATAAGTTTTCCCAAGATATGATAGATTTACCAAAGCCAAAAAATTTTAAAACTTTATTAATAAAAACCCAAGATATTGAGTCAAACGCCTTTTCAAAATCTATCAAAAGCAGTAATCCTTTCAAATTGTTTTGTTCTGCACAATGCATAATATCGTATACTAATCTTGTATTTTCACCTAAATATCTGCCTGAAATAAAACCTGTCTGATCTTTATGTATTAATTTATGTAAAGTTGATTTAATTCGGTTTGCTATAACACCTGAGGCTATTTTATAGATGCAATTTAATAAAGAAATAGGCCTGTAATTTTTCATATTATACCTAGATTTATTTTCTTTAGGGATACATGTTATAATACCTTCTTTTTGTGTTATGGATAACTCCCCTTTTTTAAATCCATAATTAATTGACCTAACAATAAAATGACCTAATTGTTTCCAAAACACTTTAAAGAAATCTGCATTGAATCCTGATGTGCCAGGTGAACGGTTATTAGCCATGGCTTTTAGAGATGCCGATGCCTGTTCATAAGTGATTAGTCCTTCGAGCAAATTGCTTTCTTCTGTACTAAGTTTAGGAATGTCATAATTAATAAATTCCTGTTCTAAATTAATATCAATTAAATTGTTATCTTTACTAGAGTAAAGATTTTCATAAAAACCTTTTGCTTCATTTAATATTTCCTTTTGGTCTGTTATGATGCTTCCATCTGATTTTTCCAATTTAGGTATGATTTTATTTAAAGATTTAAAAGTTTCTAAGTTACAGAAATAGTTTGTTGGTTTTTCGTCATTTTCTATTATTTGTGCTCTTGAGCGTATCATATGACCTTGCATTTTGTGTTTACGTATATTTTTTAAATTCATTTTTAGATTTTCAATATAATCTATATTTTCATTTGTGATCTTATTTTCTTGTTTTTCTATTTCGATTATTAAATCTTTTTCTAATTGGTCATTTTTTTTCTTTTTATAGCTTGAATATGAAATTGACTTCCCCCTTATTTCCATTAATAAAACTTCGAGGAATAGCTGGTCATCTATAGTGAACTGTAATTGGTTATCGGGAATCAACTTAATGTTTTCAAGGTTGTATACAGGCAATGCATATTGACATTTAATTTCTGATATTTTATTATTAATGATCTTTAAATAATCTAGATCGGTTAAAAGAGAATTATTGTGTTTCCATAACGGACGCCCAGGAATAAAATTTGTAAAAGACATATTAAGAATTACCATTGAGTGATCTGACCTATAACTAGGTTCAATAGAACATTTGTTTACTGAAGCATGTAAACTTTCTGATAAAAGAAAATAGTCAAGCCTGGCTTGTTGTAACGGTGTTTTTTTCCTCCATGTATATCTTCTTAACAATGGATTATTTTCTCTAAAAGGATCGATTAGATTAAAATCCTGCATAATTTCAAGAATTAAATCATGAGCTTTTTTATTATTTTCTTTTTTATAATTACAGTTATCTAGGTTGTAGTCTTGTACAACATTGAAATCTCCGCAGAGAATATAAGGGTTAATATTATTTATGGATCGTGCTTTTGACTTAATATTATTAAAAAATGCTGGTGAGTCAATATTTGGCCCATACAAGTTAATGAGGTTGAACCTGTGATTATCAACTGTTATGTCTATTATAATGAAATTCCCCTCAGGGTCAGATAAGTGTTTATGAATTGTAAGGTCAAGGTTTTTATTAAATAACACTGCTACCCCTCTTTTATTAGAATTAACTGAGCTAAATAGGCAATTATTGTTACCCCACTGTGTCTGAATGAATTTTTCAGTGTGTTGTGCAGAATGTATGTCCTGCAGACAATAAATATGACAATTTTTGGCTTTTAAATAATTAAAAACGTCTAGTCTTTTTTCTACAGAACCTAGCCCCTGGCAATTGACAGACAGTATTTTAAACTCCATAATTATCTATAGAATGTGTATTATATAACAAAGACCTGCTTATGGAGAACATGTGTAATTTTATGTATGAACCTAATAAGAACAAATTTGAAAAACAGTCCATTGAGTAAAGCAATTTTACTGTTAACTTTTCAAGCTAAAAATAGCTGTACATTTTGGTGTTTTTTATTTGGAAATAATTGGTCGTTTTCATAATAGTAATTTTCTAATTTGTGTAAATTTCTAATAATGTTATTATACATTTGAATAAAATATTTTTCATGATCATCTTTTAGTTAATACTGTAATTTATTAAATTTTATTGGTATAAGGCCCTACTGGACACTTGTTTTTTGTTAAGAGTCACGTTATTTAAGCCTGTCCAAAGAGGAAGCTGATTACGTTTCCGGTTTAGATCTGAATGTCAAATTGTTTACCATATTCATATTAATAGTGTTTCTCTGAAGCAGACTTAAGAGAATTCCACAATGAATAATAAGCCTTATTGAAAGTAATTATCAATCATTATTGAAAACATAAACTTTCTGTTTGAAGGTAAGTTTGGAAGGTTATCGTAAACCAGGTATCCAACATGTAGATTTATATAAATTTGTATAAATATATATGCCTATAAATATTTATTTTACTGTTTCTGGTAGGGAACTGTGGGATAATACATTGAGGGGGAGAAATAAAAAATAACACAAGGCCACTCACACCAAACACACAACAATCTACCTATGCATACATATAACCAGTGACATGACACTGCATATATATCAAATGCGGTGTAGTCAAAAAAGGAAATGTTAATAATCCATCCAGAATGTCACAATATGTATAGATGCTTGCAGTGGTACATTGAAAAGTTTCACTGAGTTCTACATGCACCATTTTATCATTGTATGTAATGCAATGACATTAAATTAACGAGTCTTGTTTCACTTTAATCTAGATCTTAACACTATCATGCTTAAAAGAATCAAGATGCTTGCAGTGGTGCGTTTAAAGTCTCACTGAGTTCTAAGTTGCATCTTTGTTTAATTTTGTATTCCGTAATTGAATAAAAATGATAATTCACATTATAATAGAATGTGGGAATTCTAGCACACAGAGAAATTTCTTCAATAAATGAAAAAAGGAGGAACACATGCATGATAAATGCAAACTGGAATCGATACATTAAAAACACTGACACACAAATAGTTTCATAGTAAATCCCTTTGGAGACAGTTTTAAATCCTTAGTGTTTGGGTATCACTGTGCACAAGTATCACATAATTTGGAAATAGGTATAAGGCATTAAATAAAAAGCATTAATCCAAAAAAGTATTCCAATAGTAAACTGTGTTTCTGAGTTCAGTTAATACACTTAGTTTTTCAGGATTTGGCTGATATCATCAAATAGATCAACTTTGTAGCGTTTATCTGTAGCCCTCGATTTTGCGAATACGGAACCATTGAAGAACCATGCCTGTTCTACGTCATCTCTTTCCATCAATGTCTGGATCAATTTGGCATTTGGTTTTGTTACGTCATCCACTAGGCGGTTGCCATCTCTTTTGAATTCAGATCGTTTTTTCATGACTTGTTTCTTAATTGTTAGATTATAAATAAACAAGTAATTGATGCAAGTCAGATTTAATAAACAAATGAATAAGTTTGTTTACAGGGAATATATCAGGATTTTTAAAAAAATAAAATTGGCTAAAAATATTTACCCCAATACAACATGCCAATATATGCCTGACCCTGTATTGTCAATTTTTTTTTTTTTTTAAAGCCTGATATTTAAACATGTCAAAATAATATATAGCTTGGGATATGCCTAGGCTAGACTGAAACATATATCCTGTTTAAAAGAGCAACATATTTTATGGTGTATTAATGGGTCACGTTATTTCATTTTGATTTCAATTTGATAAGGTTATTGCACAGGGGCAGATCCAATATTTCAGTTTAGAAGAAGCGCAACAAAACATCTGAACAGCCACACATGTTTTTCAATAGAAATATAACTTAAATATTGTTTTTTAGGGGATGGGGGTTAGAAGCGTATGTTGTTTATTTTTTAAAGAGTAGATCTGCCATTTATACTGGTTTACCTGTAAAATTCTTTCATCTTAAAAAGAATCCGAATGACATAATGCAGTAATTAAAAGCTGTCTATTTTAAGAATGGGGATTTCGTTTCAAGTTTACCACTCCAATTTGTATATCGATTATGTCCTGTTTTGGTGGATTTGACATACATATATAAACCAAACAGTTTGGATTTTATTTCTTAATGATAATGAGATTCTTTTTTTCTCTTTTAAAAATAATTCTATAATAGCATTTTTTTCTTGATACAAGAAAAGTTTTGAATAGCAGTATTTGGCTGTTATATATTATTATTACAAGATTGAAAAAAATCTGTGGTCTGACCTTGGCTCTAACTTTATTTATCCGAGGTTATTTAAAAAAAAACTTACTTATTGGACACCAAGACTGCAGGGTGGTGTTGTGGTAGACTGCCTGGCTCGCATGCGGAAGGTGGTGGGTTCGATCCCCGATCGGGTCATGCCAAAGACTTTATAAATGGTACTTGAAGCTTTAGAGGAAGGTTCTAGGTCTGGTCAGCTCGGTGTCAGTATATTGTGACTGGGTGTCTGCGGCATGATACTCCAGTGTTACAGTGTTTAGAATACTGTCTCAAGTAGACACCATACAACAACAAAATCCCCCACTAAAACTGCCAAGCTTAGTTCAGTCGATAGTGCATCTGACAATCATGATTGAAGTTTTTCTGGGTAGAACGAGTACTTGGCATTATTATGGAGATAGAATGTCTTTCTCATGGACATGTGGCACTTGGCTGTGATGCCAGGGGTATCAAACCTTCAACCCTCCAGTCCTGGGTCTGATGTTCTAACACTTGGCCATGTGCACCAACCAAAATTAATACACATACATAAAGTCTGCAGAGGCAGATCCAGGATTTCAGTTTAGAGGGGATGTTCTTAGGAGCACAACATAAAATCTGAACAGGCACACATGTTTTTTAGTAGAAATATAGTGTTTAATAAAATATGTGATTTTTTTGTTGTGTGGGGGTGGGGGTTTATGAACTGTTCGTTTGAGACCCACATACGGTTTACAAACAACCACTTCTTCTGCAGCAGTAATATTGATCAAAATAATAAATAACAACCAGCAAAACAATAAAATAAGCCAATAGTTTTTTAAACAACAACTTGAATGTCAAACTCGAAACTATTGTATCTCAGATGTAATTTATATGTAGATAAGGCAATTTTACATGGAGCACTAGTTATTCAACATAATGAAATTAATGATCATTGTAAAAATGGTTCAGTTCAACAAGATGCTAATAACATTGTATCTCTAATGTCATTTATATGTAGATAAGGCATTCTGGTAGTTCAACATAACGAAGCTTATGGTGTTTATAGAACAGTTCAGTTTCACAAGAGGCTCAATGTACCATGACTATTAGTTAATTAAAGGAACATTATTATAGCAATGTTCCAATAACTAGTAACACTCTCTCTGAAAAGTCTACATGTTTTGTTAGTAACTTCATTTTTATGCCATCCAGGGCTAACAGACAATCTGAGTTTACCCTTTACAGGGGCGTATCCATGATTTCAGTTTAGAGGGGGCGCACAGGTGCAGATCCAGGAATTGATGTTAGGGTGGGGTGGGGGGAGGGGGTAGCAAATATACTTAAGTGAATGTATTTACATTTATAACATAATTCTTTAAAATAAAGATAAATATAATAACACGTATACCTTGAATTTTTTTTATAAACATCTTTATTTACAAAAAAAAAATGTCGCTAGGCAGGCTCGAACATTAGAACTCTAGATTAACAGGCGCACTCCTTACCTATTACACTAAGCACCACTTAGAATTAGTCTTAGACTAAATCATAGCACATCACTATCTTGTTAGGAGCAGGCCGATGGCATATTGTTTTTCTGGCTAAATCTTTTTTTTTAATATAACATTGAATGAAAATAGATGAAACATAGATTTCAGTGTTGTATTGAGTATTTGTTTTCCGCAGTTTGTCCACCAGTTTGGTTGTTTCTGTCTCGATGCTTTTGAAAGTTTGGTCTATGCAGTGTAGATATTTTAATTGTATACATGTTTTAGCAGACTGTCCTGTCCATTAAAAATCATTTACACATGCAAATATACATACATTTTCTTCTGCGTTTGACTTTCTGTAGATGATGATATACATGTAAAAAAAGTTATTTAGCTTTATTTTAATTTTTGCTCGCGTTGATGGTGTCGCCATAACAAACTTTTTCGCGTAAAATTACCCGAAACATAAAGATTTAACGACAAGGAAAAAAACTTTAAAAAACGACCAAACACTGGGCGACAGTAGAATATACTCAAGCCCCTGAATCCGCCCTTGCTTTACTTCATATTAACGCATTTGGACACCTCATATATAGAAGGCTTTTGAATTATTGGGTGAATTTTGTTTATATTAACTGACAGAGTGGAAAACGTGCACTGTTTTCAAAGGCTTTCTGTGATTGATGTGGGAAAACGAGTATCTATGTAGTAAAGGGTTAACCTAACAACTCATTCCTGGGATTCTTGAAGGTTACATTTAATCAGAACACCCGTCTCTGCAAATAACTGATTACTTTTTTTCATTTGTATCAGTGGTGAGACGAATGAGATACAATGTTGTATATCAATCATCATGGAGACTGGCCAGGCAGGAGATTCAAACTCATGACCGCTTCAGGATTGATAATCGGTGGTGTTACCAAATGAACTTATTGGGCTGGGCCTGTCTCTATAATGAAAAAGATGATATTAATTTATCCCAGTATATATGCAGATATTAATTTTGTTTCTATTTTGGAAATGGACATGGCTGTATTAAATGGCTGATTGGCATACTATTTCACACAACTAAAGTTAACTTAGACAAGATTAGCTCAGTCGTTAGCGCATTTGACTATCAATCCAGGGGTTGTGAGTTTGAATCCCAACCCAGCCATAGTCCTTGTGATGGTTGATATTACGACATTGCATTTCATTACCATTCATCTCTTACCACTAATTCAAGTGGGAAAGTTATCAGTAACTGGCGAAGATGGGGTGTGCTCGAGTATTGGTTAACCTTCCAGGATCCCAGGAAACATTGATTAGGTTAACTAATCACCTGCTAGCCCTTGATTGCATAAAAATGACACTAAATATTCAATCAATCAATAACTTTTACAAAACAAATTCTAATTTTATCGCTATGATAGAAAAATAATCCAAAAATTGTTGGTTGTTGTTGTATGGTGTTCCAAGCGTTGCTTTCAACAACTCTTCAGTATTGCGACGGTGTTTACTTGAGACAGCATTCTAAGTGCTGCAACACTAGCTTCATGCCACAGACACATGGTATGATACCCCACCCAGTCACATTTCACTGACACTGGGCCATCCAGACTTAGAACTATTCTCTAGGTGAAGGGTGCCAAGCAAGGAAGCTTCTGGTACCATTAGAAATATTGTCCTTTAAATGCTGAGCGCCTAGTGAGGAAACTTCTAGTGACATTTTGCAGTCTTTTGTTATGTTATTGCACCACACTTAAAGTTTGACCCAATAAATAAAATGTGTAACATGATGAAACTCCATACTTTAATTAAAATGTTGCTACATACCTGGAAGTTAGCTGATTGGCCAATAAATAAAATCTGTTACATGATCAAACACAATGAGTGTTGCATTTTTATCAATATTGTGTAGTCATGATTGACGGAGTAACATCCCATAACAGTGATAAGGTCATTGATTTTGGTACATGAACAATGGCAGCTTCTGCCTGCAGACGCATATAAAGTACACACAAACATGTACATTATATATACAATACAGCAGTTTTCACACAAAAGGCATGCAGAGAACACACAGACCATGTCTATTGTGATATATTTGTAAAACTTGTTGTTTATCCCTTTACTTCATAAAGACGCCTTTGGACACCTTTAATATTGAAAGCATTAATTCACCACGTATCAGCAATGGTTGAATTATGTTTATATTTACTGACAGAGTGGAAAACAGTGCAGGAAGTGTTCAGATTGCTCGTTACGAGCAATCTGAACTCTTCCTGCACTGTTTTCAAAGGCCTTCCGTGATTGGTGCGGGAAAACGCATATCTATGAAGTAAAGGGTTATAACCACTGCAAAAAAAAAATACTAATTGGTTCAAAATGAGTTTTCTTGATTTTTCCAGATTCCTTCTACTCGAGATCTGCAGTCGCAGTCCCATTCTGTCATAAGGATCATCAAATGGTTGCGTATGTGACAGTTTGAAACCACAAGTACTGTTTCTAGAAAACCATGTGACTTTGTTACACTGCAAAAGGCTGTGGCAAGAACTCATGTGACTTTAAAACTAAGAGATTTGAAATTATGTGGTACTTTGAAACCATTTGGCAGCCTCACTCAGAAACCACAAGGTACTTGGAAACCACTTGACAGCCTGAAAACACAATATACTTTGAAACCATTTGACATCTGTTGAAACTATGAGGTACTTGGAAACCATTTTCTAGTTTGAAACCACAAAGTACCGGTACTTGGAAATCATTTGACAGCCTGAAAACACAAGGTACTTGGAAACCATTTTATAACAGCCTGAAAACACAAGGTACTTGGAAACCATTTTATAACAGCCTGAAAACACAAAGTACTTGGAAACCATTTTATAACAGCCTGAAAACACAAAGTACTTGGAAACCATTTTATAACAGCCTGAAAACACAAAGTACTTGGAAACCATTTTATAACAGCCTGAAAACACAAGGTACTTGGAAACCATTTGACAGCCTGAAACCACAAAGTACTTGGAAACCATTTGACAGCCTGAAACCACAAGGTACTTGGAAACTATTTGGCAGCCTGAAACCAGGCAATGATGTTAAAATGGCAATTGCCGTCATTCATCCGGGACAATGGACTGGTATGTGGTACTATGCATGAATGATCCAGTACAAAGCTGATTAAGACTGTGTGATATGGTCAAAATATTCTGTAAGTCAAATGTTTTGTTCTTAGTTATGTAATATAGTTCATCTAACACAAGGTACTTTGAAACAATTTGATAGTTTAAAACCACCCAGTATGGTGGAAACGATTTGACAGTTTGAAACCACAAGGTATGTGAAAACCATTTGATAGTTTAAAACCACAAGGTACTTGGAATCCATTTTATAGCTTTAAACCACCAGATACTTAAAGTCAAATGATATTTGAAATTTGGAAACCATTATACAGCTTGAAACCACAAGGTACTTGGAAGCCATTTGACAGTTTAAAACCACAAATTACTTAGAAGTTAAATGATTTTGGAAACAATTTGACAGCTTGAAACCACATGGTACTTGGAAATCATTTGATAGTGTGAAACCACATGGTACTTGGAAACCATTTGATAGTGTGAAACCACATGGTTCTTGGAAACCATTTGATAGTGCGAAACCACATGGTACTTGGAAACCATTTGACAGTGTGAAACCACATGGAACTTGGAAACCATTTGATAGTGCGAAACCACATGGTACTTGGAAACCATTTGACAGTGTGAAACCACATGGTACTTGGAAACCATTTGACAGTGTGAAACCACATGGTACTTGGAAACTATTTGACAGTGTGAAACCACATGGTACTTGGAAACCATTTGACAGTGTGAAACCACATGGTACTTGGAAACCATTTGACAGTGTGAAACCACATGGTACTTGGAAACCATTTGACAGTGTGAAACCACATATTATTTGGAAACCATTTGATAGTGTGAAACAACAGGGTACTTGGAAACCATTTGAAAGTCCAAAACCATATGGTACTTGGAAACCATTTGATAGCGCGAAACCAAATGGTACCTGGAAACCATTTGATAGTGCGAAACCACATGGTACTTTGAAACCATTTGATAGTGGGAAACCACATGGTACTTGGAAACCATTTGATAGTGTGAAACCACATGGTACTTGGAAACCATTTGGTAGTGTGAAACCACAATGACATTGGAAAGCATCTAACAGATTGAATCTACATGGAACATTAAAAGCACACTGGACTTAAAAGTCATGTGACAGTTTGAAACCTTGTGACAGTTTGAAACCATGTGGTAGTTTTAACCACAAAGCACTTGGAAACCATCATTTTTGAAAAAATAAAACAAGATTTTTGTACATATATTTGATAAATTACCAGATGTCAATAAATCTGATAGGAACGCCGCAAACTACTTTAAATAAATACAGGTATTAAATTTTTTGTTAGATTTTTTGTCGTATATTTTTACATGTATTACACCGAATTTGCGAAATATTATGTGTCCTCCATTTGCAAGAGTTATGCCCCTTCTCAAAATAGCACATCCCTACAGGTTTGTACTCAATTTGTGGTAGCTTAGTTTGAAATTTGTATCATGCAGATATACAACTTTAATGAAAATGGAGAATGTCTCTTTAATATCATATACTGAAGATTGAACAGAATAAATAATGCTTTATGTGAACACAGCTGTAGCCAGGGTAAACTAGTTAATAACAGCTAAATGTCCCAACACTGACACACTGCTTTTGATCTGGTACCCTGCAGTGCAGCAGGCAGGCTTGATAAACTCTGTGGTTATACATTATTCAAATAATGCTGAAACAGAAGTTCTTACTCTAATTATATTACTGAATTTTGGTAACAAACAAAACAATTTATTGGTATTCAGTACTGCACAGGTCAGCGTCTGACTGAGTCTATCTATAGAGCTTGTGTACTCTTGCTAGCCAATAATATAATGGTACTGCAGCACCATTTTGAAGTACTATCCTTTGCATTTGTCATCAACTACTGCATTATATTCTGACAATTGATTGGATTGTATGAAATGTGTGTGTTTTTTTTTTATTTTTTTGTTAACAAGAAAATATAACTTGATAATATAAATATAAAATAAAATCGCTCTCTCTGCTTTGATAGTCTTTGGCAATCGATATATGACTCACAAAAAAATGATCATCTGTGAAGTATCTGCTTAAATTTCAATTATTGTTGTTCATATGTACATGATTAAATCTTTTATTTTGTGGTCGACTACATTTCAATTATTGTTGTCCAAATGTATCTGTTTAAATCTTTTATTTTGTATCTGACTAAATTCTAGTTATTGATGCATCTGTCTACATTTTAATTATTTTTGTATCTGACTAAATTCAAGATATTGTTTTATCTTCCTACATTTTAATTATTTTTGTATCTGAATAAATTCTAATTATTGATGCATCTGTTTACATTTTAATTATTTTTGTATCTGACTAAATTCTAGATATTATAGCATCTGTCTACGTTTAAGTTAATTTTTTATCTGACTAAATTCAATATATTGTTGCATCTGTCTACATTTTAATTTTTTTTGTATTTGACTTAATTCAAGTTCTTGTTTCATCTGTCTACATTTTAATTATTTGTGTATCTGATTAAATTCTAGTTATAATGTTTCATTTGTTTACATTAAATTATTTTTGTATCTGATTAATTTTTAGTTATTGTTGCGTCTGTCTTGATTTTAATTATTTTTGTATCTGACTAAATTCTAGATATTGTTGCATCTGTTAACATTTTAATTATTTTTGTATCTGACTAAATTATAGATATTGTTGCATCTGTCTACATTTTAATTATTTTTGTATCTGACTTAATTCTAGTTCTTGTTGCATCTGTCTACATTTTAATTACTTTTGTATCAGAATAAATTCTAGATATTATTGCATCTGTCTACATTTTAACTAATTTTGTATCTGACTAAATTCAAGATATTGTTGCATCTATCTACATTTTAATTATTTTTGTATCTGACTAAATCCTAGTTCTTGTTGCATCTGTCTTCATTTTAATTACTTTTGTATCTGACTAAATTCAAGTTCTTGTTGCATCTGTCTTCATTTTAATTACTTTTGTATCTGACTAAATTCAAGTTATTGTTGCATCTGTCTGCATTTTAATTACTTTTGTATCTGACTAAATTTTAGATATTGTTGCGTCTGTCTGCATTTTAATTACTTTTGTATCTGACTAAATTCTAGATATTGTTGCGTCTGTCTGCATTTTAATTACTATTGTATCTGACTAAATTCTAGTTCTTGTTGCGTCTGTCTGCATTTTAATTACTTTTGTATCTGACTAAATTCTAGATATTATTGCCTCTGTCTACATTTTAATTACTTTTGTATCTTTTCAAGTTTAAATTACAATTGTCTATAATGATAATTATTGTTGTAATTGTTTCTAAATTTTTAAGTATTGTTGTACATGTATCTGTCTAAATTTTATGTTCTGTTGTCTATATGTCTGTGTAAATTTTTATCTTTTGTTGTCCAATTTTTCTGTCTAGATTTTTAAGTAGTGTTGTCCATGTATCTGTCTAAATTGTTAAATATTGATGTCCATGCATCTGTCTAAATGTTTATGTATTGTTTTATCTGCCTTATTATTATGCTGTACTATTAAAGACCATTAAAAGATTTATCCAAAAGTTCTACTAAAACATTTTCTGTTAAAATTACATTGCATTCATTTTTTTTGGAAGACCATCAAATTGGTTATTTAAAGAAAAAAGTTAATTCAATCTGAACATTAAAACTGCACACTTACATTCAACATCATATTATTATGGATATTCTATTCAATAACTTATACTGTTTTTTGTCTCTGTAGTGTAAATATTTTTAATTTTGTTGACCAAATACTAAATTGTGGCCTGTGATAAAGTCACTCATTGGCCAATGTCAAGTTATGCTAAAACATTGACGAATAAAACATGAAATACCATTCTGTGTATTAACAAATTTCTCATAAACAAGATAAACTACAAGGATGGTATCAACAACTATCTTGGAATGGGACATTCCTCTCTGTGCCATTATATACTGAGCAGAAAGTTATAGGTGTTGCATCTTTAATGCCAAACATCCTAAGTACCGGTAATGTTTCCCATTCAGTGTTACTGATGGAGGCAGACCTCCTAAACCCACAGTACTTCTGCATTAGTATCCGGTAAGTTAACATATCAATACTGTAACAATAAATATTGTTTCTCATGCCTAATTGATTGTCCTCATCAATTAATTATATACAGGAATTGGATCAGATCTTTGTCAGGGCATGCAGTGTAACAATCAGCGAAATAATTTCATTAAATATAGATAACTATGCTTCTTTGACATGCTCATGTTATCCCAAACTGACTACAGGGGATGTATTCACCAATCGGTTTTGAGAATATTCTTAGAATTGAGCTTCAAAAATCGAAATTTAACCTTAGATATGTAATTTACCATGAAAGAATAATTGAGTTATTTTGACTATCTATTAGGTGTCACTACACGCTTTCAAATTTTGATCTCAAAAAATGGTTTTCTAAGAATGTTTTTCAGAATTCATTCTTGTGTTCAAGTCTAAGATTATTCTGAAGAATTGTTGGTGATTAGCATCGCTGATCTTAATTGTTTTTCTACATGTAACATCACAGGCATTATATGATTTAAATTTATGTACACGTTAAACAGGTGAAATTTTATGGTAAAAGTATACAGTCAAACCTGTGTTAGCGGTCACCTCTATTAAGCAACCACTTATCTTAATCAGCCACATTTCCTATTTACCATATCTATAATTTTAGTTTTAATCAATCAGTATAAAGCCGCCACCTTAAGGAGATAAGTTTGACTTTATTTTTTAATTTGGCTCACCTTTCATTACTGTTACATAAAATAATGGTTACTACATTTCTTTGACATGCTCTTAACTGGCCTAAGAATATTATAAGTTATATCAGCAGAACTTTACATCATCTTTTATACATAATATATGGATTCATGCAATTATGCTTCTTTGACATGATCATAGAATGTATTCGTTTAAATTCACAAAAGAATAGCATTTCAAGCAGCATTTCTACCATCACTGACATTTAAAAGGGTTTAATACACACATTTTTATATTATAAAATTTTACAGTAAAAGTATACAATGTATTTTGGAAATCTTCTGTAACGGAATGAATTGATATTCATCAAATAAAAATGGATGTTGATGGACCGGTTCATGCAGTACGTTAATAACTTTAATCCTTTACTCCATAGATACGAGTTTTTCCACACCAATCACAGAAGACCTTTGAAAACAGTGCGGGAAGAGTTCAGATTGCTTTTAACGAGCAATCTGAACTCTTCCTGCACTGTTTTCCACTCTGTTAGTTCAATATAAACATAATTCACCCAATAATTCAAAAGCCTTCTATATTAAAGGTGTCCAAAGGCGTCTATATTAGAGGTGTCCAAAGGTGTCTATATGAAGTAAAGGGTTGAACTGTTTTGTAAAAATAATCTTAATTGTAAATAGTTTACTGTTGAAAGGTGAAAGGAAAGGTAATGGGGTTAAACCACACATTCAATATATGTTTTAGAAAATAATAATAATTAAGCCATTATTTAACTTGTTTGAACCAGTCAATCTTCCAAGAGGCCCTCTTATGTATATACAATATTTTATATACATGATCTAAATAGCATGGTAACATGAAAACAAAAAAAACCTCTCTTATGGTGAAGAATGCCATGGGTCCTAAATGGTCGAAGGTGTCGTCTTCAGATCATTTACATGTACCTCTCATTGCTGCAGCAGTAGGTTTGAGCCTTGCTCGCTCCAAAAACTTTATATTAGAAAGTTTGACAGTTACTTGTGGATGGACAGTGATTCTACCCAGATGTGTTCTGAGGTCTTTCTCCACCAATAAAACTGGATATGCCATATATAACCTGAAATGTGTTGGAAATGGCGTTGAAACCGATTAAAAAAACAAAAATTACAGATGAGTAAGGAACGTCTAAAATCTCTGGTAATGGGTGTAATATTGGTCATACATGTATAAACAGTGGACAATCCTTAAAGGAAGAATTAGATAATTAAAGGTAGATCTAATTAAATAGAGAATATAATAATTATATCTTTAATTATCAATATTATTTATTTCATTGATTGAACAATAGTGTTTACCAGGTATTGAGCTAAATTCAATTGTACAGAAACCAAAATTTTTATTTTAAGATGGAAAGCAATTCATGAAATTACCATTTATAATTTCACTTTTTGTAAGTGAATTTATCAAATATAGCTAACCGAGAAATCTCTGTAATTCATTAAAAGTCATAAAATAAAAAGTAAACTTATTATTTGAGCTTGTCGGATTAAAGAAAAATAATCATAAATTATTTGGTTGAATAAAACAAGTTCTTCAAAAAAACTTAAACTGTGATTCATAAAATGATAAAACAGTTTCGACTAATTCTGGTTATTGATTGATTAAATATTTAGCGTCATTTTTATGCCATTGAGAGCTAACAGACGATCAGTTAACCTAACCACTGTTTCTTTGGATCCTGAAAGGTTAACCAGTACTCGAGCACACCCCATCTCCGCAAGTAACTGATAATTTTCCCACTTGAATCAGCGGTGAAAAACGAGTGATAATGAGACACAATGTCGTATATCATTCATCATGGAGACTGTTTCCTTGCGGGGGAATTGAGCGAACGATCCTTGGATTGATAGTCAGATACGTAATCAACTGAGCTATTTCTGTTAAAAAAAAAGTTTTACGATATAATTGATAAATTGGTTTATAGTGTCGAAATAGTTCAGTTAAAAATCAAGCAGATATGCTAACTCCGGTAAAATTATTAAAAACTTAAATGTTGTAAATAATTTTTTGAATATTTTTTTGTGATCTTAATAGTTAAAACTAATGAAAAATTGTTGCAAAATGATTGAATATTTCTGATTAAATTGTCATAAAAATATTAAATTTGTGTTAAAGGCCCAACTTCCATATAAAAGCTGCATTATATCAGATTGCTCTCAGTAGACAGGTTTTATATAACTGAGTACATGATTCAAATCAGAGAACCCTTTTTTAAAATTTCACAGTCATCTCTAATGCATTGATTTTGTTGTCATTTTGCATATAACTAGATTATTGTTAATACATTTAATTGATAAATATAAAATTCTTAGAAGTGTTAGTTATAAAATTATGCACTTTGAAAAAAAAAGTTTTCTCCAACCGCCAAAAATTTGGAATATGAGACTGAAAACCATGATTTTGTATAAAGTAAGAAAAGATGGACTCTTTTTGAATGTAAGACGATGTTTTTTTAAAAATGTATTTATATGTATTTATTTGAAGCGGTCCTGACAATGTGATTTACTATAAAAAATTCCCTTTTTAAGAAAATAAATGATAAAATATAAAAAATACATCTATTGGAATAATAAAACATCAAAAACAAGTTATTTTGTCTATAAATTATTAAAAGTTAAAACTTTAGTAAGAAAACAACTAATCTGTATAAAATATTAGAAAGTTTTATCAAATCAACCTAAATACAAAATCTGTGTTAACTTAAACTAAAATGAACAACCATCGGTAATCATGACCAAAAAATTCCGATATTTACAGAAAAAAGTCAGTCTTTTTTTTTTCCCGTCATTTATATCTTCTGTTATAACCTCATTGGACAGTCATGTTTTTGGCAACTGATCAGGCATCATTTCAAAAATATTTTTTATCAATTTGTTTCCATGAAATGAGACATTTACACAAAAAAACAAAAAACAAACATATTTATGGAAAATCAGTGTTTAAACTCAACAGTGAGGAATGGAACATGTCTTATTCCCTTAACCTAAGATAATTTCAGAAATAACTCTTTCTGTTTTTCTTAAAGGTATTTTTTGGAGTAAAATCACACAAAACAATCCACTTTTGGAATAATTACAAGTAAAACTTACTTGAGATGTATATTTTTTATCCAGTGTACACTCCTCAAGTTATATGATCAACACATTGTGATCGTGAAAATGAGGAAAGTCTTCAAGTTTTCCAATACTACATACGGTAAGCTGTATTTACCTCTATTGAGGCCGTGGCAGCCACGGTAACACGCTTATTATTGGGTACAACAGTGAGTCGCTAACTGTGCAGACATGTACCACCTAGATATGTTTTATGGGTATGCAACATTAATGTCCTCCTCAATTAACTAATTCTTATTACATACATGTGCAAAAATTTATATGAATTTATTGTATTTGTTTAGTTGACTGTCATTGCACACTGTTCAAGCATTGTGATAAGGCAGATCTTGAGAGTTACGGCCAGGGTCTAGCTCTTCCCTAAACCCCTCTGAGATCTGTTTTAAACTTATTTATTTTACCTCGATTGTGAAACATGTTCTTACAACTTTTAACAGAAATCACGCTCGAAATCTTTCTGGGTAAAGCAAGTACTAAGCATATGTGATATGTGGATGAAGTATTTTGCTCACAGATGCTATACATATCCATGGCAGATCAACACACAACTCCACTTGTCTTTTTTTAAAAAATTGAATTATTGTTACCACAAATAAACCCCCCCCCCCCCATGTATTAACCCTTTACTTCATATATAGACGCCTTTGGACACCTCTAATATAGACACCTTTGGACACCTCTAATAAAGAAGCCTTTGGACACCTCTAATATAGAAGCCTTTGGACACCTCTAATATAGAAGGCTTTTGAATTATTGGGTGAATTATGTTTATATTAACTGACAGAGTGCAAAAACAGTGTAGGAAGTATTCAGATTGTCTGAACTCTTAAAGAAGCCTTTGGACACCTCTAATATAGACACCTTTGGACACCTCTAATATAAATGCCTTAGGACACCTCTAATATAAACGCCTTTGGACACCTCTAATATAGACGCCTTTGGACACCTCTAATATAGAAGCCTTTGGACACCTCTAATATAGAAGCCTTTGGACACCTCTAATATAGACGCCTTTGGACACCTCTAATATAGAAGCCTTTTGACACCTCTAATATAGAAGGCTTTTGAATTATTGGGTGAATTATGTTTATATTAACTGACAGAGTGGAAAACAGTGTAGGAAGTATTCAGATTGTCTGAACTCTTCCTGCACTGTTTTCAAAGGCCTTCTGTGATTGGTGCAGGAAAATGCGTATCTATGGAGTAATTGATTAATCACCATCATGCATTGCCTATTGTTTAGAATTGAGCAAAATCTGAAATCCTGAATCTACATTTTTAAAACAATGATATGCAATTAATGTAATTGGGTATAACGTTGTTTCCAACTCACTTATGATTTATGAATGTACCTGAGTTCAGTATGCATGAATCTGAGTATAGAATCACTGTCCTTCCTCGAGAAGTTTAGTTTATCCTAATTTATTTTAGCTTGATTGAAGAAGGCTCAAAGCTTATTAAGAATGGCTCTCAAGTTCGTCTTCCATGTAGAACTCTTACTGAGTGTTTTTTTTATGTGAGGCATCAAGTCTAGCCAAAGATTGAGCCCACAACCTCAGGCATGAGCGGCTAACACCCACTCCACTACACTAATGCCCCGCTTATGATGTTGAACACTGTATCAGAGCAGGGTATCAGTTACAATACACATGAATCTTAGTAGAGCAATTGTTACTGTCTTGTCACTTCTTTACACTTAGTTTTTGGATAAAGCTTGACTGGAACCCACAACTTAGAGCCTACATGAGAAGTAGCAGATCCCTAGATGATGCCTTAGACTATAAGGCCACAGCAGGGCTTCTAACATGCTGCTATATGTCTAAAATTAGATGATTCTGCATGTTAAATGACTGATTTAAAGCTAGAACAAGTCAGGAATAAATCATAGTGTTAAAGAGAACACTTCCTCATTTACATTCCAGTTATTCAGTTTCAGCTGTTTTTTTACTGTTAAAGGGACACATGGCAATGCTGCAAATGATTTTTCTCACGGTCAGGTGTTAACTAAGCCTGAAAGGGACAGTACATGACTTTGTTGAAGTAAATTTTCCTATGTTAATCCATAAACTCAGTCTTAAAGGGGCACATGACAATATTGAAATCCATCTTCTCATGTTTAAATGCATAAATTCAGTCTTAAAAGGACACCCAGCAATGTTAAGTTGATGATCTTATATTAAGGCATAAATTCCAGTCTTAAAGGGACACCTGGCAATGTTGAAATTGATGTTCTCACATTTAGACATAAACTCAGTCTGAAAGCTTAAAAAATTCTTAAATATTGAATTTTTGTTTCGTTTAAAAGTACAAATTCATGATATGCAGACATATCATTTTCCGGAAATACTATACAGTGTCTCTCAAAATTAATCAAAATTACCATGTGACCCTTTAATGTTATAGCTCTGTTAGTGTAAAATATCTGTTAGTGTAAAATATGAGATTTAGATATAATGTAAAATAATGAAACACTTTAATTGTATGAGAGTAGTAATAATAGATCATATCATAACTTGCAGGGGCGTTCCTAGATGTTTTTTTAGTATATGCCCAGGGGAGGGTGTAGGAGAAGGTTGTCCCCCTCATACTTGCTGGGGTTAGAAGTGTCTCCTGAGATTGTTTTTGTAGAACTGCAAATGAGTAGTTTAAGCAACGTTGACACGGACTGTGAAGTCATTGAAATTGTCGGAAGCTATATGGGTTTTCTATTTCCTCAAGCATGAGCCCGATACCCTATACCCACTTAGGCTTCATTTATATTGCACTTTTCGCATTTTAACCTTTTTTTATTTTCCACATTCAACTCTTGAGTTAGCCGGTATACGCCTGGGCATGTAGGAGTATGAGCAATCTGAACACTTCCTGCACTGTTTTCCACTCTGTCAGTTAATATAAACATAAATTTCACCCATTGCTGATATGTGGTGAATTAATGCTTTCAATTTGGAAGAGTCCAAGAAAATGCTTATGGAGCAAAGGGTTAAAGCAAAAAAAATGAACAGTAAGGAGTGTGAATGATGATCGCAAATACTTGTCAGTACCTGTGTGTGAATAATGCTACAAAAACCTAGACAGTAAACAAGAACAACAGAGACAAAATAATGATTCTGTTTCATTAACTGTGACATAAGTCAATTACCATCTGCCTGTACAAGCAGTAATAGTTATTGTGTTTGTGTGTGATTATTGCAACTTTACTGCCATGGGTGGATCCAGAGTAAGGTAGGGTGACTTGTTAACTCTAATAGATAACTGTTCATATCAATGAGTCCATTTGCAAACAGTGACTGTCAATCAATATCAACACTGGGAAAGTCATGGTTTGATCAGGTTACATTATTTCATTCTCAGTCAGAATATTGTTATAAGCATATCCCGTCTAAATGGATAAATATTTCTTACATAACAAGAAACCTCCCTATCGATAAAGGTTACATTTCACACACAAATTATGATAAAAATCAGTCATAAATGTAAAGTAAAAATCTTTCATTATATTTTTCATGGTCACCCACATGAATTTAAGATTGTATTTTAGGAAAATATACCATTTCATGAAATATCAAAATACAAAGTTGAGTTAATCTGGATTAGATATTTACATTTACAAATTGTAAATACCAAGATCCCTTCTAGATGACAAGATCCCTTCTAGATGACAAGATCCCTTCTAGATGACAAGACCCCCTCTAAATGACAAGATCCCTTCTGAATGACAAGTTACCTTGTAAATGACAAAATCCCTTCTGAATGACAAGATTCCTTCTCGATGACAAGCTCCCTTCTAGATAACAAGATCCCTTCTAAATGACAAGATCCCTTCTAAATGACAAGATCCCTTCTAGATGACAAGATCCCTTCTAAATGACAAGATCCCTTCTAGATGACAAGATCCCTTCTAAATGACAAGATCCCTTCTAGATGACAAGATCCCTTCTAAATGACAAGATCCCTCCTAAATACTAAGAAACCCTTTAAATGATCAGATCCCTTTTAAACAATGAGATCCCTTCAAAATGATAAGAACAGAACAGAACAGATATTTTATTTCAGACTTGTACATAAATCCACGGTAATAATAATATATTTACAATACATAATATCACATAAAATATATTGTTAATTAATACATAATTTGTACCGCTATTTAAAGTAAGTTCATATTTTTTTTTAATATCAATATCGAAATAATGCATGAAAAACTTTAAGTCATAAATTCATAAAAATAAGAGGATGAACAAATTTATTAAATATTTAAATGATTTTCTTTCATTGATTAAATGAATGTTTCCAAAAATAGATAAAAGATATTCAATATATTTACATAAACTATTAAATGTTTAAAATAGTATGGTATATATCTTCTACCTCAGTAGTGTTAAAACAAAGATAATATCTCTCATTTCTTGGTATGTGATTTCTTGCATAACGACCTGTTTGAATTCTAAGAGTATGTGCTGATAATCTAATTCTAGTAACAAACAATCTTAAATCGTTTTGGAGAATATCTAAATATTGTTTGTACTTTTGAAATATTTATACTCTTCTCTTCTATAACATGACTATTGTTAACTGAGTCATACCATTCTTGGATAAAAAAAATCACTAACACGCTTTTTGAATAAACAAGGAAATGTTTTTTTTTATCAAAAGAAGCATCTGTAAATAAGTAAGAAAACCAATAATCATTTAATAGTTTCTTAACATTGGAAACCCATTTTTTACATCCTTTTGCACAATCATTTACACCTTGTTGATATAATTTATGTATAATGATATTGTCGATATTAATAATTGTACACCAATACTTTATTATTCTACTATATCGGGTAATGTAAAGCGGATAACGTCCAAGTTCACTGTATACCCCAACTGTATATGGTTTAAAAGACATTTACAAAATTTTAAATGAAGACGTTCAATTTCCTTGGACTTAGTGAAACCCCATAATTCAGAAGAATAACACAATATTGATCCAACAAATAAATCAAATAACTGACACAAAATTTTGGGTTTTATATGTTTTTTCTTACAATTTATCAATAGAACGTTTAAAGCCTTTAGAGCTTTACCTACTAAATGTTCGTTATTCAATGAAAAATTACCAGTATAATTAAAAATGGTACCCAAGTAATTAAAATCATCTACAATCTCAAGGTTTTGCCCATTATACGACTAATTCTCGCCATGTACTAGACGTCTGCGTTTTCGAAAGACCATAATTTTTGTTTTAGAACTATTTACTTCCAAACTCCAAATATTACAATATGTATGTAAAATGTTTAAGTTATTTTGTATCTCTTCTGGTGATTTGCCTGAAATTACCATATTGTCAGCAAAAAGCAATACTATTATTACTATGTCTTCAAACAATAATCCAGAATCAGCCTTTTTTTGCAAATACAGTTCTAAGTCTTCCATGAATAGAGATAGTAAAATAGGCGAGATTACCTCTCATTGATGTAAACCTATCGAATAATAAAAAAAGTCTGAAAAATTGTTATAACTTTTAACACATGACTTCACATATTTTTAATAACTCGTAAGATTTTACCCTGTATGCCATTTTTGTGCAGTTTTAACCATAAAGTGTTTCTGTATATACTGTCAAAGCACTTCTTTAGGTCAATTAAACTACGTAAAGATGTTTATTATTGTTTAAATGATTTTTGTACAGTAGAAATTAAAGCAAGCATGGCATCCACTGTTACAGTAGATCTGCCTTTCCTAAATCAAAATTGTGCATCAGAAATGCTGTTTGTCACAAAAAATTTCAATTCGTTTGTTCAAAATGGTAGTAAACAGTTAAGAAAGACAACTTAATAATGTTATGCCACGATAATTACTAACATTATTCTTATCACCCTTTTTGTGTAACGGGATAATAATTCCCTCGGTCCACTGCTCAGGGAAATACACTAAGTTTAAAATAGCATTAAAAATGTCGCACAAATAGGGTACTATAATAATGATACTTTCAATAAAATACTTATTTTATAAACAATCAATACCAATAGATTTGCCAAATTTTAACTCTTTTCGTGGCAAGAAAAATTTCAGCTACAGTGATAGGTGTATCAAGCTCCTCGTTGGGCAGGTCTATTCCCTGGAACCCTTCTAAATATTGATAAGGAAAACACGGAAGTCACGGAACCCTTTGTAACTTACTTATTATGCAACATAAATTCATAATTTTGGTACCAATTGAAAGAGTATGAAGTTGTCTTTACGTTCATAGGAAAAAAATAACTTTATGATTAGAGTTTTGTTTTTAAATTAGGATCAAAGTTGGGTAAATTTTCATTGAAATATTACAGCCAAAATTCAATATTATAAACTCCGGAACCCACGGAACCCTTCATAACTTACTTATTATGCAACATAAATTCATGATTTTGGTACCAACTGAAAGAGTATGAAGTTGTCTTTATGTACATAGGGAAAAAAATAACTTTATGATAAGAATTTTGTTTTTAAATTAGGATCAAAGTTAGGTATATTTTCATTGAAATATTGCAGCCAAAATTCATTATTATAAAACCCGGAACCCACGGAACCTGTAATAACTTATTTATTATGCTTTATAAATGTACAATTTTGGTACCAACTGAAAGAGTATGAAGTTGTCTTTAGGTTCATAGTAAAAAGTAACTTTATGATTAAAATTTTGTTTTTAAATTAGGATCAAAGTTGTGTATATTTTCCTTGAAATATTGCAGCCAAAATTTATTTATTTTGCGTCCGATTGGTTTTGGGTGCGTGACCAATAGACCAATAGGGTTATGTGTCAACAATTAAGTTGCTTTTGATTGACAGATGTCAAGTCAACTCTACAGGTATCTGCACGTCCGCCGTGGTTATTGGATTATTAATTACTGGCGTAACATAAGATCTTTTATACTGTGAGATTCATCAGACATTTTACGGTAATCTTATCTCAAAAATATGGAACATCTACATTGATCTATCAAACTTGATAATTACTCAACGGTGCACAAAGAAAGAAGGATAGAATAGAATTTGAGAAAATAATAATATCAGATATAACCATGTGTTTGATAAAGTAACTCATTTATAAAACAAATCAGGTGTACATATAAAGAAAAATATATAATGGCTATAGCTTTATTAGATATATGTACTAGGAAAAGATATAAAATACTAAAGATATAGAAGAAAGGAATTTTAAACTTTTTTTCACCTGACAAAGACAAACTGTTCTGACTTCCATGTTGATACCTGGGTTTTTAACCTGCTTAAAAGTAATGTCACTGGGATTGCCAGAAAATTAGGTAATCAAGATTGCCAGAAAAAGATGTCACTGGGATTGCAAGAAAAAAAGGTTATCAAGATTGCCAAAAAAATAAGTAGCTGGGATTGCCAGAAAAATAGTTTATCAGGATTACTAGAAAAAGTAGTCACTAAAATTAAGTTATCAAGATGAACAGAAAAATAAGTCGCTGGTATTGCCAGAAAAATTAGGTTATTAAGATTGCTAGAAAAGGAAGTCACGGGATAGCCAGAATAATAGGTTATCAAGACTGCCAGAAAAAGAAGTCAAGGTGATAGCCAGAAAAGTAAGTTGCTGGGATTGTCAGAAAAGGAGGTTATCAAGATTGCCAGAAAAAGAAGTCGCCGGGATAGACAGAAAAATAGGTCATCATGATATCCAGAAAAATAAAACAAGTCGTTGGCATTGCCAGAAAAAATAATAACAAGTCACTTGGATTTGCCAAAAAATATAAGTCACCAGCATTAACAGAAAAAAAGGTCACTGGTATTGTCAGAAAAGTAGGTTATAGGCCATCAACCTACTTTTCTTGCAATCCCAGTGGCAATCCTTGTGACTTATAAGCTTATGTCATGGTAAATTTTCATTGAATATTAACCAATCTTGCACAGCAGTTATATAACCACAACAATCTCGGACAAGTTCTTGAACCAGCGTGATTCAACCACAAATGCCTCTGCCACAGGGCTTATAAACATATCTTAAGTAAAACTGAAATAAACATTTCTCTGAAAGTTAAAGGCCTATAGACCTTAGATATTTTACATGTAGCATTTCATGGGGGTCTCCTAAAAGGTTTGTTGAAGTCAGGTCCCAAGGGTCTGTCCGTTTGTTGCAAGTAGAGCAATTCAGGCCCTCTTGGGCCTCTTGTTTTTCTGGAATTTCAGTGACTTATTTTTTCGACAACCAGAAATGCCTGAAAAAAGGTCATCAAGATTGTCAGATAAAAAGTCCCTACGATTGCTAGAAAAAAAGACCATTCAGTATTCATGTGTATGTAATTATATAGGGGTCAAAACTCTACATTCAAACAAATTATATGGTGGTCAAAACTCTACATTCAAACAAATTATACAGGGGTCAAAACTCTACATTCAAACAAATTATATAGGGGTCAAAACTCTATATTCAAACAAATTATATAGGGGTCAAAACTCTATATTCAAACAAATTATATAGGGGTCAAAACTCTACATTCAAACAAATTATATGGTGGTCAAAACTCTACATTCAAACAAATTATACAAGGGTCAAAACTCTACATTCAAACAAATTATATAGGGGTCAAAACTCTATATTCAAACAAATTATATAGGAGTCAAAACTACATTCAAACACATTATACAGAGGTCAAAACTCTACTCTACATTCAAACAAATTATATAGGGGTCAAAACTACATTCAAACACATTATACAGGGGTCAAAACTCTACATTCAAACAAATTATACAGGGGTCAAAACTCTACATTCAAACAAATTATGTAGGGGTCAAAATTACATTCAAACACATTATACAGGGTCAAAACTACATTCAAACACATTATACAGGGGTCAAAACTCTACATTCAAACAAATTATATGGTGGTCAAAACTCTACATTCAAACAAATTATACAAGGGTCAAAACTCTACATTCAAACAAATTATACAAGGGTCAAAACTCTACATTCAAACAAATTATATGGTTGTCAAAACTCTACATTCAAACAAATTATATACGAGTCAAAACTCTCCATTTAATCTAAATAAATCTGTGTCTGCACAATGGCATAATCTCTTTCCTAGCCTGGAGTGCCTAGGCAAGAGTGGATTGAACCCTGGATTAAACAAACTCTACATCATATGTCCAAAAATAATTTTCAAAATGGCGGCACATATGTATTCACCAATATATAGGGAGTGCACCCCCCCCCCCCCACCCTAGGGTTCGACCCTATTACCTCAACTGTAAATGATTTTGAAACAGCACCTTAGAATATATAACATTTGTATAATTCTACCTCAGTACATCTATTTATTTTCTAAATATTAGTATACACATGTGCAGGTATTATGGTGAATGAAATTTAAACCAGTATTAAAAAAAAAAAAATTATATTGTTTGGCAAGTGGAATTTTTTTTTTTTGCTTAACATGCTTTAATTATACCCCCCGAACACAAAGTGTTAGGGGGGTTATACTGGATTCAGCTTGTCCGTCTGTCTGTCTGTCTGTCTGTCTGTCTGTCTGTCTGTCTGTAGACGGAATCTTGTGGACGCTAAATCTCAGTAACCCCTGCTAGGAATTTAATGAAACTTCACAGAAGTGATAAGTACCATGCCTAGTTGTGCATGGTCCATTTTTCGGGTCAAAAAGTCAAAGGTCAAGGTCACACGGGCTGGAGATAGTAAATTGTAGAGGGAATCTTGTGGATGCTAAATCTCAATAACCCCTGGTCAGAATTTAATGATGCTTCAGGTAAGTGATCAGTACCATGCCTAGTTGTGCATGGTCCACGACTCTAGTCAATACCTCAAAGGTCAAGGTCACAGGGGCTCGAGATAGTAAAATCTTGTGGATGCTAAATCTCAATAATCCCATGTCAGAATTAAATGATACTTCACACAAGTGATAAGTACCATGCCTAGTTGTGCATGGTCTATGTTTCACGTCCAAGGTCAAGGTCACAGGGTCTTGAAATAGTAAAATCTTGTGGATTTAGATCTAAAAAAAACTGGTCAGAATTTTATAATTCTTCGCATAAGTGATAAGTACCATGTCTTCTAGTGCATGGTCCATGTTTCTGGTCAATAGGTTTAACATCTGGGACACAGGAGCTTGAGTTAGTGGCCCAGTAACCCAACCAATGGACCAAGCACAACTAGGCATGTATTTAAATTGTATTCATGATTAAACTTTGATATTAATTACATGCCTGTTTTCCATATTTTCAAGTGTCTCACTATCTTACCTGTTCCCAAAGCAATATATACGTGTTTTTTTTTCACAATCTGACTAAAACATTCCCATTCAGAAGCAGCAACGACAAATCGTAAACTGGATTCACCGCGTATCTTTCCTAAAGCCGCGAAATGAACTTGATTAAACTGCATTCAGTGTCCTCGGATTTCGTCGCTGATTTCAAACAAAGCACATGTAAAGGTTGTCTGCTTTTTATAAATGTAAATAGACATCAATAGGATGACTTCCTGCTAATCAAATTCCATGTATAAACATTTTCACCATGATTCCGAGAGTTAAGTTGTCTATTTCATGAGGCAATGGACACTGTAGATTCCATCTTTATGATTCACAAACATCTGCATAGATCTACAAACTTCATATCTGTATTTTATGTTATACATTATATGAACATATGTTATATATATTATATTTCCCATGTATGTTCCCCAACAATCATAACTGACAAATTATTTTTATATGTTGTGCAATATATTATAATAAAAGAAATTACTGTAAGTTTAATATTGTCTTTCTTACTCTTGCTTGCATTGGCATCTACATTGAAAATATACCTTGGTAAACCTTTGTTTGTCCAGGTCCACTTTCATCCAAAACTTTAAAATCAATTGCTTTCTTACTTAAAACAGAAGAAAGACCTACTGCATTAAGCTCTCTTTCTCCATTTCATCATAAAATATTACATTATATTTTATGTACTGTGACATTGTGGTGTTCGGGGAGTATTCATCACCTTCAGTGATAGTTCTAGTTGGAACTGTATTTTGTAAGCTGTACTACATAAGTTCACCAGTAAACTGTACTACATAAGCTCACCTGCAAGCTGTACTTCATAAGCTCACTTGTAATCTGAACTACATAAGCTCACTGGCAATCTGTGCTACATAAGCTCACCTGTAAGCTGTACTACATAAGCTCACACGCAAGTTGTACTACATAAGCTCACCTGCAAGCTGTACTGCATAAGTTCACCTGCAAGCTATACTACATAAGCTCACCTGCAAGCTGTACTACATAAGCTCACTTGTTATCTTTACTACATAAGCTCACCAGCAAGCTGTACTAAATAAGCTGACCTGCAAGCTGTACTACATAAGCTCAACTGTAAGCTGTACTACATAAGCTCACCAGCAAGCTGTACTACATAAGCTCAACTGTAAACTGTACTACATAAGCTCACCAGCAAGCTGTACTACATAAGCTCACCTGTAAGCTGTACTACATAAGCTCACCTGTAAGATGTACTACATAAGCTCACTAGCAAGCCTTCAGCTCGGGATAATTACAATCATAAACCCTTACCACACGCCCCCACTCCCTGCCTCCAACCCCCTAAAGTCACATATTTTATTATTAAAATCCACTATATTTTTACTGAAAAACATCCAGACTTTGTATTGCACCCTCTAAGTTAGCCCCCGTCTAAACGGAAATCATAGATATGCCCCTGATTATTAAATATAAAATCAAAGTATAAAGGGTGGGATTGCTAGTACTGGTAGATGTCATAAGTTATTTAATACTGTAAAGCGTCGCTTTCAACCCAACATTTTTTCATGCTGTCACACTTGAGTATCATGTCACATGGTATGGTACCCCATCCAGTCACAGTTTACTGACACGGACTTCAAATATCGAATTTATACGGGCTACAGTTAAAGTAGTTTGTGTTTTGCAAATTATTATGCTCATTGACTTACAGTTGAATGATGTCTAAATTATATCTATATCTAATAAAGGGAGGTAATGTCCACATTGTGTTTCAATAATGTATGCATAGTTCTCTAGTAATGAGAAGTAATGTCCACATTATGTTTCAATAAAGTATACATATTTCTCTAGTAAAGGGAGATAATGTCCGATTGGTTCTTCCTCTGTAAATTAGCTAGACAGTGTTTTTGAAAATATAATTTCAAAACAATTTAAATTGTAGATTGGTAATTTGGTAATAATTATTGACAATAATACAGATATTAGAATAACATCTCTATATTATCGATTATGATCTATTAAGTTTAATAAAAAGTATTAACACTGTGCAAATATATAACCACACTTAAGATAATCATTCAATCAAAGTTTCAGTCAACAATGCTGGCCTGTGTTAAGCACATCAGGAGGTTTTCTATACCATGCTAGCATAATTAATCTAATTTACAATAAACAATTGTTTCATCAATATGTTCGCTCTCCTTATATGTTTTGATTTCTTCTCCAAGTAATTTCAATTCCTTCCGGTATCAATTTTTAATGTTGACTTAACCTTTTTCATGTCTGATTCGCATTGACTTAACCTAAACCTTTTTCATGTCTGATTCGCATTGACTTAACCTTAACCTTTTTCATGTCTGATTCGCATTGACTTAACCTTAACCTTTTTCATGTCTAATTCGCAGTTTTGTTGTGTCCCTTTTGGATAGGAATCATCAATGCTGTTGTTGTTACTATTGGAGTTTGTTGTTGTTGATGCTAATAATGATGATGGTAGTGGTGGCAGTAGTTATGATGATGATAATGATGATGATAGTGGTGATGGTGGTGGTGGTGGTGGTGGTAGTTATGATGATGATGATAATGATGATATTGGTGGTAGTTATGATGATAATGATGATGATAGTCGTGGTGGTGGTTATGATGATGATAATGATGTTGATAGTGGTGGTGGTGGTAGTTATGATGATGATGATAATGATGATGATAGTGGTGGTGGTGGTGGCGAAGTTATTATGATGATGATAATCATGATGATAGTGGTGGTGGTAGTTATGATGATGATGATAATGATGATGATAGTGGTGGTTGTGGTGGTAGTTATGATGATGATGATGATGGTAAGGGTGGTGATGATGAGGATGGTGATAATGATGATGATAATGATGCTGTAGTGTTGACTGTAATGCGAATCTATTATATCATCACCATAAAGTTTATGTTCCATTGGTGACTTTTTGAGTAAAAGGCAATAATTTTACTCATATGTAGAGATGGGTGTGCTGGTTAAACTTTCAGGATGCCAGGAAAGAGTGATTAGATAAACTGTTCACCTTTTAATAATCGATGACATAATTATGATGCTAAATAAATCAAACCAACTTAGTTTCTTCAATATTGCTCATATTGTAAATACATGTACTTGGTTTATCCAGAGACATATACACATTAAAGGGATTATATCAGGATTTTTTAAATTTAAAATTGGCTAAAAACATTTTTTCCAATTCAACATGACTATAATATGCTCACTGACCCTGTATTTCAAAAAGCAAAAAATGTGTTTTAAACACCATTTAATATATTATATCAAAGCATTTAAAATGCTAGAACAGACACTTAATGTAAACAGCAAATTAGATAAGATTTATGATTATATTATAATTAGTCATATGTGAATAAAAAGTCAACCAGCCATGTTATTCACTCTCACTATAATAATTATTACTACAATATTTTCTAAAATGATTGTATTCAGTCTCATTAAACTTCGGAAATGCACACTTTTTGATAATAACAAAAATTATTGTAATTAAATGTGTTTATAGTTTTGCTAAAACCATTCATAGACCCATTAGTGACTGTTTTTAAAAAAGCGAGAAAATGAATAACTTCGATTGAAATGTGTATTTCTAAGACGAGCGGACCAAACTTTTAATTTTTGTTCACATTTTTGTTATTACGTAGTGACTTGGGTTGCTTTCCGACTGTACCTCAGCAAGTGTTCCGAAGTACACAAATGCATATTGTAGTGGTAGTGTGCGGATTAAGACCGTTAGATATGGGGTTCATTAAGAAGATTAGAAAAGTTATGTCTTCACTAATATCCTGTATCGTTTTTTGGGTTTCTTTTTTAAAAAAAATATATATGATGTCGGCTGCAATAAAACTGTTTTGAACGTAGTACGCATTATATTAGTTATATGCACTGAAAACCAAATACTACGGAATACTAGTTTGGTCTAGTATCTCTTACTCAGGATCCTCCCTTGCATATAGGCGTGACACTTATAATCGCACACGTTATTAAGTCACAAATCACTTTATCACAGTCAATATTAAGAGGCTACCATGGGTGGTTTGTTTAGTACAGTTATTAAGGAATGAATGAATAAGGTTTTACGGTGTACTAACTCATAGGTTATATGACGCCAACAGGAAGGAAGATTTCAGGTTCACACTTTATGTACAAAAACAACAAATTTACATTCAGATTAAAAAAAAAAAAATGAATATGCAGAATGAACCTAGAACCTTGATAACAGAGTTTTAGCAAATTCTGTCTTATTACTCAAATTTTTGCTTCTTACGACATGCATAAGCCACAGTGATCCTATTCTTGCCATCACTCATATGGCTCCCTTGAACCACACGGGTTGATAATTTAACCACAAAAGTGAACATGACAAAAAATGATAAAATGAACAAGACACCCATTTGGAGGATTCCTACCCCTCTGCAGAGATCGACAGGGATTCTATTCTTAGCCGGAACCACACAGGCTAGTACAGTTATTAAAAGAGGTAATTTTAGTTTTAATTTCATATGAACGATTCATCGCTTACATGGAATATATTAGATTGTGGGTTCCAGTTCATTAATACACTGAGGGGAATAGAGGGGATGTTCTTTAAAACTATCTATTTAATATTTAACTGCATCCCCTACAGTTCCCCATACTATGTTTCTCGCTGAAGTGAATTGATCATATATTACCGACCGACGCATTTCCGAACAAGCTTCGTTACTGAAGTGTTTATTGGAAAGAGACGAACATTAATTTGTAAAGAAAACCCATTCTTAATTATGTTCTAATGATGTGCTTTATATATATTTTTTTCGTTTCCATAGTTTCTCAGTGACCAAATATACATGTATTCTATCATCTGGAAGAGTAAAACTGACTTAAATCAAAACTAAAAACGACCATTTCGGAAGTTTAATGAGCCTTTAATGAAATAAAAGGTTGAAGTGATCTAGCTGTTTGGTATAAATTAAACATAGATTGAAGTGATTTTGATGTTTGAAATAATTTGCAGTCATTAACTGTGCATGCTTATATTCTTGCAATTAAAGGACTGCTGTATTTAGTTTACAGCTAAATATCTACAATAGTTAATTGTTTTTTTGAAATACTTTGTGTTATTGTATTTGAACATTCCTGGCCCCAATGTCCTGTACCTACCCAAGTGTCATCCCACCCCCCACCCCCTTTTTTTTAAATTCTGTTTGTTTTTTTAAATGAAATACTCTGCATTAAGATTCGAGTCCTACTTTTTAAAACCCTTTACCAGTTATTTGAGTAAGGACAGTGGTTCTACTCAGATTTATTTTTAGGTCTTCCTCCACCAGTAAAACTGGATATGCTATATATAACCGGATTGTGTAGCCCAAAATCAAATTTATTAACCATTATCACCCCATGACAGTGGCCCAGTTTTAGGATTTATCCTATTTTAAAACTACAATCTATTCAAACAGGACATTTATTACATTTAGGTTTTGAGACTCATTCATGTCGGCACATGTGTACTTGTGAGCTCAGTCAGTAATGCATTTGACTGTCAATGCAGGTTTTGGAATCCCCACAAGTACATTCTGTCATGATTGATCATCAACTTTGTTCTACAGTAATTAACCTCACATTTGAATATGTGCGGTGGCAGTCAGCGAATCTGATATTAGTTAACATCACATTACACAGTTACATCCCTTTTTCCATGGTAACATGATTCTTACCCTTAAAAAAAGACTTTTGTAATTTGATTTTGAAATATTTTCAAAATGAATCATAATGGTTGTGATTTCTTGCTGCATTTGAGTAGAGCAGAAGTTTGCATAGCATAAACTGCAATAAGACATCACTGGTGTTAAAAAGTGACTTTTACATATGCATGTATTAATGAGCATTTTCAAAAATTAAAAAAAAACAACTTAGTCAACCTACCAGATATTGTGCATTTTTATGTGGGTATACATTCCTGCTATGAAAAAAAAAATTCTATGTGGAATTCTTTTTTTACCATGGAAATCCTAGACCTTATTTTATATAGAACAAAGAACAAAATTCAACTGTGTAGTGAGACCATAACAACCTAGTGGATCCAAGGAAAAGATGATTACGACCACTGACCGTTTTTAAATATCTGAAATACTGTTGATAAAAGTTATAGAATATCATACAAATTAATACTAACAGTACAAACAATATCTCTAAGACGCACCTAATATCCACAGAATATTTAATTGTTATAATAGAATTAGAAAATAGTTTCTAAAAGTGTCCTGTCAGGTTTTAACATGCCCCAATTAAAAATATTAAGTGCGTTTCGTCCCGATTATGTTAAGGGCCCATACAGGGTTTCCAGGACTCATCAGTTAGACAAACCCCATTAACTTGAGCCGACTGAACATTGTCAATTGTTAGTAATTGTTAGTTATTAGTAATTGTTAGTTATTAGTTATTGTTAATTATTAGTAATTGTTAATTGTTAGTAATTGTTAATTATTAGTTATTATTGTTAATTATTAGTGTTAATTATTAGTTATTGTTAATTATTAGGTATTGTTAATGTTAATTATTAGTTATTGTTAATTATGAGTGTTAATAATTATTTGTTGTTAATTATTAATAATTAGTTATTGTTAATTGTTATTGTTAATTATTAATTATTGTTAATTATTAGTGTTAATTATTAGGTATTGTTAATTATGAGTTATTGTTAAATATGAGCTATTGTTAATTGTTATTGTTAATGTTAATTATTATTGTTAATTATTAGTTATTGTAAATTGTTAATTATTACTTATTGTTTATTATTAGTGTTAATTATTAGTTATCGTTAAGTATTAGTTATTGTTAATTGTTATTGTTAAATGTTATTGTTAATTATTAGTGTTAATTATTAGTTATTGTTAATAATTAGTTATTGTTCATTGTTATTGTTAATTATTAGTTATTGTTAATTATTAGTTATTATTAATTATTGTTAATTATTAAGAAAAATGGTTAACAAATAAAATAATAGCAAAATATAAGATACAATTAATACAACACAATATGTGCAATAAGATATAAGGATATAAGATGAAATAACATAAAATAATATAAAATACAATATTTAATAAGATACTATACAATATTATAAGATACAATGTAATAACATTTACAATTTAAAATGTAAGGGAAAATCGTTGTCTCTTCTTCAGCAAACTTACAAGACCTAACAATGAATAATGTAGAGCTGCAATTGTTATTGTTACATCTTCACAAATTATTCATGACCTAGCAATTAAAAGATGAAATAATGTAATGCCGCATCCATTCTATTCACGTCTTTACCAATTATACAAGACCTAGCTATAAATAAGATAAAATAACATAGAACTGCATCCATTGTTGTCTCATCTTCAACTTTACATCACCTAGCAATAAATCAAATGAAATATTGTAAAGCAGCATCCATTGTTGTCACTTCTTCACAAAAAATAGAGGACCTAGCAATAAATAAGATAAACTAACTTGTCATCTGCACCATTTATACAGGACCTAGCAATAAATATGATAAAATAACATGGAGCTGCATCCATTCTTATCTCTTCTTCACAAATAATGGAGGACCTAGCAATAAATAAGATAAACTAACTGAATGTCATCTGCACCATTTATACAGGACCTAGCAATAAATATGATAAAATAATTTAGAACTGCATCCATTCTGATCTCTTCTTCACAAATAATAGAGGACCTAGCAGTAAATAAGATAAAATAATGTGTCATCTTCACCATATATACAGGACCTAGCAATAAAAATGATAAAATAACGTAGAGCTGAATCCATTCTTATCTCTTCTTCACAAATAATAGAGGACCTAGCAGTAAATAAGATAAAATAATGTGTCATCTTCACCACATATTCAGGACCTAGCAATAAATATGATAAAATAACATAGATCTGCATCCATTCTTATCTCTTCTTCACAAATAATACAGGACCTAGCAATAAATATGATAAAATAATGTACAGCTGCATCCATTGTTTTCTCTTCTTCACAAATTATACAGAACCTAGCAAAACATATAATAAAATAATATAAAACTGCATCAATTGTTGTCTCATCTTCACAAATACTACAGGACCTAGCAATAAATAAGATAAAATATTATAAAATATTATCCACATAGCACAACATATGGCACCACCAACAACCAACCACTCCACATAGCACACCATATTGCACCACAAACAACCAACCACTCTACATATTACATCACATTGCACCATCAAACAACCCACCACTCCACATAGTACACCACAACGCACAACCTAACAACCCACCACTCCACATATTACACCACACCGCACCACCAAACAACCCACCACTGCACATAGTACACCACACCACACCAACAACAACCCACCACTCCACATATTACACTGCACCACCAAACAACTCACCACTCCACATATTACACCACACCAACACACCACTCCATATAGTACACCGCACCACCAAACAACCCACCACTCCACATATTACACCACACCAACACACCACTCCACATAGTACACCGCACCACCAAACAACCCACCACTCAACATAGTACACCACACCACCAAACAACCAATCACTCTACATAGTACACCGCACCACCAAACAACCCACTACTCCACATATTACACCACACCAACACACCACTCCACATATTACACTGCACCACCAAACAACCCACTACTCCACATATTACACCACACCAACACACCACTCCACATAGTACACTGCACCACCAAACAACCCACTACTCCACATATTACACCACACCAACACACCACTCCACATAGTACACCGCACTACCAAACAACCCACCACTCCACATAGTACACCACACCACCAAACAACCAATCACTCCACATAGTACACTGCACCACCAAACAACCCACTACTCCACATATTACACCACACCACCAAACAACCCACTACTCCACATATTACACCAAACCACCAAACATCCCACCACAGACATAGTACACCACACCACCAAACAACCAATCACTCCACATAGAACACCGCACCACCAAACAACCCACTACTCCACATATTACACCACACCAACACACCACTCCACATAGTACACCACACCACCAAACAACCCACCACTCCACATATTACACCACACCAACACACCACTCCACATAGTACACCACACCACCAAACAACCCACCACTCCACATAGTACACCACACCAACACACCACTCCACATAGTACACCACACCACAAAACAACCCACCACTCCACATATTACACCACACCAACACACCACTCCACATATTACACCGCACCACCAAACAACCCACTACTCCACATATTAAACCACACCAACACACCACTCCACATAGTACACCACACCACAAAAACAACCCACCACTCCACATATTACACCACACCAACACACCACTCCACATATTACACCACACCACCAAACAACCCACCACTCCACATATTAAAGCACACCACTCTACATAGTACCCGCACCACCAAACAACACACCACTCCACATATTGCACCACACCAACACACCAGTCCACATAGTACACCGCACCACCAAACAACCCACCACTCCACATATTACACCACACCAACACACCACTCCACATAGTACACCGCACCACCAAACAACCCACCACTCCACATATTACACCACACCATCAACAACCCACCACTCCACATATTACACCACACCAACACATCACTCCACATAGTACACCGCACCACCAAACAACCCACCACTCCACATATTACACCACACCACCAAACAACCCACCACTCCACATATTACACCACACCAACACACCACTCCGCATATTACACCACACCACCAAACAACACACCACTCCACATAGTACACCACACCACCAAACAACCAATCACTCCACATAGTACACCGAACCACCAAACAAACCACTACTCCACATACATGTATTACACTACACCACCAAACATCCCACCACCGACATAGTACACCACACCACCAAACAACCAATCACTCCACATAGTACACCGCACCACCAAACAACCCACTACTCCACATATTACACCACACCAACACACCACTCCACATAGTACACCGCACCACCAAACAACCCACCACTCCACATATTACACCACACCAACACACCACTCCACATAGTACACTGCACCACCAAACAACCCACCACTCCACATAGTACACCACACCACCAAACAACCAATCACTCCACATAGTACACCGCACCACCAAACAACCCACTACTCCACATATTACACCACACCACCAAACAACCCACTACTCCACATATTACACCACACCACCAAACATCCCACCACCGACATAGTACACCACACCACCAAACAACCAATCACTCCACATAGTACACCGCACCACCAAACAACCCACTACTCCACATATTAAACCTCACCAACACACCACTCCACATAGTACACAACACCACCAAACAACCCACCACTCCACATATTACACCACACCAACACACCACTCTACATAGTACACCGCACCACCAAACAACCCACCACTCCATATATTACAGCACACCAACACACCACTCCACATAGTACACCACACCACCAAACAACCCACTACTCCACATATTACACCACACCACTAAACAACCCACTACTCCACATATTACACCACACCACCAAACATCCCACCACCGACATAGTACACCACACCACCAAACAACCAATCACTCCACATAGTACACCGCACCACCAAACAATCCACTACTCCACATATTACACCACACCAACACACCACTCCACATAGTACACCACACCACCAAACAACCCACCACTCCACATATTACACCACACCAACACACCACTCCACATATTACACCACACCACCGAACAACCCACCACTCCACATAGTACACCACACCATTAACAACCCACCACTCCACATAGCACACCACAGTGCACCACCATCCACCGACCACTCCACATAGAACACCATACAGCATTACCAACAACCATACAACACAACACACTACCTATCCAACCCTACATATCTCTCAACACAAACAACATGCTTCCTCAGGACCCATGGAACAGCATCTCTCCACCACAACAGTACCATCAGCATTGGCAGGACCCATGGAACAGCATCTCTTCAACACAACAGCACCATCACCATCGGCAGGACCCATGGAACAGCATCTCTTCAACACAACAGCACCATCACCATCGGCAGGACCCATGGAACAGCATCTCTTCACCACAACAGCAGCAATCCAACATTGGTAAACGATTGATAAAAACTGCAATGTATCAAACAAAACTACAGTACACAGGTATATATATATACATGATGAACCCTTTGATGTGACACAAAACACTTCTACTACGATACTACTCTTGCAGCTAATACTGTAAACTACAATTCACTATGACTTTCAATACGATACAATACAATACAATACAATATGTCAGTCACAATACACCTATATTACTATAACTACAATACATTAAAGTGCAATACAATACAATACAAAGCAATACAATATGTCAGTCAGAATACTCCTATATTACTATAACTACAATACAATATAATGCAATACAAAATACAACAATATTATACAATACAATACAATATGTCAGTCACAATACTCATATAGTACGATAACTACAATACATTAAAGTGCAATACAGTACAGTACAGTACAGTACTATCAGAACAATACTATTACATTATGTTATTTTAGTAAAAAAAACTTTTATTTTTTACATTAATAACACGGCTATCTACATTCAATATATATAATTACTTTACTACAATACTACTACATTCTGCCACAATGAAACACAATAGTTCATTGAAAACAGAAATTCAATTATCAAACAGAAGCCTATTGTTGCAGATTAAATACCTCATATAGTCTTCAGTGTTTAGCGTCGCTTTCAACAATTTTTCAGTCATATCGCGACGGTGTCTACTTGAGACAGTATTCAAAGCGCTGTCACACTGGAGCATCATGCCGCAGACACATGGTATGATACCCCACCCAGTCACATTATGCTGACACCGAGCCGACCAGACCTAGAACTCTCCTCTTAATGCTGAGCGTCAAGCGAGGAAGCTTCTAGTACCATTTTTAAAGTCTTTGGTATGACCAGGCCGGGGACTGAACCCACGACCTTCTGCATGCGAGGCGGACGCTCTACCAATAGACCATGCAGCGGTCTATATAATTATTAATGAAACATTAAAAAAAATGAGATTCTGATATGCAGAGGTGGTTTGACTGTGATAAAAAAGCATAGAAATCTATTTTATGATCTTAGGAATGAAAAAATATCTTATACTAGAAATCTTTCAAAAAAGTACAGTTAAGTAATTGTGTATTAGGCAAATGATTTCATAAAATACAAGAAATCACTGACTACTGCAATTACTACATCAATGAATTTAACTTTACCCAGAGAGTAGGGAAATAAATAATGGACTCTAAAATCTAAGCTTGATTATCCTACTTTATCTTTATTTTTGTAAAACTTCCCAAGAGAGCAGAGAAGTTAGTTGGAGTCCATTTTTTCCGTTTGAACAATCAAATAGCGACTATAAAACTTCCACATTCTCAAAAGAGAAGATAATGATATGCAGAGAAATCTTCATTGGAAAGACTCATAGAGATGAAACTGTTGACAAAGGGGCCTCAACAGCTTCACTGAAATCTGTCTAACGCGCCATTCAGACAACTCTGTTTAATTATCAGAACCAACTGTTCTAAGCCTGCGACAGAATCATAGGAATCTATTCTATGATCATAGGAATGAAAAAAATCTATTTTAAGACTACATGACTGTATTTAGAAGAAAAAAGTATTTGTCTATGGACACTTAATATTATAGATGTCAATAAATATGGATACTGACACCATTTTTTCCATTTGAACAATCAAATAGCGACTATAAAACTTCCACATTCTCAAAAGAGAAGATAATGATATGCAGAGAAATCTTCATTGGAAAGACTCATAGAGATGAAACTGTTGACAAAGGGGCCTCAACAGCTTCACTGAAATCTGTCTAACGCGCCATTCAGACAACTCTGTTTAATTATCAGAACCAACTCTTCTAAGCCTGCGATAGAATCATAGGAATCTATTCTATGATCAAAGGAATGGGGAAAAAAATTGCTTCAGAAAAAATTGTTTGTTGAAACAAGTATTTATGCTTAAAAAGTCCTAAATACCTTTTTACAATAATACATAAAAATGACCATTGTTGTTGTCACAGCAAACACACCTCGAGACTGCATAGAAACTCACCCTGGATGTCTATATAGAATATGGGAATCTTCAGTGAGTGAAGACCCATACAGCCTAACATTCTATAAAATTACATTAAGTATGTCAAATACAAAACAAAGTGATAAACCCTTTATAATATTAAGCAACTTAAAACTTAAAATAAATAAACTTAATTAAGAAACAGCCACTTTAGTGATCCCATTACATTACAG